>NC_069459.1:13026411-13211411 GCF_026875155.1 Cherax quadricarinatus | reverse complement strand
ATACATAGCTTTAAGCAGAGGTACGATAAAGCTCACGGCTCAGGGAGAGTGACCTAGTAGCGATCAGTGAAGAGGCGGGGCCAGGAGCTCGGACTCGACCCCCGCAACCTCAACTAGGTGAGTACAACTAGGTGAGTACACACACACACACATACACACACACACACACACACACATACACATACACATACACACACATATATACACACAACACACACACACACACACCACACACACACCACACACACACACACACACACACACACTTACCACAATCCTCAACACGTCCCTGGAAACTGGGCAACTACCTGAGGTATGGAAGACGGCAAATGTAGTTCCCATTTTTGAAAAAGGAGACAGAAAAGAGGCACTGAACTATAGACCTGTGTCATTGACGTGTATAGTATGCAAAATTATGGAGAAGATTATCAGGAGGAGAGTGGTGGAGCACCTGGAACTGAACAAGAGTATAAATGCCAACCAGCACGGATTCACGGAAGGCAAATCCTGTGTCACAAACCTTCTGGAGTTTTATGATAAAATAATAGAAGTAAGACACGAGAGAGAGGGGTGGGTTGATTGCATCTTCTTGGACTGCAAGAAGGCCTTTGACACAGTTCCTCACAAGAGATTAGTTGCAGAAGCTAGAGCATCAGGCGCATATAACAGGAAGGGCACTGCAATGGATCAGAGAATACCTGACAGGGAGGCAACAACGAGTCATGGTACGTAATGATGTATCACAGTGGGCACCTGTGACGAGCGGGGTCCCACAGGGGTCGGTCCTAGGACCAGTGCTATTTTTGGTATATGTGAACGACATGATGGAAGGGTTTAGACTCAGAAGTGTCCCTGTTTGCAGATGATGTGAAGTTAATGAGGAGAATTAAATCTGATGAGGACCAGGCAGGACTTAAAAGAGACCGGGACAGACTGGACACCTGGTCCAGCAAATGGCTTCTCGAATTTAATCCTGCCAAATGCAAAGTCATGAAGATAGGGGAAGGGCACAGAAGACCACAGACAGAGTATAGGCTAGGTGGCCAAAGACTGCAAACCTCACTCAAGGAGAAAGATCTTGGGGTGAGTATAACACCGAGAATGTCTCCGGAAGCACACATCAATCAGATAACTGCTGCAGCATATGGGCGCCTGGCAAACCTGAGAACAGCATTCCGATACCTTAGTAAGGAATCGTTCAAGACACTGTACACCGTGTATGTCAGGCCATACTGGAGTATGCAGCACCTGTTTGGAACCCGCACTTGATAAAGCACATCAAGAAACTAGAGAAAGTACAAAGGTTTGCCACAAGGTTAGTTCCAGAGCTAAGGGGAATGTCCTATGAAGAATGATTAAGGGAAATCGGCCTGACGACACTGGAGGACAGGAGGGTCAGGGGGAGACATGATAACGACATATAAAATACTGCGTGGAATAGACAAGGTGGACAAAGAAGGATGTTCCAGGGAGGGGACACAGAAACAAGAGGCCACAATTGGAAGTTGAAGACACAAATGAGTCAGAGAGATACTAGGAAGTATTTCTTCAGTCATAGAGTTGTAAGGCAGTGGAACAGCCTAGAAAATGACGTAGTGGAGGCAGGAACCATACACAGTTTTAAGAAGAGGTTTGATAAAGCTCATGGAGCGGGGAGGGAGAGGGCCCAGTAGCAACCGATGAAGAGGCGGGGCCAGGAGCTAAGACTCGACCCCTGCAACCACAAATAGGTGAGTACAAATAGGTGAGTACACACACACACTCACTCACACACACTTGAACTTGACACCTCAAAGGCGGTGGGACCAGACAACATCTCTCCATGGCTCCTTAAAGAGGGAGCAGAGATATTGTGTGAGCCATTAACAAAGATCTTCAACACATCATTTGAAACTGGGCAACTCCCTGAGGTATGGAAAATGGCAAATGTAGTCCCAATTTTTAAAAAGGGAGACAGACGTGAGGCACTAAACTACAGACCTGTATCACTAACGTGTATAGTATGCAAGGTCATGGAGAAGATCAGGAGGAGAGTGGTGGGGCTCCTGGAAAGAAACAAGTGTATAATTAACAACCAGCACGGTTTCAGGGAAGGAAAATCCTGTGTCACAAACCTACTAGAGTTTTATGACAAGGTGACAGAAGTAAGGCAAGAGAGAGAGGGGTGGATCGACTGCATATTTTTGGACTGCAAGAAGGCCTTCGACACAGTTTCTCACAAGAGGTTACTGCAAAAGCTAGAGGATCAGGCACACATAACAGGAAAGGCACTGCAATGGATCAGAGAATATCTGACAGGGAGGCAACAACGAGTCATGGTACGCGACGAGGTGTCAGAGTGGGCGCCTGTGACAAGCGGGGTTCCACAGGGGTCAGTCCTAGGACCTGTGCTGTTCTTGGTATATGTGAACGACATAACGGAAGGAATAGACTCAGAAGTGTCCTTGTTTGAAGATGATGCGAAGTTAATGAGAAGAATCAAATCGGATGAGGATCAGGCAGGACTACAAAGAGACCTGGACAGGCTACAAGCCTGGTCAGCAACTGGCTCCTTGAATTTAACCCTGCCAATACAAAGTCATGAAGATTGGGGAAGGGCAAAGAAGACCGCAGACACAATATAGTTTAGATGGCCAAAGACTGCAAACCTCACTCAAGGAAAAAGATCTGGGGGTGAGTATAACACCAAGCATATCTCCTGAGGCGCACATCAATCAGATAACTGCTGCAGCATACGGGCGCCTGGCAAACCTACGGATAGCGTTCCGATGCCTCAGTAAGGATTCGTTTAAGACTCTGTATACCATTTACGTCAGGCCCATACTGGAGTATGCAGCACCAGTTTGGAATCCACACCTAGTGAAGCACCTCAAGAAATTAGAGAAAGTGCAAAGGTTTGCAACAAGACTAGTCCCAGAGCTACGGGGATTATCCTACGAAGAAAGGTTGAGGGAAATCGGCCTGACGACACTGGAGGACAGGAGGGTCAGGGGGGACATGATAACGACATATAAAATACTGCGCGGAATAGAAAAGGGTGGCAAAGAGGGGATGTTCCCAGAGAGGGGACACAGACCAAGAGGTCAAAATTTGGGAAAGTTGAAGACCAGATGAATCAAAGGGATTTTGGAAGTATTTCTTCAGTCATAGAGTAGTCAAGCCGTGGAAATCCCTAGAAAGTGACGTAGTGGAGGCGGGAACCATACATGTTTTAAGGGAGGTAATAAGCTCATGGGAGGGAGAGAGAGGACCTGTGAATCAGCGAAGGGCGGGGCCAGGAGTGTGACTCGACCCCCGCAACCCCAAAAAGGGGAGTACAAATAGGCGAGTTACAACCACACCACACACACACACACACACACACACACACCACACAAACCCCGGTAGGAACATAGTAATACTGTAAGCTTTGCAATATCCAAAAAAAAACACTCACCCTTTTGTGCGTGTTTGGTGTGTTTGTGTGTTGTTTGGGTTTTTATTGTGTGGTGGGTTGGTGTGTGTGGTGTGTTGGGGTTTGGGGTTTGCTTTGGGTGTGTGGTGTTTGGTGTGTTTGTGTGTTTTGTTTGTGTGTGTTTGTGTGTGTTGTGTGTGTTTTTGTTGTGTTTTGGTGTTGTGTGTGTGTTTGCGTTTGTGTGTGTTTGGTGTGTTTGTGTGTTTTTGTGTGTGTTTTTGTGGTGTTGGTTGCGTTTGTGTGTGTTGTGTGTGAGTGTGTGTGTGTTGTGGTGTGTTTGTGTGTTGTGTGTGTGTGTTTGTGTGTGTGTTTGTGTGTGTTTTGTGTGGTGTTTGTGTGTGTTGTGTGTGTTTTGTTTTTGTGTTGTGTTTTGGGGTTGTGTGTGTGTTTGCGTTGGTGGTTTGTGTGTTTTTTTGTGTGTTTGTGTGTTGGTGGTGTTTTGTGTGTTTGTGTGTGTTGTGTGTGAGTTGGTTGTGTGTGGTTTGTGTGTTTGTGTGTTGTGGGGTGAGTGGTGTTGTGTGTGTGTTTGTGGTTGTGTGTGTGTTTGTGTGTGCGTTTGTGGTTGTTGTGTGTTGTGTGTGAGTGTGTGTTGTGTGTGGTTGTGTGTTTTGTGTGTGAGTTTGTGTGTGTGTTTGTGTGTGTTGTGTTTTTGGGGTGTTGTGTGTGTGTTTGTGTGTGTGTTGTGTGTGTGTGGTGTGTGTGGGGTTGTGTGTTGTTTGTGTGTTGTGTGTGTGTGTGTTTGTGTGTGTGTGTGTTTTTGTTGTGTGTTTGTGTTTGTTTGTTTGTGTGTTTGTGTTTGTGTGTGTGTGTTTTTGTGTGTTTGTGTGTGTGTTTGTGTGTTGTGTGTGTTTTGTGTGTGTGTTTGTGTGTGTTTGTGTGTTGGTTTTTTGTGTGTGTTTGTGTGTATGTGTTTTTGTATGTGTTTGTGTATGTGTAGTGTTTTGTTGGTTGTTGTTGTGTGTTGTGTTGTGTGTGGTGTGTGTTTTTGTATGTTTTGTGTGTATGTGTTTGTGTGTATGTGTTTGTGTGTGTGTTTTGTAGTGTGTGGTATGTGTTTTGTGTGGTGTTTTTTTGTGTGTTTGGTGTGTTTGTGTGTGAGGTTTTGTGTGTGTGTGTTGTTTGTGTTTTTGTGTGTGTGTGTGTTTTGTGTGTGTGTTTTTGTGGTTGTTTTGTGTGGTTGTGTTTCTTGTGTGTGTGTGTGTGTGTGTGTGTGTGTGTTGTGGTGTGGGTGTGTGTGTGTGTGTTTGTGTGTGTTTGTGTGTGTGTGTGTGTGTTTTGTGTGTGTGTGTGTGTGTGTGTGTGTGTGTGTTTGTGTGTATGTTGTGTTTGTGTGTGTTGGTTTTTGTATGTGTTGTGTGTTATGTGTGGTGTGTGTTTCTGGTGTTTTTTGTTTTGTGTTTTTTTTGTTTGTGCACTTTCCCAATTTGGTTGAGGGGCGAGTCATACCCCTGACCTTTCCCCTTCACTGGCGCACTAGAAGTGTGGTGTGTGTTTGAGAGAAGGGGGAGAGAGAGAGAGAGAGAGAGAGAGAGAGAGAGAGGAGAGGAGAGAAGGAGAGAGAGGGGGAGAGGAGGGGAGAGAGAGAGAGGAACAGAATTTATGGTTGTATTCCGAGAGAGAGAGAAAACAAATATCGTTGTATTCTGATATAACTCAGCTCATGATGTGTGGGTGTTATTTACAATGTTTATTATAGGCTTTAATCTTGGCGTTTTTGCTATAGTTGTTGCTCCCCCAGACGGTACCAGACTGTTGCTCCCCCAGACGGTACCAGACTGTTGCTCCCCCAGACGGTACCAGACTGCTGCTCCCCCAGACGGTACCAGACTGTTGCTCCCCCAGACGGTACCAGACTGTTGCTCCCCCAGACGGTACCAGACTGCTGCTCCCCCAGACGCTACCAGACTGTTGCTCCCCCAGACGGTACCAGACTGCTGCTCCCCCAGACGGTACCAGACTGCTGCTCCCCCAGACGGTACCAGACTGCTGCTCCCCCAGACGGTACCAGACTGCTGCTCCCCCAGACGGTACCAGACTGTTGCTCCCCCAGACGGTACCAGACTGCTGCTCCCCCAGACGGTACCAGACTGTTGCTCCCCCAGACGGTACCAGACTGCTGCTCCCCCAGACGGTACCAGACTGCTGCTCCCCAGACGGTACCAGACTGCTGCTCCCCCAGACGGTACCAGACTGTTGCTCCCCCAGACGGTACCAGACTGTTGCTCCCCCAGACGGTACCAGACTGTTGCTCCCCCAGACGGTACCAGACTGCTGCTCCCCCAGACGGTACCAGACTGCTGCTCCCCCAGACGGTACCAGACTGCTGCTCCCCCAGACGGTACCAGACTGCTGCTCCCCCAGACGGTACCAGACTGTTGCTCCCCCAGACGGTACCAGACTGCTGCTCCCCCAGACGGTACCAGACTGCTGCTCCCCCAGACGGTACCAGACTGCTGCTCCCCCAGACGGTACCAGACTGTTGCTCCCCCAGACGGTACCAGACTGCTGCTCCCCCAGACGGTACCAGACTGCTGCTCCCCCAGACGGTACCAGACTGCTGCTCCCCCAGACGGTACCAGACTGTTGCTCCCCAGACGGTACCAGACTGTTGCTCCCCAGACGGTACCAGACTGCTGCTCCCCCAGACGGTACCAGAGTGCTGCTCCCCCAGACGGTACCAGACTGCTGCTCCCCCAGACGGTACCAGACTGTTGCTCCCCCAGACAGTACCAGACTGTTGCTCCCCAGACGGTACCAGACTGCTGCTCCCCCAGACGGTACCAGACTGCTGCTCCCCCAGACGGTACCAGACTGCTGCTCCCCAGACGGTACCAGACTGTTGCTCCCCCAGACGGTACCAGACTGTTGCTCCCCCAGACGGTACCAGACTGCTGCTCCCCCAGACGGTACCAGACTGCTGCTCCCCCAGACGGTACCAGACTGCTGCTCCCCCAGACGGTACCAGACTGCTGCTCCCCCAGACGGTACCAGACTGCTGCTCCCCCAGACGGTACCAGACTGTTGCTCCCCCAGACGGTACCAGACTGCTGCTCCCCCAGACGGTACCAGACTGCTGCTCCCCCAGACGGTACCAGACTGCTGCTCCCCCAGACGGTACCAGACTGTTGCTCCCCCAGACGGTACCAGACTGTTGCTCCCCCAGACGGTACCAGACTGCTGCTCCCCCAGACGGTACCAGACTGCTGCTCCCCCAGACGGTACCAGACTGCTGCTCCCCCAGACGGTACCAGACTGCTGCTCCCCCAGACGGTACCAGACTGTTGCTCCCCCAGACGGTACCAGACTGCTGCTCCCCCAGACGGTACCAGACTGCTGCTCCCCCAGACGGTACCAGACTGCTGCTCCCCCAGACGGTACCAGACTGTTGCTCCCCCAGACGGTACCAGACTGTTGCTCCCCCAGACGGTACCAGACTGCTGCTCCCCCAGACGGTACCAGACTGCTGCTCCCCCAGACGGTACCAGACTGCTGCTCCCCCAGACGGTACCAGACTGCTGCTCCCCCAGACGGTACCAGACTGCTGCTCCCCCAGACGGTACCAGACTGTTGCTCCCCCAGACGGTACCAGACTGCTGCTCCCCCAGACGGTACCAGACTGCTGCTCCCCCAGACGGTACCAGACTGCTGCTCCCCCAGACGGTACCAGACTGTTGCTCCCCCAGACGGTACCAGACTGTTGCTCCCCCAGACGGTACCAGACTGCTGCTCCCCCAGACGGTACCAGACTGCTGCTCCCCCAGACGGTACCAGACTGCTGCTCCCCCAGACGGTACCAGACTGCTGCTCCCCCAGACGGTACCAGACTGTTGCTCCCCCAGACGGTACCAGACTGCTGCTCCCCCAGACGGTACCAGACTGCTGCTCCCCCAGACGGTACCAGACTGCTGCTCCCCCAGACGGTACCAGACTGCTGCTCCCCCAGACGGTATCAGACTGCTGCTCCCCCAGACGGTACCAGACTGCTGCTCCCCCAGACGGTACCAGACTGCTGCTCCCCCAGACGGTACCAGACTGTTGCTCCCCCAGACGGTACCAGACTGCTGCTCCCCCAGACGGTACCAGACTGCTGCTCCCCAGACGGTACCAGACTGCTGCTCCCCCAGACGGTACCAGACTGCTGCTCCCCCAGACGGTACCAGACTGCTGCTCCCCCAGACGGTACCAGACTGCTGCTCCCCCAGACGGTACCAGACTGCTGCTCCCCCAGACGGTACCAGACTGCTGCTCCCCCAGACGGTACCAGACTGCTGCTCCCCCAGACGGTACCAGACTGCTGCCCCCCAGACGGTACCAGACTGTTGCTCCCCCAGACGGTACCAGACTGCTGCTCCCCCAGACGGTACCAGACTGTTGCTCCCCCAGACGGTACCAGACTGTTGCTCCCCCAGACGGTACCAGACTGTTGCTCCCCCAGACGGTACCAGGCCTCTCATCTATCACCTAGGATCAATTTCCATTATTTTGCATTAAGTCATCAGAGTTGCTAGTAAGCACTAGGTATCACCATCATTACCGTCTGTCTAGACCCAGGATGGACAACCTTATCGTCAACAGCCACAAGTGACGAGCTGACCGTGCAAGTGTGACGAATTTGAGTTTGTCATATTTTGACTCTAATAATAATATATAAGAAACTTTTTTGTTACAGCGTGAGCTGGTTAAAACTTGACATTCTGTATTACTCCTTTGAAAATTTGACGGAAGTCCTCAGTCAGAAAGATTTTTTTTTTTCAACAAACCGGCTGTCTCCCACTGAGGCAGGGTGACCCACAAATAGAGGAAACACTTTCACCATCATTCACTCCATCACCATCTTGCAGAGGGGCACCGAGCACCGATACTACAGTGTAAAACTGCAAATATCCCCACCCCTCTTTCCGAGTGTAGGCACTGTACTTCTTACCTCCAGGACTCAAGTCCGACTAACTGGTTTCCCTGAATCATTTTATGTTACCTTGCTCACGCTCCAACAGCCAATCAAGTCATAAACACTACTTGCCTCCACTCATTCCTACCTAACACGGTCACACACGTTTGCTGGATGTCTAAGCCCCTTGCACACAAAACCTCTACCTCTTCCCTCCAACCTTTCCTAGAGATGTGGCAATATCTTCTGATGACAAGCATCTCCCAACTTTGAAGTCGAGCATTTCAAATTTTTTGTCTGTTCTGATGAATGTATTTGACTCGAGGTTCTCAACGACCTGGAACTGTTGGTGTTAATTTAGAGGCGGAGCTCAGATGTAATAGTGAGTGCAGATATTCACTCAACATTTTTCTCGGACCAAAAAAAAAAAAAAAATAAATAAAAAAAATTTAAATTTCACATTAATTATTTTTTCTCAATTTAAACAATGTTTCATTCTTTTCGTCTAAGGCAAAAATTTACATATATTTTAATAAATTTGTTCAAACAGTATTATATATATATTTTAAACTGAGCAAGTCAATTTCTCAATTTTTGCCTGGCGTGGCAAATTCCACTTCATATTCGCCACATCTGTGGCTACATTTAAAAATCAGTTGGCCATCTATGCTCTAGATCAGTATTATGTGAAGCAATCTTCCTTCATTTGTACTGTTCTCGTTATATTGTTGTCCCTGAGCATTATCATGTGTGTACACTACTACAGTGACTACTTCACCACCTCCAGTAACAACCATGGTGTCTTACACCTGCTGCCCCTCTTCACCTAGCAGTAAGTAGGTACCTGAGTGTTAGTCAACTGTTGTGGGTGGCATCCTTAGGCAGACCCGGGCTTTGAAATGAGCAGATGCGGGATAACAACTCTTAGCCTGTAAAACTGGAGCAAGAGCAGCTCTAGATTCCCAAGGGTCATACAGCATCTGGATATTGACAGTAAACTGGGTACATATATTTCGTATACCACTGATGGGTTTCCAGAGTTTTCCAAAGCCCGGTCCTGGGCCAGGCTTGTTTGGTGCTTCCCTGGTCAACCAGGCTCTAGCTCCTGGCGGCCACATATCTGGGTATGATCGGAGAGAGTAGCTCAACCTACTAGGTTCAAGAGCCCTTCAGCAGCATCAAGGCTGAAGGTAAGTGAGAGCCACAGTGGGAACTGGAATGACATGAGACAGCACGAGGTAGATACAATGATCTGTGGTCATATTGAAACACCAGTCACAAGGTAATATTTGTAATGACAGTGTCTCATAATACTGTGACTCTAACAATTTACAAGACACAATGCCGTGAATACTACTATTCACAACCCACAATACCGAGACTGCAACAAATCACAAATAACCCCACACTTAGAGACGACACTTCCGACGAGATTTTGATCTATTCTGGAAGATTATAAAGTCACGATTTGTAATAACATCTGCACCTTAGTAGTGAACTGCTCTCTTGCAGATAGAAGTAGATGTAAAAAATAGTAACAATAGTAATAATAATAGCAGCAGCAGCAGCAGCCGCCGCCATAGTATCAACAGTCTGTGATTCATTAGCAACTCTAATTTCATAGTCACGTTTAACCTTTTTGATCCTCTTTTTTTATTCTCTCTTAAACTGAACATATTGATATGCCTATAAATTCCGCTTCTCTCTCCCAATAGGTGCTTTAATCTATTATTTACCCATCTAGGATCATTCTTATTTGACCTAATATATCTCTGGGGAATATATATACTCTGTGTATATTGTACATTAAGAAAAAGTTCATAAACGCAGATCCCTTCATTATCGCGAGTATAATCATCAATATAATCACTAGCTACATTACCCCAATCGAGATTAAACAGGTGTTCCCCAAGTCCATTACAATCGACAGAACAAAAATTGGGGACTTTTACCTTATTTTCGTACCCCCAGGTAATATTAAAGGTAATAGATTTGTGATCACTTGCGCTAGGTTCTTCAGTGATCTCCAGATTATTTACGAGTGTTTCTTTATTTCAAAAGACTAGATCAAACAAATTATTACCTCTAGTAGGTTCAGTTACACATTGTCTCAGAAAGCAGTCCTGAACTACTTCCAGAAAGTCACTGGACTCCACATTACCAATCAAAGAAGTCCAGTCAATTTGACTTAAGTTAAAATCCCTCACTATTACTACGTTATCGTGTCTAGAAGCCCTAACAAATTCGTCCCAAAGAAGTCTCCCTCTATCGTTTTCTAAGCCAGGAGGACGATATAAGACACCTAAAATAGGTTTTTCTTGGTTTTCTAGAAATTCTACCCACACAGATTCTGTTACTAATCCATCTATTTTTATAACCGTTTTTATGCAACAATTTTTTATTTCTCATACATATATGAAATTTCCCAACCGTCTTTCCCGTTAATCTATCTCTACATGGAAAAATTTAAATCCTTGAATATGACACTCAACAATCATATCCCGACTCTTTCACTTTAACCATTTTTTTCAGTTATTGCAATGGCTCAATGTTCCCAGCACATGCGCCCCAAAACGTAATTCATTAAATTTTTTATTTTGGTATTTTCGACTATTAGCTAAAAATACGTGAAACAAGGGAAAGTTTTAGAAAAGGGTGAGGTTTTTGTGGCTTTATGGATTGGAAAAGGCGTATAACAGCGTGGAAGGGGGGCAAGTGGAGATTTGCAATGTTGGAACAGGAGGTAGGTTATCGAAAGCAATGAAAAGTTTTTCGAGGTGTGAGCCAGGTTAGATATGGTAGGAGAGAGGGGATTATTTCCCAGAAAAAGTGGGCCCTTAAAAAGGATGTGTATGTCACCATGGTTTTTTTAAAAATTTTTATAGATGGGGTTGAAAGAAAAAGTGAATCTCGGGGTTGGCAAGGGGTTTTGGGGGTTTAAAAGATAGAATCTAACAAAAATGGGTTGTCACGTTGCTCTTTGTTTATGACACGCTTTTGGGAGAGTCTGAGAAATTGCAGAGGTTGGTGGAGGTTTTTTGAGGGAGTAAAAGAAAAAATTTAAATGAATATAGGGAAAAAATAAGGGGATGAGGATAACAAAAAAAAAAAAAGGTAACGAAAGACTGGATATCAGGTTGGAAGGAGAAAGCATGGAGGAGGTGAATGTATTCAAATATTTAGGAGCGGACATGTCAACAGATGGGTCTATGAAAGATGAGGTGAATCATAGAATTGACGAAGGGACAAAGGTGAGTGGTGCAGCGAGGAGTCTGTGGAGGCAAAGCACTTTGCCCATAGAGGCAAAGAGGGGAATGTATGAGAGTATAGTTATACCAACGCTCTTATATGGGTGTGAAGCATGGGTGATGAATGTTGCAACAAGGAGAAGGCTGGAGGCAGTGGAGATGTCGTGTCTGAGGCCAATGTGTGGTGTGATTATAATGCCGAGAATTTATAGTTTGGAAATTAGGAGGTGCAGGATTAACAAACCTATTAACCGGAGGGCTGAGGAGGGGTTGAAGTGGTTCAGACATGTAGAGAGGTGGAATAAAACAGAATGACTTTGAGAGTGTATAAATTTGCAGTGAAGGCAGGGTAGAGGTTGGTCTAGGAAAGGTTGGAAGCGTAAAGGAGGTTTTGTGTGTGAGAAGCTTGGACTTCCAGCAAGCATGCATGAGCATGATAGAAGTGAATGGAGACAAATGGTTTTTAGAACTTGATGTGCTGTTGGAGTGTGAGCAGGGTAATATTTATGAAGGGATTCAGGGAAACCGGCAGGCCAGACTTGAGTCCTGGAGATGGGAAGTACAGTGTCTGCACTCTGAAGGAGGGGTGTTAATGTTGCAGTTTTATAACTGTAGTGTAAGCATGCCTCTGGCAAGACAGTGATGGAGTGAATGATGGTGAAACTTTTTCTTTTTCGAGCCACCCTGCCTTGGTGGGAAACGGCTGTGTTGAAAAAAAAACACACACACATTAATCTGTTTTTTTCTCCTGCACCTTTTTCATATTCAGCTTTGCTTTTTACACAATTTCTGTTATTATCATTACCCAGTGTTACTCGATGACTGTTATTTTTAAGATTAATAATATCAAAGCCTAAGTCAATATTTCCACACTCATTGTTTTCCATTCCTAAACCCACACCTCTAACTAATCCTAGTTTACAGTCCTATCAACACCCTCAACTGAACTAGCAAGAAAACCAACACCTGCCCTGGATAAGTGAATCCCATCCCTGGCATACAAATCATTTCTACCATAGAAGTGGTCCCAGTTGTCAATGAATGGTACTGCATTATCCTTACAGTGTTTATCCAGCCAACAATTAATACTAATTTCTCTGGACAACCATTCATTTCCAACACCCCTTCTTGGCAAAATGCCACATATAACAGAGCTCCCCCTTCTTTGTAATTATGTCTATTGCTCTCCTATACCGTCTAACTAAATCCTCACTTCTACGCTTACCTATAACATTGCCTCCAGCACCGAGGCAAATAATAGGATTGATCCCATTATCGTTCATGTTGTCAAGCCAGCTAACGATATCCTCTGTCCCAGCCCCAGGAAAGCAAACCCTCTGTCTCCTACTCTTATCCTTCAAGCAGAAGACCCTATCCGTGTGTCTAATCTGACTGCCCTCAACAAGCATAAACGTTTTTACATTCCTTGTTCTTCATTGTAACGTTCCCAGTAATCGCCTCACATTTGTCAAGTAGTACGGAGAATGGGTTCGAAGTTTCCACAGTAGCCTCCTGGTTCTTTGTCGTTTCAACCTGTTTATCCGTCTTTTTGATCCTTAGCTTCATTCCATAATGTCTGGCAACTGTCCAGGTTCCTTCCTTGAGGATCAACAGGATTACTACGAATCCTCTTGTGTTCCTTCAACAATCTCCATATCTCAAGGTTAGCCATGATAAGCTCCTCCTTAAGCTGCTGGTAAAGTTGTTCAATGGAGGAGATCTTGGTTCAGAGTCACAGACAGTACACTAGACACGTCATCACAGAGCTAAGTACAGATCACCACTGAGCTAAGTATAGATCACCACTGAGCTATGTACAGATAACCACAGCTAAGTACAGATCACCACTGTACAGCAGTGCCTAAGTGTACGTAACAAGGCAAATAGATAACTGGGATTTATATCAAGAAGTGTAAGCAACAGAAGTCCAGCAGTTATACTACAGCTTTATACAGCATTAGTAAGGCCTCTCCTAGATTATGCAGCTCAATTCTGGTCTCCATATTACAGAATGGATATAAATTCGTTAGAAAACATTCAGAAAAGAACGACAAAATACATAGCATTAAAAATCTTCTATGTGAAGAAAGATTGAAGACCCTTAAATTACATTTACTTGTAAGATGAAGAATGAGGGGAGACATGACTGAAGATATTTGAGCCTATTATTCATCCATTTTGGGTCATTTCTATTCAATCTTATTTCTTTATGTGGAATAAACGTTCTTTGGGCAGCATGTACAGCATTTAGAAATCTGTCATAATGACAACTCTCTTCATTACACCAGTCCACAGATGATAAGTGCTCTCTAAGCCCATTTAATTTGCTAAGCAAAAATCTGGGACCATTATCCCTACTATCTGGGACCATTATCCCTATCATACTTCCATTCAATGTTAAAGGTAATTGATTTGTGGTCGCTTGCACCAAGTTCCTCTGTAATTCCTAAATTGTTAACAAGGGTTTCTTTGTTTGCCAGAACCAAGTCAAGCACATTATTTCCCCTTGTAGGTTCTGTCACAAACTGCTTCAAAAAACAATCCTGAACTACCTCTAAGAAGTCGTTAGATTCTAAATTCCCAGCTAAGGAATTCTAATCACTCTGACCAAAGTTAAAGTCTCCTAGAATTACTATGTTATTGTGCTTGGTGGCCTTAACAATTTCCTCCCAAAGTAGTTTCCCTTGGTCCTTATCTAAGTTTAGGGGATGGTATATCACACCTAAAATCAATTTTTCATGTCCCTCTGAAAATTCTATCTAGACAGATTCTGTATGTGTTATTTCAGACTCTATACCCGTTTTCATGCAACAGTTCAAATGATCTCGGACATACTGTACCACCCCACCCCCCTTCTCGGTACTTCTGTCTACTTGAAACAATTTAAAACCCTGAGTGTGATATTCAGCAGGTATGTCCCGATTTTTCGTATTAAAACACGTCTCAGTTATGGCAAATACACCAGTGTTACCCACACTTGCAACTATCTCAACTCGTCCATCTTATTCCTAACACTACAGCTATTAGTATAAGTTTAAAGATCCTCCCTTCTGTTTTCCCTTCCTGCTCATTTCTGTTTTTCCACTATACTTATTACTGTCTTTGTCACCTAGTGCCACTGGCTTTCCAATATCCACCTCATTCTGCCTATTACTTGTTCCTCTAAAACTCACAATATTACTACACTGGGACTATTTTCCACCCAAAACCCATATCACTATTTCTAGTTTAAAACCCTAACAGCTCCCTTCACTGCAGTGGCCAGTGCCCCCACCCCAGACCTAGATAAGTGAATCCCCATCCCTGGCATACATGTCATTTCTGCCATAGAAGAGGTCCCAGTTTTCAATGAATGTTACTGCATTTTCCTTAGTGTTTGTCCAGCCAGCAACTGACACCAGTTGCCATGGACAACCATTTATTTCCAACTCCTCTCCTTGGCAAAATACCACATATCACAGGATTCCCTCCCTTCTTCCTAATTATCTCCATTGCTGACCTATACCTGCTAATCAGGTCCTCACTCCTACGTCTGTCAACATCGTTGCCTCTAGCACTGAGACAGATAATAGGATTGCTCCCATTACCTCTCATGATGTCCAGACGGCTAACGATATCCTTCATCCTAGCCCCTGGAAAACATACGCTCTGTGTCCGTTCGTCCTTTCTTATGTTATTACTTCAAACTCCTCCTCTCCTTACACATCTTTCTGCTTTGTACTGGACTGATGAAGCCACTGTGTGACGAAACGTTTCTTCAATAAAAATTCCCATATGTTGCATAATTGTCTCAATCTTCAAGCCGTAACGGCTTGACAAAGCTCCTGGAGAGTCCTTTTACCTAAGAAATCTTTATATATATATATATATATATATATATATATATATATATATATATATATATATATATATATATATATATATATATATATATATATATATAAAGCAAAGTTGCCAAGACTTTTGCTAAGTATACTTTGTTCAACCCTTCAGTTTTGTCCACCAAGTTGTAACGAGCCACTGAACGAGTCAGTACATCAACAAACCCGCGTCACCTGGTTTCCGCTAATGAATATAAACCAAGAAGTAAGTCTACACTATAACATGTAAGCAGGGATCAAAAAGAATTTGGTGTGTGTAAAGCAAGCCACTTCACACATGTTAATATGTCAGAGCAGATTAAATATTATTATTATTATATTATTATTATTATTATTATTCATACTAAGCGCTAAATCCACGTGAGGGTAGCATTAAAAATGGGCTGGGCAAATATTTTTGTTAGTGGGTGTGAGAAGATGGGAGATTATTATTATTAAAATAAAAAAAGAAGCGCTAAATCTACAAGGGTCATACAGCCGAAGAAAGAAGAGTTTAGGAAAGACCTGTGGAAAAAGACACATCTGTACAGTTCAAGACATTATAGGAAACGTTTCGCCACTAGTGGCTTCTACAATCCTAGTATAGGCCAGTAGGCTTGCTGCAGTATTCCCTTTTCGTAAGCAAGCATTAACACACTACTATGCAGCCACGTCCTTGTACAAGGGGAGAAGCTCTTCTTAAGATCTTCCTGTATTTCTTTGCCAACACCACCTTGGTATTGCAGCATTCCCCATCCTTGCTTTGAAAAGATCATATCCATTGGCGTGTGTCTGTGTGAAGTGCGACAAAGAACCTTGCCCACTGTGGTTGAGCGGCGGCCACGCCGCCCGACCCCCGTGTCCTCCCAAGTTCGACCAGTCATATACTGCTGATGACACAGCACCTTTCCTGAACATGAATATGGTATACAATACCGACATGTTGATAAGTAAGACACGTGCAATATGTGTCTTACTTATCAGGACGTAGTCTTCAAGGGTGATGGACTGATTACATCGTCTTCACATCTCTACTGCTTCTGCAAACTCCTCTGTACTCGACTGAAGAAGCCTACTGTGTAGATGAAACGTCTCGGAATAAAGGTACCTCACTGCTGCACAAGTCTTACTTATCAACACCTTTCCCGCTAGGTCTAGCCCTGGCTCCTTTTCTGGTTACTATAGCCTTTCCTCTTCCTCCATTATTCTATCTCAATTTCCCACACACCCTTCATGGGTCCTTACCTGCGAGTCTTCACTTCTACTACTACCTAAGCTGACATTACTCCATCAATTTCACCTCTACTATGTAACCAGATACAAACAGCTTGAACTCTATGTGGATTTGCTCTAAACAAAAAGAAATATGTTTTGGTCACTACAGAGAAAGATAAAAAATAGTGAGGGCTGTGGTAAAGATGTACTCCAGGTATAACTGTCTATCGTGACAATATACCGGGTATATGGCATACAGCATATCGCTGATTAACGAAAATGAACCAATGTTTGCTCTAGTGTCTAACACAATACTTGCTCTACAATGCTAGTCACGCCATTATGCCGCTCTTCCCCCACATACGTACCAAAACACAAATACATACCATGAAAGATTATAATATACATATTTGCACAAGTACTGAGGTTTTAATACTTGGTGCTGCGTCCTTTACGCTTAATCATGTCCCTCAGCCGTGTAAGAAAATTATCACAAATTCTTGAGGGTTTGGGGAGGTATATTCCATGCCTCATGTCGAGCAGCCTCCAGCCGCAGGATGGAACTGATATCCTTGCCCAGTAAACTTCGTTTCATTATTGATCAGAGGTTCTCAATAGGGTTTAGGTCTGGGGAATTGCCTGGCCAGTCATTAAAAAAAACCTCCTTAAGGTACTGAACTACAAATTTGGCTGTATGACACAGTGCACCATTCTGCATAAAAACTGCAGCCCCACATTTGTCAAATGCCTCAGGTAAATTGTCACACAACTCCAGGTAATTAAACTGGTTTTTGGGAAGCACAATGAGTTTGCCAACACTTTGAGCACTGAAACACCCCCAAACCATAAGCGAGTCTGGGTGTTTGTGTCAGCAGAGCTACTGAATATGTTTGAGTAGCATGTCTAAGTATCGCAGCACCATCTATTTTATATATAAGATCCCTTGTGATGAATGGTTTGAAAAACCGACAAGTTGAAGATTGAGACACTTATGCAGCATATGGGATAAAGATTCCCATATGCTGCATAAGTGTCTCAATAAGATCCCTTGCTAGGCCTAGGGGCTAGCATGTGACATTACGAGGTGCCACATGTGAGCGGCAGTCACCCTGCCTTGCTCTCGGTTCCTGCGTAGTCCCACAGGCAAGAACAGGTAGGCTGGGCCTTCCCCTCACGACTCCGCAAATACAAGTGTTACCAGTCATACCCAAGTGTATTACTACACCACCTTTATCTCCTACAACCCCCACGTTACATTTGGTGGTCCCACAGGTGTAGCGTGGGTCAAGCGGGTCACTACCTCTGGGCCGGTACACATGTCCCCCACAGTTACAGGTGACGGTGAAGGTTGCTTCATCACTCCAAAGTACTTCAGACCAGAGTTGAGGATTCCATTGAAGATATTTCTTTGCATAATCCAGCCTACGTTTCTTCTGTGGCTTGGAGAGGATCGGTTTCTTAACCTGGCGGTGACTACTGTAGCCCAGTTCTGACACACATCTGTTAACAGCTCCTACAGACACCTCTGAGAGAAGATGTGGGTTCTTTTCTTTCAATTTTCTAGCAGTTATCTTAGGTGTACTCTCTGTTTCTTTAACACAGTTAAGGTACGAACAGATGTCTTCTTCGAGAGGCCAGGCCGAGGTTTGGCAAATGGTAACTCGACACAGCCACCAGCCTTGAAACACTGCGCCCAGTTCCTCACTGAATGCTCACACACACCAACATTCTCCACTATTTCTTTCGTCTGGTGCCCAGCTTTGTGAAGCTATAGTTTCAGGTGTTAAAGACTTTTACCCATAATTAAACATGTATGCCCCAAAACCAAAAGGAACACCGGTCAAAAGATGGGGTGGATGAGAGACAAAAATGCAACAATGCAGCAGCCACTGAGAAGTCATTGTGGAGTGTGGTGGCAGGCCGTGACATCATGCTAACGGCTGCTACCCGGCACAATGCACTGACGAAAAGACCCCCCCTGTATGGTAGGCCTTTGATTTTCGTCATGGCATTATGCCGGGGTGCTCACCCGGCATGCCATGACTAGCACTGTAGTCTAACACAATGTTTGTGCTCTACAAGCACCCCGGTAATTATAAAATCCAAGCTGCAGGCAAACTTAAAATGTGTAGTAGAGTAAGAGACATGCCATAAACAACCCACAAGGTGCAGGAGCTACTTGGTTATGGGTGAGATGCGTGTGTCCCATCCTTAATCGACAGAGATTCCTCTCAAAGTGACTATTCTTCTTGTAGAAGAGCCAGACATCTATGTACCGCCAAGCCCTGTATAACTTGCTGCCAGTCTGCTGGACACATCAGGACATATTTATGGACATGTAAGTCGAAACTCACTGTACAAGCAATGGGTTCGCTAAAGCAGCCATTGCCTCGGCATCTGCCTGTTCATTTCCCGGGACACCAACATGACCCTAGCACCAAAAGAACTTCCTGCCTTTGTGCCGTGCATCAAGATGCACTAACCACAACTCGATCTTTTGTATCACAGGTGGAGAGAAGCTTACTGGGTAAGGGCAGAGCACACTGGGAATCTTGAGTACACAGTAACATGAGAACATGCATTAATATGCTCCGACAAACCCACCCTTAAGTCCTTCTATAGGAGTTTTCAAACACTTACCACAGCAGTTGAGCAATCCCATCCCCACCATCCAAAAAAAAAGGAGTATAAAACGTACAACTGAATGTCAACACTCCCTTGCACCACGGAAATTTACCCCTTTTCTAACTCACTAGTTCTCACATTTACCCGAAATAATTTTATCAGACTTAAATGAAATAAATACTATAGTGCCAGATGATCATCTCTGACAAACTATGTTCTGTACACTGATCAGTAACACTGCAGCTGCTAGTGCTACTCTCCTGCATTATTATTATTATTATATTGATGGGGAAGCCCCTGGGAAATGAGAGACAATCACGTTTGATGCCAAGAACGCGAATGTATTTCAAATTAACTGGATCAAGAGCCCTTTGCCAGCATCGAGGCACCCAGACCATGAAGGGTCCATCATTGTGGAACACTGAAGCTTCCTTCCCCCAAAAATTGATCCATCAACTTTGAAAGTGAACTGTTTGTTATACTGCTGGCACTGAAGCACGTCCATACATCCATACCGGACACCTTGACTGTGACTATCATCTGTTCACTCTCCACACACAAACATATGACTAACATGTTGGTCTCGGACACCAAGCACAAACATGCTCTCATTACAACTGTGTCAGTCAGCTTTGTATTTCTTCACGTATTAACCTTCGACGAGACGCAACTATTAAGTTATTGAGGGTGTGTTCTGATGGAGGGAATCAACTCATGAATGTTTGTGTGAAGCTGCAACAATTGACAGCTCACTCACAAAGAGAAAGTAGAAAAAATAAATATTGGCCCTCATGAACCATTATGAAGGTGTGACTTTATAATAATGATACGAGGACCAAAAGGCCATCAAAAATAACTTCTCAATTATACAGGTTAGCCGGGTTGAGTCCTGAAGGTTATAAACTGAGTGCCTGTACTCCGGAGGCGAAATGGATATGTTACAGTGCAAAGAGTCACATGACCTGTGATGTCAGCATCTTCTGGCAAGACAAGGACTGAATGAATGACGCTGAAAGTGTTTCTTCTTTATTTCGGGTCACTTTACCTTGGTGGGAGACGGCCGGTGTGTTAGAAACCAAGATTAGTTGCGAAAGGAGTCAGTTATATGTCCACTAGCAGCCTGGACACAATTTTACACCTACCAGAATAAAGTTTTTCAAGTAAGTCATATTAAAGACTAATGCAAGACTGTATCACATATAAATAAAAATAATTATTTCTATATAACAGTAAAAATTATTCAAATTTAACTTTGAGTATAAAAACTTCCACACATCATGTCAATATAAACTCCACATTTAAATCCATCTTTTTCCAACAATTTTCAAAAGAATATAATCAAAATATTCACATAAGAGGTATTACAATTTTCCAAGACACACAAACCATACATAAAACATCATTAATTATTTTGTAATTATTCCAATGATTATGTAGCCTGTTTTATACGTGATCAAAACATTGTCAATACTGGCTGATGATAAATTAACAAGTTTGTCCAAGACACGTATATTAATAGTGCAGCCAACAACATAACTGGATAACACAGTTATTCACATTTGAAAGGCTACTAGTATACCTTGTTATGTTAGATAACTACGACTCTCTGATCGCGGGTTCTATCCCCGCCCTTGGTATAGTTTATTCTGGTATACATGGTAAGTTGTCCAAACGTAATTAGGTTATGTATCTACGACTCGTATACAATACATTTCTTGCGCAACTTACCCACATTTTTTTTTACGGTTCGTGAGAAAATAAAGGGTAGAAATGGTGAAGCACTGCCCCACTGCCAGACGTAAACTACATCCCTCCCCCCTTTCATCACTGTCTGGTAATTATACGGACATATGAGGGGAATTACCAATAAACCCCTGGCTGCCTTCAAGACAGAGCTGGACAGATAGCTAAAGTCAGTGCCGGATCAGCCGGGCTGTGGTTCATACGTTGAACTGCGTGCGACCAGCATTAACAGCCTGGTTGATCAGGCCCTGATCCACCGGGAGGCCTGGTCGTGGACCGGGGTGCGGGGGCGTTGACCCCCGGAATAACCTCCGGGTAATATGCGTCGACGTAGCTAAAACTAATCTACCATAACGGAGAATAACAATTAAAATTTTCGAACTATTTCGAGTTTTGACAAATGCACGTAAGACAAGTCTTAAAAAAACTATCCTAATTGCAGAGTGTACTCAACTATTTGTGGTTGTAGGGGTTGAGTCACAGCTCCTGGCCCCGACTCTTCCCTGGTCGCTACTAGGTCCACTATCTCCCTGCTCCATGAGCTTTATCGTACCTCTTCTTAAAGCTATGTATGAGTCTTGCCTCCACTACATCGCTCTCAAGATTGTTCCACTTCATGACAACTATGAATAAATACTGTGTGCGTGCGTGCGTGTGTGTGTGTGTGTGTGTGTGTGTGTGTGTGTGTGTGTGTGTGTGGTGTGTGTGTGTGTGTGTGTGTGTGTGTGTGTGTGGTGTAGTTCCCATCATTACATCCCCTGTGTCTTCCTAAACTGGTCTCTGCTTCTCAAGTTACGTCTCATGCTGTACGTCACTATCA
Source organism: Cherax quadricarinatus (assembly GCF_026875155.1). Taxonomy (NCBI): domain Eukaryota; kingdom Metazoa; phylum Arthropoda; class Malacostraca; order Decapoda; family Parastacidae; genus Cherax; species Cherax quadricarinatus. The sequence continues at coordinate 13,189,558 of NC_069459.1, read as the reverse complement.
GATATTTTGGGAGCTGTGCTGTCCGGGTGAGGAAATCGGTCACAGATGAGCAGTTTTAATCAACAACCTGCTTGATCAGAAGTCGTCAATGAAGTCTACAAACGGGTCACAGTTTACGGGTACATTGCAGATATATATATATATATATATATATATATATATATATATATATATATATATATATATATATATATATATATATATATATATATATGATGTAGGGCGAAATGACAGTTTGTTGGATTATGTATTGGTAGATAAAAGACTGTTGAGTAGACTTCACGATGTACATGTTTATAGAGGGGCCACAGATATATCAGATCACTTTCTAGTTGTAGCTACACTGAGAGTAAAAGGTAGATGGGATACAAGGAGAATAGAAGCATCAGGGAAGAGAGAGGTGAAGGTTTATAAACTAAAAGAGGAGGCAGTTACGGTAAGATATAAACAGCTATTGGAGGATAGATGGGCTAATGAGAGCATAGGCAATGGGGTCGAAGAGGTATGGGGTAGGTTTAAAAATGTAGTGTTAGAGTGTTCAGCAGAAGTTTGTGGTTACAGGAAAGTGGGTGCGGGAGGGAAGAGGAGCGATTGGTGGAATGATGATGTAAAGAGAGTAGTAAGGGAGAAAAAAGTTAGCATATGAGAAGTTTTTACAAAGTAGAAGTGATGAAAGGAGGGAAGAGTATATGGAGAAAGAGAGAGAGGTTAAGAGAGTGGTGAAGCAATGTAAAAAGAGAGCAAATGAGAGAGTGGGTGAGATGTTATCAACAAATTTTGGTGAAATGAAGAAAAAGTTTTGGAGTGAGATTAACAAGTTAAGGAAGCCTAGAGAACAAATGGATTTGTCAGTTAAAAATAGGAGAGGAGAGTTATTAAATGGAGAGTTAGAGGTATTGGGAAGATGGAGGGAATATTTTGAGGAATTGTTATATGTTGATGAAGATAGGGAAGCTGTGATTTCGTGTATAGGGCAAGGAGGAATAACATCTTGTAGGAGTGAGGAAGAGCCAGTTGTGAGTGTGGGGGAAGTTCGTGAGGCAGTAGGTAAAATGAAAGGGGGTAAGGCAGCCGGGATTGATGGGATAAAGATAGAAATGTTAAAAGCAGGTGGGGATATAGTTTTGGAGTGGTTGGTGCAATTATTTAATAAATGTATGGAAGAGGGTAAGGTACCTAGGGATTGGCAGAGAGCATGCATAGTTCCTTTGTATAAAGGCAAAGGGGACAAAAGAGAGTGCAAAAATTATAGGGGGATAAGTCTGTTGAGTATACCTGGTAAAGTGTATGGTAGAGTTATTATTGAAAGAATTAAAAGTATGACAGAGAATAGGATAGCAGATGAACAAGGAGGCTTTAGGAAAGGTAGGGGGTGTGTGGACCAGGTGTTTACAGTGAAACATATAAGTGAACAGTATTTAGATAAGGCTAAAGAGGTCTTTGTGGCATTTATGGATTTGGAAAAGGCGTATGACAGGGTGGATAGGGGGCAATGTGGCAGATGTTGCAGGTGTATGGTGTAGGAGGTAGGTTACTGAAAGCAGTGAAGAGTTTTTACGAGGATAGTGAGGCTCAAGTTAGAGTACATAGGAAAGAGGGAAATTATTTCCCAGTAAAAGTAGGCCTTAGACAAGGATGTGTGATGTCACCGTGGTTGTTTAATATATTTATAGATGGGGTTGTAAGAGAAGTAAATGCGAGGGTCTTGACAAGAGGCATGGAGTTAAAAGATAAAGAATCACACATAAAGTGGGAGTTGTCACAGTTGCTCTTTGCTGATGACACTGTGCTCTTGGGAGATTCTGAAGAGAAGTTGCAGAGATTGGTGGATGAATTTGGTAGGGTGTGCAAAAGAAGAAAATTAAAAGTGAATACAGGAAAGAGTAAGGTTATGAGGATAACAAAAATATTAGGTGATGAAAGATTGGATATCAGATTGGAGGGAGAGAGTATGGAGGAGGTGAATGTATTCAGTTATTTGGGAGTGGACGTGTCAGCGGATGGGTCTATGAAGGATGAGGTGAATCATAGAATTGATGAGGGGAAAAGGGTGAGTGGTGCACTTAGGAGTCTGTGGAGACAAAGAACTTTGTCCTTGGAGGCAAAGAGGGGAATGTATGAGAGTATAGTTTTACCAACACTCTTATATGGGTGTGAAGCATGGGTGATGAATGTTGCAGCGAGGAGAAGGCTGGAGGCAGTGGAGATGTCATGTCTGAGGGCAATGTGTGGTGTGAATATAATGCAGAGAATTCGTAGTTTGGAAGTTAGGAGGAGGTGCGGGATTACCAAAACTGTTGTCCAGAGGGCTGAGGAAGGGTTGTTGAGGTGGTTCGGACATGTAGAGAGAATGGAGCGAAACAGAATGACTTCAAGAGTGTATCAGTCTGTAGTGGAAGGAAGGCGGGGTAGGGGTCGGCCTAGGAAAGGTTGGAGGGAGGGGGTAAAGTATCATGTGGGAGTTCGATACGTGGATTAGGGTAGAAATACTCACGTAGGCTGTTATACGTATAATTAAGCCGTACCTATCTCCTTGGCTACTCTCGTAAAACTGACTAGCCGGCTGGCCAGTACCCCGTAGTGGGTCTTTTGAATTAGTGTCAGCTCAGCACAATATGAAGGACCGTGACTCAAGACGGTTGGTCGTTGAGTCAACGGACAGGTTACTGGTAACTGGTTACTGGTAACTGGTTACTACTACTGAGAAAAGGAGGTTTTGTGTGCGAGGGGCTTGGACTTCCAGCAGGCGTGCGTGAGCGTGTTTGATAGGAGTGAATGGAGACGAATGGTTTTTAATACTTGACGTGCTGTTGGAGTGTGAGCAAAGTAACATTTATGAAGGGATTCAGGGAAACCGGGAGGCCGGACTTGAGTCCTGGAGATGGGAAGTACAGTGCCTGCACTCTGAAGGAGGGGTGTTAATGTTGCAGTTTAAAAACTGTAGTGTAAAGCACCCTTCTGGCAAGACAGTGATGGAGTGAATGATGGTGAAAGTTTTTCTTTTTCGGGCCACCCTGCCTTGCTGGGAATCGGCCAGTGTGATAAATATATATATATATATATATATATATATATATATATATATATATATATATATATATAATATAAAGAGAGAGAGAGAGGAGAGAGAGAGAGAGAGAGAGAGAGAGAGAGAGAGAGAGAGAGAGAGAGAGAGAGAGAGAGAGAGAGAGAGAGAGAGAGAGAGAGAGAGAAAGGGAGAATTTTAACTGAGCAAGTAAGTTAAACTATAAAAAGAGTTGCGGAAGTATCAACAATCCTTTTTAAAATATGAGTTTAAATGTTCACTTATAATTTACTTTTATTTTAACAGATTACGTCGCCATCAGAAAAGAAAAACAATGCATGAAAGTGAGCAGAAAATTCAACAAACACTGAACGAGTGATATTTATGGGAAAATGGAACAATTGAAAAGTTAGCAACATTTGGCAACTGTTCCCTACAATTCAAGGATTAAATTTCAGGCTAAACAAAAACTCGTCTATATGTGTATATCCAACTTTGAAATGGACGTGAACTAACGACTACACATGCATGAAGGATAGAAGGTGTGTGAGAAGCAGTGGTGTTGTAGTGAGGGTGGTGGTATCTGGCAGGTTGTCAGGACGGACCTACACGTGATCACCACCAGAAAAACAACCATCAACTGCCCACTCACCTGACCACTCTCACAAGACCCCCCCCCCCCCACCCCTCTACATGGTAAGACACTTATAATCTTCCCCCCCCCCCTTTCCAAGGATATATACGCCCGAACCTTACTGTAATCCGTATTTTGTATTATTATTATTATTATTATTATTATTATTATTATTATTATTATTATATTTAAAGGTATAGGATACAATAAGGTTCCATCCAAGGAAGTAGACACGTACAATTCTTTTAATTAAAAGTCCCTTACCAGCATCAAAGAACCTCCATGGAGGAAATTTTTGAAATTAAAATCTCCTTGACAAGTGGTGTACATGGGACACATGCAGCCTTAATAATTATTGTGTAGGTTTTAAACACATTTAGTAAACCAAGGAGCTCTCTCCCAACAGAGAACACGCGGGCATGGATTATAAACCAAGGTAAATCTATTGAAACATCACGAAAATAAGTTTCATTCATGGTTTAACATTGCAAACTAAATTTAGAAAAAAATAAGATGGATCTTGTAAGATCAAACTCAATGATAAGACGATTGTAAACAATTCAGGAAGGGAGGAAGAGTTGAGCCGTGATGAGACAATCCTAAAATTACTAAACAATGGCCTCACTACTACGCTATGACGGCTTAATACCAACCATCCAACTAGGTACATTTCTATACACTAAAGAATTAACATAGAAATCACCGTGACCACAAATATTAACTGTTCTAGTGTAAAAAAAATATACCCAGTAGGATAAATACTCTGAGGCATACATGATTATGACTAGCCCCGTCTTCCCTGGCTATAGTCTTTTTTTTCTCTACTTCCATACACTCGCACTTACTACATTTTTCATAGTTTTATGACTGCCTCACCAGGACTCGAGCTCTGCCCCGTACCTGAGTTATTAGGCTTAATTATATTACGTTAATTTTAACAAGATTTAGTGAGGTTGGCAAGTTTGGTTGAGAAACCATACCACGGATGGGGTTAGAACCCGCGATCAGTCTCAAAACTCCAGACCGTCACATTAGCCACTGGACCAGCTAGCCACAATAAGATTCATCCAACTAGGTATATTTCTGCACCATAGGAAGGTTAGCATAGGCACCACTGTGACCACAAATACAAGTTTTTACAGACGAATCTCCAGCTAGCGTGGCCGTGACGAACTCTAGCTCAAGTCCCCGTCCGTGGTATGGTTTGTTTGCAATCGTGTCATTACGATTTCGTGAGTTTGGTTGAGAAATTAAAAATATTTACAGGAAGTTTCTCAGAACAGTTAGGCTTGTCTGCTCTTGCCTTAGGAGCACGATACACTATCTAAATTTACATCCAGAGCGGTCAAACAAGGATATACGTATGTAAAAAATAGTTATTTTGTTCACATGGCTTGGCAGATATATTCACTTAATAAGAGCTTGATCATCCAGGTTGTGACTTTGTAAGTCTGCTGCTGTTACCACCAGGAAACACCTTAAGTTGTAGATGAATGGTTCAGAGAACCGACAAGTTGATAAATTAGACACATGTGCAACTCTTGGGTATCTTTATTGAGGAAACGTTTCGCCACACAGTGGCTTCATCAGTCCATACGTAGGAGAAACTTGAAGAACAGGAGGAGAATGAGGTAATCAGTCCCTCAACCTTGAGTCGATGTGCTCAGTCCATCAATCTTGAAGTTGACCAGCTATTAATAAGGAAATCTGGCCTGAGGCCAGACTGTTGAGGTACAACCACCGTAACTGGTCACAGGAAGAAGTGGAGCTGCTGTTGGGCAGGGTAGAGGGGGAGGGGGATGGGGTAGACTTAATTAAAGGTTTGTATTACACCTCTAGGATAAATAACACTTTTCTTTTCTCCTACCTGGGAAGGCATTTTATTTGAAAAAAAAATCCATATGTCGATCTGAATTATATTATTATTATTATTAATTATTATTATTATATTATTATTATTATTATTATAAAAAAGAAGCGCTACAAGGAGAAGAACGTGGAAAAAGACACTTATGTACAGTTCAGGACATTTATTAAAGGAAACGTTTCGCCACGAGTGGCTTCTTCAGTCCTAATACAGAGAAAACTAAGAAAACATTTATATATATAGTGGCAGGAGTCAGGTGAGGTGACGCGTGGGTAGAGGTAGTAGTAGTAGTAATGGAACTAAGGAGGTGAGGCAAGAGAGGGACCTGCTGGCATCAAGTAACACCAGTTCCCAGGATGGGTAATATCCTCTTGCTTAGTAATTTTGAAATACTGTAACTACCGGATTTTTGCTTTACAGTATTTCAAAATTACTAAGCAAGAGGATATTACCCATCCTGGGAACTGGTGTTACTTGATGCCAGCAGGTCCCTCTCTTGCCTCACCTCCTTAGTTCCATTACTACTACTACTATCTCTACCCACGCGTCACCTCACCTGACTCCTGCCACTATATATATAAATGTTTTCTTAGTTTTCTCTGTATTAGGACTGAAGAAGCCACTCGTGGCGAAACGTTTCCTTTAATAAATGTCCTGAACTGTACATAAGTGTCTTTTTCCACATCTTGTCGGTATCACCATACCATTTCCTCAAGGAGAAGAACATTCTGACGACGTTTCGGTTCATCCTGGACCATTTCATGTCACAACAGTTCAGATACGACTTGACAATGATTCAGGAAGGACCGAAACGTCGTCATAGTTCCTCTCCTAAGTGCGATTTTTTATACATTTTTTTGGGGGTGGGTTGGGGGGGGTGCAGGCCATACAAGGAATGGGAAAAATGGGGTAGGGTAAGGACTGGGGTTGGCTAGAGCAGTAAAAAAAAGGTTGTGGGTAGACAGGAAGAGACGTTAAGTAACTTAGCCACTCTGCGCGGGTTTCAAATGAGCCGTGGCTCTTGTTGCATAGTAACTTATATCCGTTTATATATTCAAATATATTTTTTTAGCATGTTTCCCAAGCCTATTGTACTTTACTCATTGCCACTGTAACCAAAGAATGTAAGCACCCTAGAACGAAGGAACACTACAGCAGGTCCACTGGCCCATGTTAGGCAGGTCTAACTCACTGGCTTCACCAGTCCTGATGGATTGAAGAAGCCACTCATGGCGAAATGTTTCCTTTAATAAATGTCCTGAACTGTACATGTGTCTTTTTTCACATCTTGTCGGTATCACCAGACCATTTCTTAACTCACCATCTACTCGACGGAAAAATAGATACAAATGCAATATAATGCGAACCTTTACCACGTTTCGCCCACACAGTGGGCTTTATCAAGTCACAAACATTTACTTATATGTAAAGCTACCCAAAGTTCTTGTGTTAATAATGTTAACTGGGAATTAGCGCTACTCATCTACAACACTACTGCCAAACCAGTACTTCCGAATATCCTTTCTAAATCTAAATTTCTCCAACTTGAACCCATTGCTGAGAGCCCTGTCTTAGTTAAATATTTTTTAACACACTATATTTATTCATATTTTCTATTTGTACACTTCAGTGAACAAATAGAATATGAAAATTAGACACATATGCAACATCTGGGTATCCTTATTGTAGACGTTTCACCATCCAATGGCTTTATCAATATAAATTCTAGGACATAATTGGAAGACAGTATAACTATATACAAAAGTTACACGAATAACCAGCACATAAAAGAGAGAAGCTTACGACGACGTTTCGGTCCGACTTGGACCATTGACAAAGTCACACTAACCAGAAGTGGAGCACGACGGCTATATATAGGCAGGAAGAGGTGGTGGTAGTAGTAGTAGTACAAGAATGGTATATAATACCGACAAGATGAAATTAAGACACATGCGCAACACCCGGGCATCCCTATCGTAGACGTTTCGCCATCCAGCCAGCCACTGGATGGCGAAACGTCCACAACAAAGACAACCAGATGCCGCACATGTGTCTTAATTTCATCAGTAGTTGTAGTAGTAGTAGTAGAAGAGGTAGTAGTAGTGGTAGTGGCAGAAGTGGGAAATAAGGAGGACGAGCCAGTCAAATACAAAGGAAGGGGAGCACTGCAAGAGAGCTAGGTGCCCACAGAGGGAGAGCAAGCGCACAGAGGTGCGTGAAAGGGGAAGTGGGAAATAAATGAAGAAGGAACAGAAACACGAGACAGAAGAGAGAAAGACAACCCAGAGGAGAAAAGGAAAGAGGAAAGGGGAGGAGGGAGAAGAAGAAAAAGAAAAAGAAAAAATGAGGAGTCAGGTTAAGTCACGGGTGTTCTGAAGTTTGGAGCATTTTACAATGTAGTGGGAGAGGAAGGCATCTACAGAGACGAAGCCAGGGCTAAGGTTCATACAAGGAAAGTTGTGTATTAGAGAGGATTCAACTAGACGGCGACTGTTCGAGTTGGAAGTAGGAAAGACAGTTTTAGCAGAAGACCAGTCAATAGGATGGCTATGATCTCTGACGTGACAGAAAAGAGCATTGTTAGTGTCGGCAAGCCTAACACTACTTTTGTGCTCCTTAAGTCTGTCAGAAAGAGATCGACCAGTTTCTCCGAAGTACAATAAGGATACCCAGATGTTGTATATGTGTCTAATTTTCATCTTGGCGGTATTATATACTATTCACGTACAACCTTTACTGCTCTCCACTGTTTCTGCTTCTGCCGTATTGACCACTACTCATCTGATGAGGAATTAAGACACATGTACAACATCTGGGTATTTTTCTTGTAGACGTTTCGTCATCCAGTGCCCTTATCAATATAATTCAAAGACTATGTGAAACTTGATGTGTAGGTGAAACATTTCGGAATAAAGATACCTAACTGTTGCACATGTGTTGTATAATAAAAAGGCACAATACCGTGATCGGAACAATACACAAATAACCCGCACATGAGAGAGGAGCATACAACGACGTTTCGGTCCGACTTGGACCATTTACAGTCACAGTGTGACTTTGTAAATGGTTCAAGTCGGACCGAAACGTCATCGTATTCTCTCTCCTATGTGTGGGTTATTTGTGTTGTGTGTTTTATTTAAGTGTCGGTAATGTATAGCATTATTATACTGATACATATCTCCCCTAATTCTACGCCTTTCCAGAAACGAGAGGCAATTAGGTTTGATCCGAGGAAAGAATAGCTCTCATTCTTGGACTCAAGAGGTCATCAGTAGTGGCTACCTCGAGTCACACCTAGGGAACTAACAGGCAGATAAAGTGGGTGCTATCAATTTTTGGTTACAGTGGTAATTAGTAAAATACAAGAGGCAGCCATTATGACGCCGTAGCTTCACCCCACCGCCCCCCCTACTGTCATCACCCGCGCCAAGGCAATCCTTCCATCCTTGAAGGAGTTGTTTGGCTTAACTTTCGACTACTGAATATACATGATAGCTTAAACTAGCATCAGTCACTGCGTCACATGACGTCAAGTGAAGACGTCATGAGACATTCACTGCATCACATGACCTCAAGACGTCACGAGACATTCAGTGGGACGCAACTGACGTCAGGTGACACTGAACAATGATACTGGATTAGTGTGTTAAAACTGGTTTGTCTATCATACACTTTCACGTTACTGTATTATTAATCATTATCATTATTATTTAAAGGAAGTGATAAACCCGTATGGATAATACAGCACCTAGGGGAATGAAAGGCAGTCTGGTCCGAACCAAGGGAAGGACAATTCTAATTCCTCGCATTAACAGCCCTTCACAGGCACTAAGGAACCTCTCTCAAATGGAAGGGGGAGGGGGATCAAATTACTGCGAAATTATCATGATTATCAGTCTCGCTGGATCTTTTCGTTAGCATGTAAATTTCAGATTGTTTTCTTCATGTTTCTAAACAACATTACTTGTGTGAAAAATTGGTTCACGAAACCAACAAGTGGATGAGGCACTTGTACAGCACTTGGGTATCTTTATTCTGGAAATGTTCCTCTTCAAGGGGGGCTCCTTGGCGTGGTGAAGAGGCTCTTGGTCTGAGGAATTAGACCTGTCTGTCTCCTTCCTCAGACCAAACCTAATTACCCCCAATCCCCCCTTCCCTATCCCACCCTCCCCTTTTCCCTTTCCTCCTCTTCCTCCCCACCCCTCCCCTTTTGCCCTTCCTCTTTTTGGCCTTTGGGATTTTTCCCACAGGCACACTAGTTCCTAGGTAGGGGAAAGGGTACCAGGGTCCATCCCATTCCCTTGAGGCTCTTGGCGGTGGCGTAGTTTGCCGTGGAATCTGGATCGCCTGGGGATGTCCCGATCCCTCTCCAGTATCCCGGAGAGTGGCTTTGGGTGTCTTTCGGTGACAGGTGTATCTCTGGAAGCCACCTTTCGGATTCCAGGGGTGGTGACCGAAGGAGGTATGCCTTGTGGTGGATATCCGGCGGCCCTCTCTTTTGTCCACTGAGGTAGCTCGGCAGATGTGAGGTTGCTATCCCGGATTGCTGGTTTACTGGCATGAAGGGTAGGGTACGGCACGGGTTCCATGCTGCATCTGCACTACTAGCGGTGCTGAGATCCTCTTGGGTGCGGAGGGAGACTTCCGGCCCTTTCATTCCTCCTGGGAACTATTCCTCCCCGCTCCCCCCCCCCTTTTTTTCTTTTTTTATTTTTATTTTCTTTTCTTCTTTCTTTTTTTTCTTAAAAACAAAAAGCAAAGGAGTAGCCTAACCATGGAGAACCCAATCCATGAACCCACTACCCCCCGGGCCCCTTCTTGATACCGCACCCCATTCTGACCCAGCCTTGTTTTTTGACCACTCTTCGGACACTCCTGATCCCCCTGTACCTCTTGCTGGTGCCGTTTCCTCACCCGCTTCAGGCACCGGGGCTTCAACTGACTCCTTCTCACTGACTCCTTCGATTTGCCTGACCTCCGCTCTCCTTTGACTATGCTTCCAGCCTCTCCCTCTACGGTACGGCAATTTTCAAATCGCCAGCTCGTTTCACGATGGACCAACTCCAGTCCTACTCCTAAACGCCAACGACATTCTCCTGATGACATTCCTTCGTTACCTTCCCATTCTACTCGGAAAAGACCGAAACGTCATGCACTCCCTCTCCACGCTCAGTTTCGGACCTCACAATGGACTAAATTCTTTGCTTTAAGACCGACTTCTTCTTCTGCCTATCTTTCTGACCATAGTATTGGCAAAGCGCTCCTGCGCCATGTTGGTAGAGATATTTCATTTCATGCTCTCAAGAGCAGTACACTCATCGTCACTGTCCAGAATGCTACCCAAGCTCATGATCTTTGTCTCCTTTCGCATATGGATACTACAGTGGTCCCTCAATAATCGTCCGGCCTGAAAGTCGTCCATTTCGGAAATAGTCCTGTTTTTTCGTCAAAATATTGGCTCGCAAATGGTCCGGTAACTCGCTAATAGTCCTAATAGTTCTTTATCTTGGACGCGTATTCACGCTCTGAGCCGCCTCGGCCTTTCCTTCCCAGCCAGTGTGCCATTGTTTACCAGTGAGTGACGGTCCCCTTACATGCTCCTACGAAATATTTCATAATATTCCATTGATTTTAGTGCTTGCAAGTGCTAAATAAGCTACCATGGCTCCAAATAAAGCTTCTAGTGCCAGCCCTTTGGTAAAGAATGTGAGAAACACATAATTTATGAAAAAGTTTGTAGAAAAATACAAAGATGGTGGTGGTAGAGTGGAAGCAGTTGTGATAGTGGTTGATGAACATAAGAAAGGAGGATCACTGCAGCAGGCCTGTTGGCCCATGCTCAGCAGGTCCTTTACAATTCATCCCACTAATGAAACATTTTCCCAACCCAGTCCTCAATGCTATCCAAGAAATAAGCTCTGATAACTCTATCCACTCATTTGGGACTTTCTTTGGTGGTAGTGATGGTGGTAGAAGGTAGTAGTGATGGTGGTAACAGTTGTAATAGTGGTAGAAGGTCGTAGTGATGGTGGTAGAAGGTTCCTTTAATGATTCAGCGATTCTACCAACTCCTCCAATGTTGTTGGAGTTATATAGGGCTACAAAAACCACCGCCGCCTCACCACCATTATGGACGGCTTACACTCAGTGGCCCTTATATACCCAACAACACCACAACACAACACCTCTCGTGACATACGTAATGACTTATTTTATTCATTCTAGAGTATATTCCATGTTTCTATGTTATTAATATTGTTTATTATGTCATATTAGTTGAATTGTGATAGATAAATAAGCCATAGAGTTGATATTAGTGTCATATTCTCCAACAATAAACTTCCCATCCCTCCCTCACAAACAAATAGCCAGTAAAAACATAACAATGGAAGAACACTACAGGTCTACTGGCCCATACAAGGCAGGTCGTTATCAAAATGACCTCCACCCAAAGCTACCCAAGAATTTACTCCCGTACCCAATGACACAAATCAAACTCAGCTCCTCCAACTCGTATATTTGTCCAATCTCTTCTTGAAGCTACCCAGGGTCCTAGCCTCGATCACCTTACTGGTAAGTGTGATGTTAAATAAGAACTTAAGAAAGTAGGAACACTGGAACAGGCCTGCTGGCCCATACTAGGCCAGTCCTTCACAAATCCAACCCACTAACAGAACAAATGCTACCCAAGCAATAAACTCAGGTGCAAGTCCGACTCAAATCCAACCTCTTTCACTTGTGTATTTATCCAACCTAAATTTGAAACTACCCAAGCCATAGCTTTTAAAACATTGGAAAGGAGGAACACTGCAATAGGCCTGTTGGCCCATACTAGGCCGGTCCTTCACAAATCCAACCCACTAACAGAACAAATGCTATCCAAGCAATAAGCTCAGGTGCAAGTCCGACTCAAATCCAACCCCTCTATCTCGTGTATTTATCCAACCTAAATTTGAAACTACCCAATGTTTTAGCTTCGATCACCCTACTAGGCAGACCGTTCCACTCATCAACTACCCCTATTACCAATGTTCATTTATACATTTTATTAGCGCCCTAGAGTCCTTATGGAGGGGGGATTCCCCTTCCAAATAACCTCTCTTCCCTCTCTCCTCCTCCCTGTCTTCCATTCATCAATAACAGCCTTCAATAAAGGTAACTTTCATGTTGAATGTTCATTCTTTTGTGCATGTAAATCTATCTTTTAGGTAAAAAAAAAAAATTGTTGTTGATACTTCTGGGTGTCTGGAACGAATTAATTGGATTTACATTATTTCTTATGGGGAAAATTTATTCGAAAATCGTCCATTTCGATAATAGTCCCACTTCCAGGAACGGATTATGGACGATTATTGAGGGACCACTGTACTCCTATCACTATTGAAAAACATTTTTCTCTCAATTCTTGTAGTGGTACTGTCATTCTGCCCCATACCATAGTCCAACAGAATGTGGCAATGGCATTCTTGAACAGCTGGAACTCCAGGATCTCCCAATCCTCAAAGTAGACACTTATGTCCTTCCTGCCCGCGGGCGGAGACGTTACCCTTGCAATGTTGCTCGATTAACTTTCGACAGCCGTGAACTCCCGTCCTCTGTTTATGTCGCTGGACATTGGTTACAAGTTCAAAAGGTGATCCCTACACTGCAGCAGTGTAGAAATTGCTGGCATTTTGGTCACCCAGCAAAATATTGCAGATCTATAGCCGAATGCCCAGTCTGTGGTGCCGACAACCATTCTAATACATCTTGCAGTCAACCTCCATCTTGCCTTAACTGTAATGAGGCTCACCCTTCATACTCTTGCCGTTGCCAGGTCTACTTAAATGAGCATGAAATCCATTGCCTCAAAGAGGCATAAGGTCTCCCTTATGCTAGGGCAGTTACTCATCTCCGCCTCCAAGGGAGACTACCCTGTGTTTCTTATTCTTGTGTTTAAAAACGTCCCCCCACTTCTGGGGTCCCATCTTCTGCAGCCTCCTCTGTTGTTACCCCTCCCATAGCCACTCTGGCATCTAATCCTCTTGCTGTCCTTGGCTCTAACGTCCCGACTACAACTCAGTCTGTTCTCACATCTTCGCATCCTTCTTCACAAGCCCCGTTATCGGCAAGACCTCGTACGACACCTTATACCAATTGCCCCTCTACTTCTCATTAGTCCAAAAAATCCCCATTGCTCAAATCTTCTTTGCCCCTTCCTTCCCTTCTTCTACCTCCACACTTTACCTTTCCAGTCTCTGTGCCTAGTTCTTTCCCTCTCTCTGGCTCTATTACAAGCGTGGAGGTTCACCCTCCTCCTCATACTATGCCTTCCACCCCCGTCCCCTCCCAAGTTTCTCCCCCTTCTGCCACCTCCCAGGTTTCTGCCTCTTCTGTCCCCTCCCACACTTCTTCTCCAGTCCCCTACACTCTTTCGTCTCCCTCTACTTTGGTACAGTCCATTACTGTCCCAATCTTTACTCACCCTCCTCCTTCTACCTCCAATATTGTCTCCCATACATCTTTGAATTCAGAAACACTTGAAGCCATTTCAGAATATATTGCAGAGACTAAACCTTCAATGGACATTGATCCACCTCCTGTTCCTTCTCTTCCCTCTCCTCCATCTCCACAACTCCATTCCTCGCAACGCTCCGTTCCTTCGCTGCTTAACGTCTTCCAATGCCACCACACGTTGACTTTTCTAACCTCTCTAGTCCATAGGCGCCCTTCCCTACGGATTCCTGGTATTTTCTTCATTGCCAATCATGGCCTATTTACAGTGGAATATCCGCAGCCTCAGGGGCAATCAGGGTGAGCTTCAGATGTTGCTTTCCAGGTTTTCCCCTGTTGGTGCTTGCTTACAAGAACCAAAATTACACTCAGCTGTTTTCCAACCTATCTCAGGCTATAATTTATTGTATTCTTCGGATCCTTTCTCAGATGGGACCTTTAATGAAAGTGCCCTTCTTCTACGCAAAGATATTCCGTACTGTCAACTATTTGTCCATACCTCGCTGCATTACACTGCAGCCCGTATCCACTTGAATATGTGGTTTACAATATGTTCTTTATATCTCTCTCCTTCTCGAGCATTTTCTATCCCAGATTTTGCCTTTCTCGTTTCATCCTTACCACCACCACTTCTGTTACTTGGTGATTTTAACGCCCACCATTTCCTCTGGGAGGGATGTCTCATTGTGACTCACATGGCATCCAGTTGGAGGCTTTTCTCGCCTCTCACCCCCTCCATGTTTTAAATATGGGTACTCCCACCCATTTTGATCCTCATACTCATACTCTCTCTTGCATCGATCTATCAGTCTGCTCTTCCTCCACTGCACTAGACTTCACCTGGTCTGTTCTACCGGACTTACATGACAGCGATCATTTTCCAATCATTCTTACTTCTCCTTCATATTCACCACTTTTCCATAGCCCTCGCTGGCAATTTGATCGGGCAAATTGGGACCCTTACTCGCAACTCACTGCTTTTAGTGAGGTTCCTTCTTCATCCTCCATTGATGAGCTCCTACACCTCTTCTCAATGTCAGTTTATACTGCAGCTTCTCATTCTATACCCCAAACCTCAGGCAGGCATTCTCAGAAGTGCGTGCCTTGGTGGTCTCCTGCTTGTGCTCGTGCAGTACGTTTGAAACGCGCTGCATGGAGCAGGTACCGGTACAATAGAACCGATGAGAGACTTCTTGATTTTAAGCAGAAGCGTGCGATCGCTCGCCGTGTCATCCGTGACGCTAAACGCACTTGCTGGCGAAACTATGTTTCCACCATCACCTCTGCTTCCTCTATGAGTGCAGTCTGGAAAAAAGTGAGGAAATTGAGTGGTAAATACTCTCCTGACCTGGCTCCTGTTCTACAGGTCGCCGGTATTGATGTAGCAAACCCTCTTGACGTTGCCATTGAAATTCGCACTCATCTGGTCTGTATTTCCCGGGGGCTCCATCTATGCCCCTCGTTTCTTTCCTCAAAGTCTGCCAGAGAGTTAGTACCCTTGGACTTTTCTTCTCTCAGAGAAGAACAGTATAATGTGTCTTTTACACTTCAGGAACTGGAGGCAAAGCTCTCAGCTTGCCGATCATCGGCAGCTGAGCCTGACGACATTCATATCCGTATGTTACAACATTTACATCAGTCAGCCCTTGTAGTCCTCTACACCTCTTCAATCTTATTTGGGCACAAGTTCTTCCCCAGCTGTGGAAATCTGCCATTGTTCTCCCTTTCCGAAAGCCAGGTACTACAGGACATGATGCCTCCCACTATCGTCCCATCGCTCTTACTAGTGCAGTTTGCAAAGTGATGGAACTCAATTATGGTGACCAGATCTATTCAGTGGCCTCTCCTGCTACTCTCTCTAGCCTTAACCCCATCCATCACCAAGGATTACGTTTATGCCTTGGTGCTTTTCGCTCTTTCCCTATTGAGAGCCTCTATGCAGAAGCGAATGTTCCATCCTTGTCTGATCGCCATGATGTCCATTGCCTTCGCTACTATGTACGTTCTCACGATCTCAGCAATCCTTCCATTTATAGAATGGTCACCGATATTAGTAGACATTCTTTATTTGTTCGCCGCCCCTGTTTGCTCCACCCCTTTTCTCTTTGCCTACATTCGCTCTTGTCTTCCCTACAGTTACCACCTTTATATGTTCATGTAGAATCTAACTTTTCCCTACCCCCCTGGGAAGTTCCAGTTGTTCTGGTCTGTTCTTTCTCACTCCCTTGCTCGAAAGCCTAACTGCCTACGGTGGCTTCCCACTCTCTTTTTCTTGATCACTTCCACTCTCATTCTCATGCCATCGCTGTGTACACAGATGGCTCTAAGTCCTCAGACGGCGTCGGATTCGCAGCAGTGTTTCCGGACAGCGTCGTGCGGGGACATTTACTATCTTCGGCTAGCATTTTTACTGCTGAATTGTATGCCATTCTTGCAGCACTTATTCGTATCGCATCTATGCCTGTGTCATCAGTTCTGGTAGTCTCAGACTCCCTTAGTGCTCTACAGGCTATACGAAAATTTGATACACCTCACCCCCTAGTTCTCCGTATCCAACTTTGGCTACGCCATATCTCTACCAAGCATAGAGATATTGCTTTTTGTTGGGTCCCTGGTCATGTCGACGTACAGGGCAATGAACAGGCAGACACTGCTGCACGGTCAGCAGTACATGACCTACCAATTTCATATAGAGGTGTTCCATTTCTGGACTATTTTGCTGTAATAGCTACCCACCTTCACACCCGTTGGCAACAACGTTGGTCAACTCTGCTCGGTAACAAACTTCATTCTATTAAATTGAGCATAGGTTACTGGCCGTCTTGTCATCAGTGCCGAGGTTGGGAGACCACTCTCTCCCGCCTTCGCATTGGCCACACTCGTCTTACTCACGGGTATCTCATGGAGAGGCACCCTGTACCTCTCTGTGAGCAGTGTCAAGTTCCTGTATCGATTAGCCACATTCTGTTAGACTGCCCTCTCTATCAACGAGCACGAAGAATTTACCTCCAATGCCATCTTCGTTCTACTACTCTCTCTTTACCTTCCCTTCTTGCTGATGGACTCTCCTTTAATCCTGACTCTCTCATTGACTTCTTGACAACGACTGATTTACTCCACAAACTCTGATGATGATACCTTTCGCACTCCCCTCAGCCCTTTCTAGCTCAGTCTCTTGCTGCCCTTTACCCTTTCACCATCCACTTCTCCGCTGTTATCCGTAACCTATTACTCATCTATCTCCCTTTTGCCACCTGATACCCTCGCTTCCTTCCTGCCCTGCAGCGCTGTATAGCCCTTGTGGCTTAGCGCTTCTTTTTGATTATAATAATAATCTGGAAATGTTTCGTCACACATTGGCTTCTTCAGTCCGATGCAGAAAAAGGTGGAAGATGAGGAGTTTGAGGTAATCAGTCCCTCAGCCTGCAATCATGTGTTCGGTCAATCAATCCTGACTGATTACCGCAAACTTCTCATCGTCCACATTTTTCTGCACTGGACTGAAGAAGCCACTGTGGCGCGAACCGTTTCCAGATGAAAGACAACCAAATGTTGCTTGTCTCCTTTATCAGCATTACTTGTATAACATCAGAATATAGTCTTTTTGACCAATATAATTGTAAGTCGACACAAATTATTGTTCATCTAGTAATAGGTATCTGGATATTAGTTCATTACACCTGCTGCCCCTACTCATCTAACAGTAAAGACAAATCTACAAAATTAGTTGGCTGTTCGGGGTCGTATCGTAGAGGATCCACCGACGAAAAAAAAAAATGCCACAATGCTTGGCTTTCTTGAGTTATATGTTATTGACCCTCTGGGGTCAATAATCTGAAGTCTTCTTCTTAGTGGTGTATATGGCTGGCTGGGGTGAGGAAAAACAGTGGTGTCCAAGGACATGTGAAAGTGGGGTAGTCCGTGGCTGTATATGGCAGACCGCAGCAGCAGTCACCACCACTGGAGTACCAGTGACGCACCCAGCGAGCAATATTCACACAGCAGCAGTCACCACCACTGGAGTACCAGTGACGCACCCAGCGAGCAATATTCACACAGCAGCAGTCACCACTGGAGTACCAGTGCTGCATCCAGGAAGCAATATCCAGTACACACACACATACATACACAAAAACATGGTACAAACTAAGCTTTCCCGGGGACAAAGTTTCGCTGCAACAAAACGCTGCCCTTAAAAAAAATTGTTTTACAATATTAATTTTTGTCTTTATGGTTGTCAGCAATATGCCATTCCAGCCATACCATAAATTGTTATAAACAGTCCATCCTCGTAATCAAAGTCAGTGTGTCAGTTTGTCACTCCATCTATGACCGTCAGAACTGCATTAAAAATTTTATTAGTGACAGTCGGTTGTAACATTGGCTTCGCTCTCTCCGTTTTCTATCTGCTCTTCAAATGTTTTTATCGCCTCTGTATTCTTGTACTTATTGCCATTATCGTATGTTACAATTTCATATTTTTTTTTATAGATGACAATGTAATCTAAACCTAAATATGGTATTACGAGAAAGTTGCTGAAAATAGTAAGAAAAATCGATGCCTACCTCACGAGGACGGATTATATAACTATTATTATTATAATCATCATAACTAAACACTCAATCCATAAGGGTCATACAAGGTTGTCTATAAACTTCTATATAGTGCGATTTTTTTTTTTTTGTAATTGCGACTGAAAAGATACATCCAAAAATCGAATAACACGTGAAAAGGTCTTTATAATAATCGATATTCAATTTAAAGTTAATTTTCTTCAACTGCTTTACAGAGAAAACCACACTAGAGGAGCTTTATAGGAAAGCTGCTGCGAATCACTTCCCTGAGTAACAATTCTACCCTTTGTAACAATGTTGGTAAATTACCCACAATATATTAGATAAAAAGGACACAAATGCAACTAATGCGACATTTGATTATGGCAACGTTTGGCTCTCCAGGAGGTTTGTCAAGCCGTTACCAAAGCTCCTGGAGAGCGAAACATTGCCACAATAAAACGTCGGGGGATTACCAACAGACCCCTGGCAGTCTTCAAGCTGGCACTGGACAAGCACCTAAAGTCAGTTCCTGATCAGCCGGGCTGTGGCTCGTACGTTGGTTTGCGTGCAGCCAGCAGCAACAGCCTGGTTGATCAGGCTCTGATCCACCAGGAGGCCTGGTCACAGACCGGGCCGCGGGGGCGTTGACCCCTGGAACTCTCTCCAGGTACACATGTGCTACCTAACAAATTCTACTCGTGTTCTAACTATATCCTCCCCTCCCAGCAACAAGTGAGCAGCAGCATCACTCTTGTTATGTTCATCATTATTCCATTAGAAACCTAGATCAGTGGCAGAACATTCGGCTTACAACCGAAAGGTCCCCTAGTTCACTCGCCAAGGGAGGTGAAAACTATGTAGGAGTCTCCTGATCCTGAAAAAATTATTATAATAATTATTAATTTTTAAAGAAGTGGAGGGGTGAGCCAGCGGAAGGCCTCGGTCAGATGACCAAACGCTCCTGTGGCGGGTCATCTTATGACTAAGACCCGCGTCAGGAAAAACTTGTCCTATTTCCTAACAAATCTAACCTAACCTAACCTGCCCATCTTCACCAAACTGTAAATAGGTAAATGAGTTATATAATAATAATAATAATAATAATAATAATAATAATAATAATAACAATAAAAATAATCTTTCATTTCTATAAGCACATACAAGGTGTGAATTATTATTATGTGAGTATTACCTGCATGAGATTTACTGGGTACTGCCTGAATTATTACTGGAAAGTAATTTGGGTGATTTAAGTGGGACTTAAGTCACAGTAGATCGCCGAACTGTAACTCCCTCAGTGTACACTTCTTCACCACTCTCACAAAAAAACTAAACCTGACATTAAATTAATAATTACAATATTAAACATTAATACCAATAATGGTAAATTATAAAATAATGTGGAGTGTATATGATTAGGCTTGCTGGGTACACTCACCATTTAATTACTGGAAGGCACTTAATGCTGATAGAACACTCTAACCTTACTCTACCTGGATACCTGGAGGTTACCTGGAGGTTATTCCGGGGATCAACGCCCCCGCGGCCCGGTCCATGACCAGGCCTCCCGATGGATCAGGGCCTGATCAACCAGGCTGTTACTGCTGGCCGCACGCAGTCCAACGTACGAGCCACAGCCCGGCTGATCCGGCACTGACTTTAGGTATCTGTCCAGCTCTCTCTTGAAGGCAGCCAGGGGTTTATTGGCAATTCCCCTAATGCTTGATGGGAGGCTGTTGAACAGTCTTGGGCCCCAGACACTTATGGTGTTTTCTCTTAGTGTACCAATGGCGCCCCTACTTTTTATTGGGGGCATTTTGCATCGCCTGCCCAGTCTTTTACTTTCGTAGGGAGTGATTTCTGTGTGCAGATTTGGGACCATTCCTTCCAAGATTTTCCAAGTGTAGATTATGATATATCTCTCCCTCCTGCGTTCCAACGAGTACAAGTCAAGTGCTTCCAAGCGTTCCCAGTAATTAAGGTGCTTGACAGAACTTATACGTGCAGTAAAGGATCTCTGTACATTCTCTAGATCTGCGATTTCACCTGCTTTGAATGGAGATGTTAATGTACAGCAGTATTCCAGCCTAGAGAGAACAAGTGATTTGAAAAGGATCATCATGGGCTTGGCATCTCTCGTTTTGAAAGTTCTCATTATCCATCCTATCATTTTCTTTGCACGTGCGATCGTGGCACTGTTGTGATCCTTGAAAGTGAGATCCTCAGACATTACTACTCCCAGGTCCCTTACATTATTTTTCCGCTCTATTGTATGGCCGGAGTCAGTAGTATACTCTGTTCTAGTTATTATCTAGCAGCTAGAATTTACAACGGCCAATGCAAAAACTACTGTACATTGCAGGTAAGCATTACTTAGCTGAGGTGTGCCCCTGGGAGAATTAGTGTCCTCTATTTTTCCGTCCTGGTTGCCGAATTGTATTTATTCCAATTCTTCAGCAGGGAACACTAACACGGGTTCCTATTACAAATTCAGGCCGGAAAACCCCAAGTGATTTTGGAGAACGCCTGATTACGCTGCATAATTTAGTCCAGTGTTCATACGTTAAACATGGCGTCTCTCCTGGCACCACTCAGCAGCTGTTCTACACCCCCCCCCCTCACTCGAAATTTCTCGAAAGGGTCAAATCAGCATCACATTTTATTACAGTTATTGTATTATTCATTTATATGCTCTCCAGGTAAACTCCAGGTCTACATTTAGGAAAATTAATTAAAAATTTTCCACACAAGGCATACAAACCTAGCTGACATCAGGGACATATTATATAGAAAGACCCTTATTATGCAGAGCATTTCGGGCAAATTACGTAAATTTTGTCCTCAGGATGCGACCAACACTAGTCGGCTAATGAACATAGACAGCAGGAGTCTTAAGGAAACACATTTTAATGTTTCCACCCACACCGTGGATCGAAAACGGACCTGAATGTGCGCTGAGTGCGCCAGCAACCAAGCTGCGGGACACCCTTATATGACAGTTAGCTATTGAGTCATATCTTAGGAAATAAGCTAAAAACTCCAATGAAAACTCCACAATACTTAACTTTCCAGGGTTAACTCTCAGTGGGTTAATAATACGAATATCAATCTTCTCCGGAATATTCGATTTTTCAAGTGAACAGAAATTGAAAGTGATGAGCTGGCAAGCAGATACAAAAGTCTAGAGAGAAAGTAATAAAATTATTAATTTCCATCAAGATGACCAGAGGTGTGAGGTCAAGTATATTTGACCAGTTTGATCTATTTCTGAGCAGATCAACTAATACAGAGGAGGGGGTGGGGGGAGGGTTCTGGTAGTAGTGGGAAAGTTTGAGACGAAAAAAATATCTCAAAGTAACATAGGGTGCGGGAGGCCTAGGGCAGGTCAACTAAGACAGAGGGTGGAGCAGGTCAAGTGTTGTACAGGTTGGACGTTGAGATGTGTTGAGAGCCGGGTTGGTGGTAATGTTGCCCATGCTGGCCAGTTGCTGGAAAGTGGTGCTCACTCATGTCTCATCTGACCACTCGCTACACCGGCACCATAACTACCTCTCTCTCCTGCTCACTCTTACCGCAAACTGCACTTCAAGGTATAGGGAGGGAGGGTGCCTTTCACGAAAAGTGCCTGATCTAAGGAATTGGAGTTACCTCCCCTGTTTTCAGATCAAACCTAATTATTCCCCTCACCTCCCATATATGTAATAAATGGTTATAATCATAACCATAATTTTTAAAGTGGTGGAGGGGTAAGCCAGCGGAAGGTCTCGGTCACGTGACCTAAAGCTCTAGCAGCGGGTCATCATATCAGTAAGACTCGCATCAGGAAACACTCATCCTGTTTCCTAAAGAATCTTACCTAACCTAGCCTAACCTCTCCCATGTATACCTAAGATGGCTGGACTTTGAATGAGCTATTTGTAGGATAACGGGCCTTAGTCTATGTAAAAAAACAAGTCTTCCCTGCGTGTGGAATAGGCCATCCTGAGTGATATCAAGTTACAGGTAATAGTAGCTCCAGCCCTGCCAGAACAAATGTAAGGTGACGTAGTTATTAACGTTATGTGGAATATTTGACGATATCTTCATCACCTTACTGCAGTCTCCCACCTCAGGCTGACACATTTCAATACCTTAACTGAGAATCCAACCTGCATCAGGATATATATGAGAAGAAAACTGTCATGTATGATGAAGTATGACAGGAAAACTATCCTGCGTGATCGAGTGTGTTAAGAAAATCATTGTAGTTTTAAATGTACAACGTGCCACACAGATCACCATAGCTAAACAATGTTGTTTTGAGCAAACAAATCTTTAACCTTTTATTTCTTTTACTTTCCATTCTTCCTCTCTTTTCCTCCACTTCTCCCTCTTCCTTCACTCATCCTCTGACCGGTTTCGAAAATTATTTGACCAGTTGAGAGAGAGTTGTACTCTGGGCGGCCAGCCTGAGGACAGACTTCTCTTAACTGCTTGATAAACCAGGCTGTTGTTGCCCGTGGCCTGCTTAATGATCCAGTACTTTTTGCAGAAACTGGTTCAGTTTCCTCTTTTAAGCGTTCTTAATTTTCTCCTTTCACTTCATCCACACCCTTCTTCATATCTTCCTCAAACACTGTTCTTCACTAATATATTTCATACACTTACCAATCCTATCTCCTTCCAGCTATACTTCGCTAATCCACTCCAATCCTCTTCCAGTCTCCTCCAGCCTGCATTTACACTCTTACACTCTACTTACTATTCTCTTTTCCAACAAGAGAAAATATCATCTGTACATCACTCTACTACACTGCTCAAAGTTGGGACTAAAACACCGTGAATGTACATTTTGACGCACAGACAGCAGAAAATATAGTATACCCTCCAGAGTGCCAAGATTAAATATATATAAATGACAACTTTTACTAAAATGTTCCTCTGGACATAGCCATGGTGATGAAGGGAAGTTGTGTGGATGTTATCTGCATACATTAACGTACTACAGACAACAGTGAACACACCAGACAAGAATATTTTAACCCCTAAAACAGAAATTTCAGTAAACTCTCAGAATGTATCTGCTGAGAGAAACACCTCTCTCTCTCTCTCTCTCTCTCTTATATATATTATATATATATATATATATATATATATATATATATATATATATATATATATATATATATATATATATATATATATATATATATGAGTAAGGAGGAGGTTGCGAGCCGGGGGCAGTACTGGTTAGTAGAGGCGGTAGTTAGCAGAGGTGGGGGGGTTAGTGTGGGTGCGAAATTAAAGGCGAAGAAGAGGCAGTAGGTTAATTTGTCAAAAACTTACTAAAAGAAGAGGCAGTTCAAGTGCCTCAGGGCACTTAACTGCCTGTTTTTTGGTAAATAGGACAGTCTATTAATAGATACAGTCAACTGTTCAAGGCACCTGACAATCCTCACTGAGAAGCGCCCGTGTTTTTCCACAGAGATTATGTGAGGGGGAAAAGAGAGGGAGAGAAGAGAGGGGAAGGAGAGGGGGGAGAGAGAAGGGGGAGAGAGAAGTGGGAGAGAGAGGAGACAGAGATAGTGGAGAGGGAGAGAGTTGTGTGTCCTACTTGTAAATGCTTGATCATGGTTTCCCACGGTAGATTGTGATGAAAGATGATGGCTAGGAGAATAACTGCTGTTTGATAGAGAACAATTTGTAATCATATGACTGAGACCAACGTTGTTGCCAGATGACGGAGTCCATCAACGTTACTGTAAAACAAAAATAGATCGGAAAAAGGACTCCTACAGAAGACTGATAGATCATGAATAACAGACCGAGGATTAAAGAAAATTCTCTCTCTCTCTCGTGTGTGTGTGTGTGTGTGTGTGTGTGTGTGTGTGTGTGTGTGTGTGTGTGTGTGTGTGTGTGTGTGTGTGTGTGTGTTATATTATACTGAGGAATATACATCTTTATGTATATACGACTGAGTGAAGGTTAATTGTCATTTATTCCAGCCACGATACTGTAACTTTCACTCTTCGTGGACTTCAATGCTGATAATTGAAAAATAATGCATTTTAGATACAACAACGTCAAATATGAATAATTTAACGAGAATATCTTCGCTAATAAGAGTAATGACGTAACTGTGGTCAGTTTTCTGGGAATTACTTAGCCTAGCGCTAAGCTTGACGCGGGGTCAGCCTTCCCAGGGCACCAAACTTAGTGTTCCTGCTATTGTGTAAAGGGTACCAGGCACCCAACTAGTGTCCTTGCAATTGTAATGTATTATTAATAGTATTTTTTCAACACTGGCTGTATCCCACCAAAGCAAGGTGACCTAAAAAGAAAAACGAAAGTTTTCCTTTTTAATTTAGTAATTTATACAGGGTTGTTATTATTATTATTATGTTCCCAAAGGGGCAACTCGGAGTGCTTGCCTAAACTGGTTTTTCTTTTTTTTTCATCCTCTTCCAATTTTTTGCTCTTATGTTGCTCATAACTCGAAGCCTCATTAAATCAACTTCAAATTCTCAATGCTTGTCTACAGTATCTAAATACAGGTTCTAGGAACAACTGTGCAGGTTCCCTAAGGCTAATATCGTTGAACCCATTCCCAGGATCCTGGGGCACATTCCCAGGATCCTGGGGCACATTCCCAGGATCCTGGAATGGCTCTGATACCTTCGAAAACCTGCTGCAGTGTTCCTTTCCTTTTATGTTTTTATGTGGTAATGTCATTATTAATACATAACTGCATCCGAAACTTATGCCACACTCTGCACTAATCTTTTCGCTTGCAGTGACGTACAGGAGACTAGTTTTATGCAATGCCAGGATACCTTCTTCAGATTGCACAGCGGCCAAAATACATATTATTATTTTTAAAGTAATGGGGGGGGGTGTCATCCAGCGCCATGGAAACGGATGGTAATTAGGTTTGATCCAAGGAAAAGGAACAGCACCAGTTTCTTGGATCAAGAGCTCTTCATCGGCATCAAGACACTCTCCTTGAAAGACACGGTGATGTAAAATGTTTGGAAATTCACAAGCAGAGATAACCTTGTGATAGTTATTAGCAACGACCTCAAGTGCTACGCTACACTACAGTCACCAGCAAAACTTATTAATGCTAACTTTTACAACTTAAAAATGTTCACTACAATAGAATAAAAGTCACATCATATAATTGCAGTACAGTATGCCAGAAACAACACTCACTGTTACCATACAAGAAAACAAAAAGTTACAAAGTATAGCATGGTGGTGGAAGCACATCTTGTATATATGGTGTTCAGGTGTAGTTATGTCGACCACTTGTACAACCTCACTACTGCATGGCTCACCTCCCACTAAAAATAACTTCATCAAGTCTGTACTATTTTTTTTTAGGTAGACACGTAGTGTAATAAGTGTGGCTGTAGAAAAATACACAAATGCAGTATACTGCGATCCTTTGACTACTTTTCGCCCACATAGTGGGCTTTACGTAGGCGAAACGTAGTCAATAAACGCATTACACTGCATCTGTGTCCATTTTTCCATCGTGTAGGTATTTTATACCATTTATCGCCTTCTGCTAGCTGTGTTTGGCACTACTAGTGTGTGGGGGCATATGGAGGGGATGGTGGCTCGTCACTCCACTCTTCACCTTTCAATCCCAAAATTACACGAAAGATGAAGCAAACTAAAGGATATGATCCCTTTCAAAGCCCAATACCGTGACTGAACATACCAATAACCGCACATAAAGACTGTGGGATCCAGGGTGTTTCCCTGTGTCATTCTCGAGCGGAATTATACAATCCTACTATACTTACTACACTATTACTAAACTCTGACCACACTACTACCACACCTCTACCTGCATTATTGTTCTGCCCTCCACTGTTACTTTTAATGTCAAATGAACGACGAAACGTCGCGTAAATTGGCTTTTATTGGGGGGAAATTGTGTAAAGGATAGATCCCTCTCTTCTCTTCACCAGCATTCCTCCAGGCTGTCGCTAAACACCTGTAGGCTTGTGTGACTTTCTAAAGTTTCTCCGGTGATACCTCCACATATACTTGTGGGCAGAAAGCTGTAGTGGTCCATACCAAAAACAACTGTTTAGGTTCAAAATTATAATAAATACTGACACGCTGACGATTAACACCCTGGTAACAGATAGTATCTTTATTGAAATGCTTGCCTACACAGTAGGCTTTTAAGTAATACCGAGCAACAGTGTGCTGTAGTGAATAAAGATTGTAATCAGCCCATATAAACCCTTTGGGGAATAGTATTGAGGTGGGCAAACCGTCAGGGTTGAGAAGAGCTCAGCTCCATGAAGCGAACTTCTCTAGCTGAGGACTGACAACCTCATCTCTCCAAGCTAACTGATTACAAACATCTTCATTTTTAAACTACACCCCGTTGCCTCTGATCTGACTGAAGAAGCCTACTGTAGAGGCGAAACGTTTCAACAATAAAGATACCCAACTGTTGCACATGTGTCTTAATAATCATCAATAACTACTGACTGTCTTGGACGCCTGGGCATGGCTCCTCTACCTACCTACCTCTTATATATCTTGATATTATGGCCCCCGCGCCCCGCTCTCACTCCACGCCTCCTGAACTAATGGGTGTGTCAACCCAGCTGGGCTCTTCTGCCTATAGTCATTATAGCTTAACACAAAAGTGTAGCTAATGTCACGGACTTAAATCACTCAGAAAAAAAACCCACATTTCGAAAGTAAACTAGAAACAGTCATAAATTTGAAAGACTGTATTAAAGAAATAAGAAGTATACAGAAGCTTGGGCAAGTAAATATGTGTATACTGAATATAAGTAGGAGTTTGTAAAACTTACCTGCAGTCTTATATATCCTGGCCTCCCTCCTGTGAGGTTACTACACAGTAGGTGTGGGGGCAGTATATCCTGGCCTCCCTCCTGTGAGGTTACTACACAGTAGGTGTGGGGGCAGTATATCCTGGCCTCCCTCCTGTGAGGTTACTACACAGTAGGTGTGGGGCGGTATATCCTGGCCTCCCTCCTGTGAGGTTACTACACAGTAGGTGTGGGGGCAGTATATCCTGGCCTCCCTCCTGTGAGGTTACTACACAGTAGGTGTGGGGGCAGTATATCCTGGCCTCCCTCCTGTGAGGTTACTACACAGTAGGTGTGGGGGCAGTATATCCGGCCTACCCTCCTGTGAGGTTACTACACAGTAGGTGTGGGGGAGGTATATCCTGGCCTCCCTCCTGTGAGGTTACTACACAGTAGGTGTGGGGGCAGTATATCCTGGCCTCCCTCCTGTGAGGTTACTACACAGTAGGTGTGGGGCAGTATATACCTGGCCTCCCTCCTGTGAGGATTACTACACAGTAGGTGGGGGGGCAGTACTTTCCTGGCCTCCCTCCTGTGAGGTTACTACACAGTAGGTGTGGGGGCAGAAATTTTATCCTGGCCTCCCTCCTCTGGGGTTTACAAACAACGTAGGTTTTGGGGGCGGTATATTCCCTGGCCTCCCTCTTGTGAGGTTACTACACAGTGGGTTTGTAGGGGCGGTATATACTGGCCTCCTCCTGTGAGGTTACTACACATAGTGTGGGGGCGGTATATCCTGGCCACCCTCCTGTGAGGTTACTACACAGTAGGTGTGGGGGCAGTATATCATGGCCTCCCTCCTGTGAGGTTACTGCACAGTAGGTGTGGGGGTAGTATATCCTGGCCTCCCTCCTGTGAGGTTACTACACAGTAGGTGGGGGGCAGTATATCCTGGCCTCCCTCCTGTAAAGGTTTTACTACACAGTAGGTGTGGGGAGGTATATCCTGGCCTCCCTCCTGTGAAGTTACTACACAGGTGTGGGGGAGGTATATCCTGGCCTCCCTCCTGTGGTTACTACACAGTAGGTGTGGGGGAGGTATATCGTGGCCTCCCTCCTGTGAGGTTACTACACAGTAGGTGTGGGGGCAGTATATCCTGGCCTCCCTCCTGTGAGGTTACTACACAGTAGGTGTGGGGGCAGTATATCCTGGCCTCCCTCCTCTGAGGTTACTACACAGTAGGTGTGGCGGAGGTATATCCTGGCCTCCCTCCTGTGAAGTTACTACACAGTAGGTGTGGGGGCAGAAATATCCTGGCCTCCCCCCTTTCTGGGGTTTTACTCACAGTAGGTGTGGCAGAGGTATTCCTGGCCATCCCCCTGTGAGGTTACTACACAGTAGGTGGGGGCAGTATATCCTGGCCTCCCTCCTGTGAGGTTACTACACAGTAGGTGTGGGGGAGGTATATCCTGGCCTCCCTCCTGTGAGGTTACTACACAGTAGGTGTGGGGGCAGTATATCGTGGCCTCCCTCCTGTGAGGTTACTACACAGTAGGTGTGGGGGAGGTATATCCTGGCCTCCCTCCTGTGAGGTTACTTAACAGTAGGTTGTGGGGGAGTATTCCTGGCCTCCCTCCTGTGAGGTTACTACACAGTAGTGTGGGGGCAGTATATCCTGGCCTCCTCTGTGAGGTTACTACAAAGTAGGTGTGGGGGCATTTATATCCTGGCCTTCCTCCTGTGAGGTTACTACACAGTAGGTGTGGGGGCAGTATATCCTGGCCTCCCTCCTGTGAGGTTACTACCCAGTAGGTGTGGGGGAGGTATATCCGGGACCTCCCTCCCGTGAAGTTACTACACAGTAGGTGTGGGGGAGGTATATCCTGGCCCCCCTCCTGTGAGGTTACTACACAGTAGGTGTGGGGAGGCATATCCTGGCCTCCCTCCTGTGAGGTTACTACACAGTAGGTGTGGGGGCAGTATATCCTGGCCTCCCTCCTGTGAAGTTACTACACAGAAGGTGTGGGGTAGGTATATCCTGACCTCCCTCCTGTGAAGTTACTACACAGTAGGTGTGGGGAGGTATATCCTGGCCTCCCTCCTCTGAGGTTACTACCAAAATTAGGTGTGGGGAGGTATACCCCGGCCTCCCTCCGTGACTTTTACTACACAGTAGGTGTGGGGGAGGTTATTCCTGGCCTTCCTCTGTGAAGTTACTACACAGTAGGTGTGGGGGGAGGTTATATCCTGGCCTCCCCCCCTGTGAGGTTACTACACAGTAGGTGTGGGGGAGGCATATCCTGGGCCCCCTCCTCTGAGGTTACTCCCACAGAAAGGTGTGGGAGGTTTTCCCTGGTCTCCCCCTGGGGTTATACACATAGGTGTGGGGAGAATCCGGGCCCTCCCTCAGTGAAGTTACTACACAGTAGGTGTGGGGGGGTTATATCCTGGTCTCCCCCCCTCTGGGGTTACTACACAGTAAGTGTGGCGGAGGTATATCCTGGCCTCCCTCCTGTGAAGTTACTACATAAGAACATAAGAAAGAAGGAACACTGCAACAGGCCTACTGACCCCATGCGGAGCAGGTCCAGTCCCCCCCCCCGGATTAGCCCAATGACCATCCCCCCGGATTTGCCCAATGACCCACCCAGTCTGATCATCTCACTCAAGGATGGAGCACTGCACCAGACCCAGCAGCACAAGATAGGGCAGACCCAACTCACACCCACCCCACACCCACTCATGCATTTATCTAACCTATTTTTAAAAACACACAACGTTTTAGCCTCAATAACTGTACTCGAGAGTTTGTTCCACTCATCCACAACTCTATTACCAAACCAGTGCTTTCCTATATCCTTTCTGAATCTGAATTTTTCCAACTTGAAACCATTGCTGCGAGTCCTGTCTTGGCTGGAAATTTTCAGCACGCTATTTACATCCCCTTTATTTATTCCTGTTTTCCATTTATACACCTCGATCATATCCCCCCTAATTCTACGCCTTTCGAGAGAGTGCAGATTCAGGGCCCTCAGTCTATCCTCATAGGGAAGATTTCTGATACATGGGATCGTCTTTATCCTCCTCCTCTGTACGTTTTCCACTGCATTTATATCCATTCTGTAATACGGTGACCAGAACTGAGCAGCATAGTCTAAATGAGGCCTAACCAAGGATATATAGAGTTGAAGAACAACCTGAGGACTTCTATTATTTATACTTCTAGATATGAAGCCAAGAATTCTGTTAGCTTTATTGCGAACACTAATGCACTGTTGTCTTGGTTTTAAATACTGCTAACCAGAACTCCTATATCCTTTTCGCAATCAGTAGTATTAAGATCTACATTATTTAGTTTATATGTGGCATG
This sequence comes from Cherax quadricarinatus, assembly GCF_026875155.1. NCBI lineage: Eukaryota > Metazoa > Arthropoda > Malacostraca > Decapoda > Parastacidae > Cherax > Cherax quadricarinatus. The sequence goes on along the minus strand of NC_069459.1, from coordinate 13,158,829 downwards.
GTTATTTACCTGTCCAACATTTAGAACTTTGCACTTGTCAATATTAAACTGCATCTGTCACTTCTCCGACCATTGCATCAGTCTATTCGAATCATCCTGGAGTGCTCTAGTGTCTTCATTAGAATGGCCTGGCCTCTCTCCTGTGACGTTACTACACAGTAGGTGTGGGGGAGGTATATCCTGGCCTCCTTCCTGTGAGGTTACTACACAGGTGTGGGGGAGGTACATCCTCGCCTCCCTCCTGTGAGGTTACTACACAGTAGGTGTAGGGGAGGTATATCCTGGCCTCCCTCCTGTGAAATTACTTCACAGGTGTGGGAGAGGTACATCCTAGCCTCCCTCCTGTGAGGTTACTACAGAGTAGGTGTGGGGTAAGTACATCCTGGCCTCCCTCCTGTTAGGTTACTGCAGAGTAGGTGTGGGGGAGGTACATCCTGGCCTCCCTCATGTGAGGTTACTACAGAGTAGGTGTGGGGGAAGTACATCCTGGCCTCCCTCCTGTGAGGTTACTACAGAGTAGGTGTGGGGGAAGTACATCCTGGCCTCCCTCCTGTTAGGTTACTGCAGAGTAGGTGTGGGGGAGGTACATCCTGGCCTCCCCCCTGTGAGGCTACAACAGAGTAGGTGTGGGGAGGTACATCCTGGCCTCCCTCCTGAGAGGTTACTACAGAGTAGGTGGGAGGAAGGTGCATCCTGGCCTTGAGAGGCCCTTCTCTACCTGGCCAGGTGACCATGGTCCATCATGGTTACAATATTTCAACCCTTGCAGGCTCATCCAAGCTTTGCCTTACCTCACCTCTCTCTCTCTCTCTCTCTCTCTCTCTCTCACACACACACACACACACACACACACACACACACACACACACACACACACACACACACACACACGACCCCTGCAACCACAATTAGGCGAGTACATACTACAAGCAATCTCTCTCTCTCTCTCTCTCTCTCTCTCTCTCTCTCTCTCTCTCTCTCTCTCTCTCTCTCTCCCTCGTGAATTTGGACCACTATCACCTATGGAACAAGGTCACATTGTGTAGACTGCCTGGACTGGGAAACTGAAGGAGTTCGTGAGGAAAGTCCTTCGCACTTGTTACGTACGAAAGGTAAAATGCGTATATCAGAGATGCGTATATCAGGGGTGCGTGAATCAGAGGTGCGTGTATCAGAGTTGCGTGAATCAGAGTTGCGTGAATCAGAGTTGCGTGAATCAGAGTTGCGTGAATCAAAGGTGCGCGAATCAGAGGTGCGTGTATCAGAGGTGCGTGTATCAGAGTTGCGTGAATCAGAGTTGTGTGAATCAAAAGTGAGTGCATCAAAGTTGCGTGAATCCGAGGTGCATGTATCAAAGAGTGTGGTATAAACCTTGGTAATAAATACCGACAAGTTGGTTTAGAAAGACACGTAAGCAAACACTAACATATTTATTAGAAAACGTTTCGGTCCTGGGACCTTGATCACTTCAGAAGTGATCAAGGTCCCAGGACCGAAACGTTTTCTAATAAATATGTTAGTGTTTGCTTACGTGTCTTTCTAAACCATCAAAGAGTGTGTACATCAGAGGCGCATTTATCAGATGGGAGTGTAGAAGCCACAGATGGCTCCAACTTCATCCTGTTCCCTACTTGTATATCTCATAACAATAAAAATGCTTTCAAATGAGCTGATGTAGGTAACAGCTCTTAGCTTGCCAATAGTTAGGAATCCTTAACCTGTAAATAGCTTGTCAATAAAGCTAGGGATCCTTAACCTTGTCAAACCTTGTGTAAAAAAAAAAAAAAAAAAAAAAAAAAAAAAGGGCCATACGAACATAACATTGTGTATGCAAGTATCAGTATTAAGCAAGGTGTCTGAACCTTCATCACTGACGGTTGTTAGGTAAGACACATATGCAACAGTTAGGTATCTTTATTATGAAACGTTTCGCCTACACAGTAGGCTTCTTCAGTCAAGTACAGAAAAGTTGATAGAAGCAGAAGATACTTGAAGACGATGTAATCAGTCCATCACCCTTAAAGTTTTGAGGTGGTCAGTCCCTCAGTCTGGAGAAGAGCATTGTTCCATAGTATGAAACAATATGGAGATGAAGTGACAGAATGGAGCTTTTTATAGCGCCAAGAGGTGAGACGTAGGCCACTAGGAGAGGTAAGAACTCAGATGTTGAAAGGTCAGGTCCCTCTCAAATCCAGCCGCTCTCACTAGTGGAAGTTGTCGAAGTTGATTGCAGGTCTGTACCAAGATACCCTTGTGTTGCAGTGTCTGACAGATTGAACATTAAAATGGTATAAAATACCGACAGGTTGTTAGGTAAGACACATATGCAACAGTTAGGTATCTTTATTATGAAACGTTTCGCCTACACAGTAGGCTTCTTCAGTCAAGTACAGAAAAGTTGATAGAAGCAGAAGATACTTGAAGTATCTTCTGCTTCTATCAACTTTTCTGTACTTGACTGAAGAAGCCTACTGTGTAGGCGAAACGTTTCATAATAAAGATACCTAACTGTTGCATATGTGTCTTACCTAACAACCTGTCGGTATTTTATACCATTTTAATGTTCAATCTGTCAGACACTGCAACACAAGGGAATCTTGGTACAGACCTGCAATCAACTTCGACAACTTCCACTAGTGAGAGCGGCTGGATTTGAGAGGGACCTGACCTTTCAACATCTGAGTTCTTACCTCTCCTAGTGGCCTACGTCTCACCTCTTGGCGCTATAAAAAGCTCCATTCTGTCACTTCATCTCCATATTGTTTCATACTATGGAACAATGCTCTTCTCCAGACTGAGGGACTGACCACCTCAAAACTTTAAGGGTGATGGACTGATTACATCGTCTTCAAGTATCTTCTGCTTCTATCAACTTTTCTGTACTTGACTGAAGAAGCCTACTGTGTAGGCGAAACGTTTCATAATAAAGATACCTAACTGTTGCATATGTGTCTTACCTAACAACCTGTCGGTATTTTATACCATTTTAATGTTCCATCACTGACGGTATTGTTGAGGAGCGGCGAGTAACAGCTTTCATCATTGGTTACCTGTTAAATACACGATAGACGACAGTTCAAGGCCCTCAAGGTCCACTTAGTAACACCGATTACCTTGTCCTCAAGCAGGACGTACAATGTGTGTGTGTGTACTCACCTATTTGTACTCACCTATTTGTGGTTGCAGGGGTCGAGTCACAGCTCCTGGCCCCGCCTCTTCGATGATTGCTACTAGGTCCTCTCTCTCCCTGCCCCATGAGCTCTATCATACCTCGCCTTAAAACTATGTATGGTTCCTGCCTCCATTACATCCCTTTCTAGGCTATTCCATGGCCTGACTACTCTATGACTGAAGAAATACTTCCTAACATCCCTTTGATTCATCCGAGTCTTCAACTTCCAATTGTGACCTCTTGTGTCTGTGTCCCATCTCTGGAACATCCCGTCTTTGTCCACCTTGTCTATTCCGCGCAGTATTTTATATGTCGTTATCATGTCTCCCCTGACCCTCCTGTCCTCCAGTGTCGTCAGGCCGATTACCCTTAACCTTTCTTCGTAGGACAATCCCCGTAGCTCTGGGACTAGTCTTGTTGCAAACCTTTGCACTTTCTCTAATTTCTTGACGTGCTTGACTACGTGTGGATTCCAAACTGGTGCTGCATACTCCAGTATGGGCCTGACGTAGATGGTATACAGAGTCTTAAACGAATCCTTACTGAGGTATCGGAACGCTATCCGTAGGTCTGCCAGGCGCCCGTATGCTGCAGCAGTTATCTGATTGATGTGTGCCTCAGGAGATATGTTCGGTGTTATACTCACCCCCAGATCTTTTTCCTTGAGTGAGGTTTGCAGTCTTTGGCCATCTAAACTATATTGTGTCTGCGGTCTTCTTTGCCCTTCCCCAATCTTCATGACTTTGCATTTAGCAGAGTTAAATTCAAGGAGCCAGTTGCTGGACCAGGCTTGTAGCCTGTCCAGGTCTCTTTGTAGTCCTGCCTGATCCTCGTCCGATTTGATTCTTCTCATTAACTTCGCATCATCTGCAAACAAGGACACTTCTGAGTCTATCCCTTCCGTTATGTCGTTCACATATACCAAGAACAGAACAGGTTCTAGGACTGACCCCTGTGGAACCCCGCTTGTCACAGGCGCCCACTCTGACACCTCATCGCGTACCATGACTCGTTGTTGCCTCCTTGTCAGATATTCTCTGATCCATTGCAGTGCCTTTCCTGTTGTGTGCCTGATCCTCTAGCTTTTGCAGTAACCTCTTGTGAGGAACTGTGTCGAAGGCCTTCTTGCAGTCCAAAAATATGCAGTCGATCCACCCCTCTCTCTCTTGTCTTACTTCTGTCACCTTGTCATAAAACTCGAGTAGGTTTGTGACACAGGATTTTCCTTCCCTGAAACCGTGCTGGTTATCAATTATACACTTGTTTCTTTCCAGGTGTGTGTGTGTGTGTGTGTGTGGTGTGTGTGTGTGTGTGTGTGTGTGTGTGTGTGTGTGTGTGTGTGTGTGTGTGTGTGTGTGTGTGTGTGTGTGTGTGTCAATCTTCAGGACGTACAAGTGTTTACCCTGAGGATGAGTATTATTATTATTATTATTATTATTATTATTATTATTATTATCAAAAAGAAGCGCTAAGCCACAAGGGCTAAGGATGAGTATTATTACCAAAACTAAACGCTAAACCACCAGGGATACACAGCGCTGCTCAGCAGCAACTGTTGCAATTGTAACTCCCGGGAAATATCGTTTGTGCACTCGGTAAATACCTGCTGATGGACAACTCAGGTTAGGTTAGGTAAGGTTTGCCAGGAAACACGACAAGTGTTTCCTGACGCGGGTCTTAGTCATATGATGACCCATAACTGGAGCTTTTGGTCATATGACCGAAGCCTTCCGATGGCTTACCGGTCCACCCCTTTAAAAATATGGTTATTATTATAACCATTTTTGATTTGATGGACAAGTGAACTAGGAAGAGTGAATATTCTACAGCAAGTATTAAGGTGAGTATATTTGACATTAACTCGATGGTCGTTTGGCTTGTATTTTTTTTTTTTTGGAGGGGGGGGGGATATCCGCTTGAGCAGCATCATTTTAACCCTTTATCGGGTAAGCGCACGAGCACACGCGAGCGCACATAGGAGCTTGGACTCGACCCCTGCAACCTCAACTAGGTGAGTACATACTGGGGGAATTTAGATGTGCTTCTAGTAAACTGGCTCATTCTAAAACCTTTTTATTCTTCTGATTTGTTCTGTATCTATCATAGTTTTCTTTTTATAAATTGTTATGAGTCCAACAGTCATTATTACAACTTACGAGGGACTGGGAAGCATCGCTTTCAAGTCTGAAACTATACACTCCCCTTAGAAAGGAATTATGGCTATCTGACTGCTTACTTGACAATGACAACGAGTTCACCTATTGCTTATAGGTAATTTCACTAGTTTCACGTGTCAAGTTTTAGCTATGGAACCCTTCCAGACAGGCGATCATAACGGTCCCTTGCTGGTAAAGGGATTTATTAACCTGCACTGGGTACAGAATGCCTCTCAGGCTGGCTGCTGACAAGATTATTTGGCTGACTTTATTATCGCAGCACACTTGGGTCACACACTTGATGCAGAGGTAACTGAACCCATCTTGGAGACTTATGATTACAGTGAGGAGGAGCCAGACAAGTACCAGGTATGGGATGTGAAATAACAGTAGCCGATGAATGAGACATGTCCAATATCTGGGTATTTTTATTATGAAGACATTTTACCAACCAGTGGCTTTTTCATTTCAGTAGAGATAACTTAGTGGAGACAGTTGAAGGCTGACGGACTGATTATCTCGTCTTTAAATGTCTCAATTAGGCAATCTCTGTATTGCACTGAAAAAGCCAGTGGCTGGCGGAACGTCTTCGTAATTAAGATCCACAATATCTTTTCAACTTGTCAGTATTGTGTACCATTAATGTAATGATGGCAGTAGCTGTCTTGAGTGTAAAGTGAACGGTATAACCCTGGAAAGCAGTCACAGGTACGCTGTTATTCTGGGATTACGTGTCCTCCACTACGCTCTCTGTAGCCAAGGACGGCACTCCCCCAATCCCCAGCTGGGAGCCCTAGCACCCAGGAACACAAGGACTTCAACAGAGCACATACATTTCCCACGGACTCCAACACACAACTTTCACTCTTTACTCGCACCAAGGACAAATGTAGAGGAGAAAGTGAGTGTACGAGAGAGAAGATAGTAGGAGACAAGGAAAGACAAACTAATAGTGGAGAGAGGAAGGGAGGAAAAAAATATGTTGTATCAGGGAGAGGGAAAAAAAGAGGGGAGAGATATAGAGGGGGAGAAAGGGGGAGAGAGAGAGGGGGAGAGAGAGAGGGGGAGAGAGAGAGGGGGAGAGAGAGAGAGTCCAAAACGCACAACCTGCTAGGGGAAAAGAGGAAATTTGGGCCAGCCCTTGCTCTGAGCTCGCCACCACCGTTGGAATGCTCTTCCCCAAAGGGGATGTTGAAAACCCAAAGTGAAAGCCTTTATTTGGACACATCCTTAATCTACAACAAGAACACATTCCTCACCGGGCAATATGTGACGAAGCCTACAGATCAGCCTTGTTTTGGCAAACGTTGTAGAGAGGCTGCAAACTGCTAAGTACAAGCAGGGCGAAGGTTTAAGAGACATCCTACCACCTATAACAGAACTTGCACACGCAAGCCTGTAGGCATATGGGAGATGTCAAAAGTGGGCCATTGCTAAATGGGAGGTGGACACTAAAAGAAAGCTAGCATCAGGTAGGGTAGGCTCCAAAACCTGGTGGTCCCTGGTCAAGGACAGACAAGGTTATCTGCCTGATGAACTTATTCCACCTCTAAATCGACAGGATGGGACCACCTCTACTAGTAGTCAAGAGAAGGCGGACCTCTTTGCTGAACACTTTGCTACCAAAATGAAAGTTCCTGATCCAGCAAGGGACCCTCCTTGGCTAGCTGCAAGAACTGTGTCAAAACTGTCAGTGGTGACAATAAGCAGGAGGAGGTGCATTTCCTTCTTAAATCGCTTGACCAAGAAAAGGCTGTGGGCCCAGACAAGTTGAGCCCAAGATTGTTGAGAAGATGTGCAGACCAGCTAGCAGCACCTCTAACTCGCATCTTTCACCACTGCCTAGTACAGTGTAAATGGCCCTCTCTATGGAAAGAGGCCAATATAGTCCCTGTTCACAAAAAGAAGAGCAGAGCAGAAATCAGCAACTACAGACCATGTTCACTCCTGTCAATCACTGGTAAGATCCTTGAGACAATAATCTCAAGAACAAATGACAGAGTTTTTTGACATACCACTCACTACTTTGTGATCGTCAATATGGCTTCAGGAAAGGTTACTTTGCTGCTGATCTGTTGTTAAACCTCTCCACTAAGTGGCACCAGTCACTGGATGAATCCAAAGTCAGCTGTGTGGTAGCACTGGACATTGCTGGCGCTTTCGACCGGGTGTGGCACCAGGGCCTCTTAGCAAAACTTCAAGCACTGGGAATTGCAGGCTCTACACTATGTCTCCTCAGTGATTACCTTCATAGTAGATCGCTAAGCGTAGTTCTCAATGGAACGGAATCAGCAAGACATCCTATTGGGCAAGTGTTCCACAAGGAAGCGTGCTGGTCCATTGTTATGGAATGTCTACTTCAACGACCTTCTTCATCTCATCCCAGAATCACATGCATATGCAGACGACTGTACACTGACATTCACTTATCCAAGAGAAGAAATGCCAGCTGCTCTAAGCTACATCAATCACCAGCTGAGAGCTATATCAGCTTGGGGAAATAGATGGCAAGTAACATTTGCACCTGAGAAAACGCAAATGATGATCGTCTCTAGGCACCATGATGGTAATGCTGGTGCAGTAGTAAGGATGAATGGAGGGTGTTGGCACCTGGAGAAGAAGTTGATATCCTTGGGGTGAAATTTGACTCCAAACTAACCATGAAGAACCATGTTGTAAATCTTGCAAACAAGGCAGCCAGGAAGCTTACAGCACTTCGCCGTATCTCGCATCTGCTTGACAGCAGGGGTTGCAAGATCCTGTACGAGGCACAAGTACGCTCACACCTTGAGTATGCTCCACTTTCTTGGTTTGCCTGCCCTCCCTCTCATCTGCGACTGCTTGACAGAGTAGAGAACAGAGCAAGACGTCTCATCTCTCGCCTGGACCCATCCTGGATAGATCTGTCATTTCAGCAGAGCCTTCAACATAGGAGGGATGTGGGTGGCCTTACTGTTATGTACAAGGCCAATATTGTCAAAATACCACACTTGGATCCACTTCGAGGACAGCGTGAAACAAGCTTTTATGCCACAAGACGGGCAGAAAGCAGCAACTTCACTCTGGCTGTACCCTTCTCCAGAACATCACTCCATCTGAGATCATACATACCCAGGATGACTCGAGTATAGAACACATTCGTACAGCATAATGATGTCAACGAGATAGTCAGTTGATCAAATGAAAATGCTGGCCCACAGATGGCTCCAACTTCATCATGTTCCCTACTTGTATGTCTCATAACAATATAAATGCTTTCAAATGAGCTGATGTAGGTAACAGCTCTTAGCTTGCCAATAAAGTTAGGAATCCTTAACCTGTAAATAGCTTGTCAATAAAGCTAGGGATCCTTAACCTTGTCAAACCCTGTGTAAAAGAGAGAGAGAGAGAGAGAGAGAGAGAGAGAGAGAGAGAGAGAGAGAGAGAGGGAGGGGAAGGGGGAGGGATAGGGAGGGAGAGGGAGAGAGAGAGAGGGAGGGAGAGGGAGGGAGAGGGAGGGAGAGGGAGGGAGAGGGAGGGAGAGGGAGGGAGAGGGAGAGAGAGGGAGAGAGAAAGAAAGAGAGGGAGAGAGAAAGAAAGAGAGGGAGAGAGAAAGAAAGAGAGGGAGAGAGAAAGAAAGAGAGGGGGATACCCTATGTAAAAATAAGGGGGGGGGAGAGAGAGGGTGAGACGGGGTGGGTTACCTGGAGGTTACCTGGAGGTTATTCCGGGGATCAACGCCCCCGCGGCCCGGTCCATGACCAGGCCTCCCGATGGATCAGGGCCTGATCAACTAGGCTGTTACTGCTGGCCGCACGCAGTCCAACGTACGAGCCACAGCCCGGCTGATCCGGCACTGACTTTAGGTATCTGTCCAGCTCTCTCTTGAAGGCAGCCAGGGGCTTATTGGCAATTCCCCTAATGCTTGATGGGAGGCTGTTGAACAGTTTTGAGCCCCGGCCACTTAGGGTTTTTTCCCCCTTAGTGTACCAATGGCGCCCCAACTTTTTTTTGGGGGGCATTTTGCATCGCCTGCCCATCTTTTACTTTCGTAGGGATGATTTCTTGTGAAATTTTGGGGACCTTTCCTTCCAAGATTTTTCCAAGTGTAGATATGAATATCTCTCCCCCTGCTTCCAACGAGTACAAGTCAAGTGCTTCCAACTTTCCCAGTAGTTTAAGGTGTTTGACAAAACTTAACGGCAGAAAAGGATCTCTGTACACTCTCTAGATCTGCGATTCACCTGCTTGAAATGGAGATGTTAAGTACAGCAGTATTCCAGCCTAGAGAGAACAAGTGATATAAAAGGATCAAATGGGTTTGGCATCTCTCTTTTTGAAAGTTCTCTTATCCTCCTATCATTTTTTTTGCACGTCGTCGTGGCACTGTTTGATCCTTGAAATGAGATCCTCAACATTACTACTCCCAGGTCCCTTCATTATTTTCCCCGTCTATTGAGGGCCCGGGATCATAGTATACTCTGTTCTAGTTATTATCTCCTCCATTTTATAACGGAGTATTTTGGAATTTGTCCTCATTGAACATCATATTTTTTACCGTTGCCCATTGGAAAACTTTGTTTATATTTTTCTTGGGTTTAAAACCGCGTCCTCAGCAGATGACAGCCTCATGCAGATCCTAGTATACCGCAAAGGATAACGTGCGTGGGTAATCTCTTTTTATGTCTGATTAGGATAAGGAATAAGAGGGGGAGTAGTCCCTTGGGAACAACTCTTCACTATGGCACCTCCGTTTTAACTCTGTTGACCACTACTCTTTGTTCTTTTTGTTAGGAATTGAAGACCATCTCCCCACTTTCCTTTACCCTTTTTAGCACTATTTTAGGGGCTATTCGCCATGATCGTTTTTGAAAAAAATGCTTTTTGCAAAGTCTGTGAATACACTGCATTCTGATTTTCTTTCCCGTGCATCCAACCAGTCCTAGTGATCCGTAGTTGTAGAGGCAGGGGCGACCTGCCCTGAACCCATGTTGCCCTGGATGGGGCAGATTTTTGGGAAACCAGGTGATTGCAATCCTGCTTCTTTGCCTTTTCAAAGATTTTTATGATGTGGGACGTCAGAGCTTTTGGGCTATAGTTTTTAGTAATGCTTTGCTGCCCTTTTTTGGGGGGGGCTATTCCGTTGTTTTTGTGACTGTGGAATTTCACCCATTTCCCAAACCCTCCTCCATAGTGTACTTAGGGCATGCGAGAGGGGGTTTTTGCAGTTTTTAATGAAAATAGAGTTCCACGAGCTGGCCCGGGCGAGTGCATGGCATGTTTTCAATGGGTTTTTTCAAAAATATGGGGTTAGGGAATGTCGGAAATCTGGCATACATTTATGGAGTTTTGAGGCTCATTCATGAAGAAATCATTTGGGTCGTCGATCCTCAGACCGATTAGTGGTTCACTAAACACAGAGTCGTACTGGATTCAATATTTCACTCATTTCCTTGTTGTCATCTGTGTAAGTCCCATCCTGTCTGAGTAAGGGCCCGATACTAGATGTGGTATTTGCCTTGTTTTTGGCATATGAAAGAAATATTTTGAATTTCTTTCAATTTCACTAATAGCTTTAAGCTCCTCCTGCCTCTCCTGGTTCCTGTAAGAGTCATTTAGCTTAAGTTCAATAGTTTCCACTTCCCTGTTCAGCGCCTCCTTTCGTGTATCAGATATTCTAGCACTCCTGAGGAGCTCAGTGACTCTTCGTCGTCTTCTGTAGAGGGAGCATCTTTCTCTCTCCAGTTTACTCCTGCTCTTCTTCTCTTAGGGGAATATGCCTAGAACATGCTTCGGCTACCAGGAAGTTGATCCTTTCAAGGCACTGGTTTGGGTGGGGGGTGGTGGAATAAAGCCAGACAGGTAATGCTCATGAGGGGTTCTTGATCTCAGGAATTAGACCTTGAATCAAGCCTCAATACCTTCCATTTCCCTGGGCGCTGTACAGCTCCTACGGGTTTAGTGCTACCCCGTGAATAATTAATAGAGAGAGAGCATAGAGGCAAGAGAAGGATGAAGGATAACATTGTAGGTGGCACAATAAATGGTGTAAACAGTCACCATGGATGTTTATATCACTTAGTAATTTAGAAAACAACATTTATTACACTCACCCACCACTACATTTTAATCCTAGGACAACATATACTAAAATGTTGTACTTCCTTTACATGGCTTCATTTTACTTTCTCTTCAAAGGGGATCCCGTCCTGCAGTGAAGGGATCTTCATCCTAGTAACTGAACCACTTTGGATTTTAAAGTATGCATGTCTGGTGGTGAAAAAGTTACAGTGCAGCATTAATGAACTTAGTGTAGTCGATAGCCTTTCAACCCCATTAACCAACCCACATTCCTCGCATCGAATCTAAATACCCCAACCAATTCTCTTTTAGCCTGGTTAGAGGAGATATTTACCCCTTTGTGAAATTCAAGCGCCTAGACGGAATGATAATGCGTATCAGCTTTGTTCTAACGTAGCTTCCACTGGTACATTTACAGTACATGGGAAAGACACATAGCAGAGCACCTGGAAGTCCACACCGAGGCTTTCTGCTGAGAACTATCTACTTCTATCTAGATTAAGGACAATCGTGTATTAACGGTGTGTGTGTGTGTGTGTGTGTGTGTGTGTGTGTGTGTGTGTGTGTGTGTGTGTGTGTGTGTGTGTGTGTGTGTGTGTGTGTGTGTGTGTGTGTCAAACGCAGATCAGGACAAGGTAGTATTGTGATAGGTCACTCCACGCATGAAAAAAGGATCATCTAAGGGCGTGTCACGCAGGGGCGGTGCCAGAATTTCTATCCTAGGGGAAAGAGTGCGTAAGGGTGGCTATCTGATTTGAAGGGAAAACTACGAGACTTATTTGGAAACGGCGCTATTATTATTACTGTTTTTATTAGGAGGGGGCTGACGTATTTTTTACATGGGACTGATGCCCTCCTCCCCCCTCTCTTGGCACCATCGATGGTATCAAGTGACTGATGAGACGGGTGAGCATATGCCAGAGCCAAGGATGACAGAAAGGGAGGAGAGTGATTTCTTGTATGAAAATAACTATCTCTCCCCTAGTATATGAGTAGCAGCTAGAGGATCTGTGACTCCTAGCATGCTTTCTCGGCTCTCCTTCCATCATTATTATCTAAACAAAATAATTGCACAGTTTGTGTACTTGTCTAAACAGTTGGTTTTGGTAAACCTTGCTGGGTCACTTGTTGAGGTGAGAGTCATGTTGGAGGTGTGGTACCAGTGTTACACCATGTAGGGTATGAGTCACTATCCGGGCAACAACACTGCTTGGCAGAAAGGGTAGCTAATATACGTTGTATATAAGAAAGAATTTGTATGCGTTTAGAAAACCGACAGGTTAATAACTGAGACACTTGTGCAATATCTGGGTATCTTTATTATGGAAACGTTTCGCCAGCCAGTGGTTTTCGTTCGTCAGGCAATGAGGTTGAGACAGCCCAGCCTAGCGGTGCAATCCGTAATCTTAACTGAAGATATTATTGAGCGAACACTCTCCAGTACCTCACCTCAAATTCCTCATTTTCCACCGTTCTTTGCGTTGACTGAAAAGCACTGGCTGCGAAAAGTTTCCAGGAGAAAGATAAGAATATAAGAAAGAAGGAACACTGCAGCAGGCCTACTAGGCCATGCTAGGCAGGTCCAAGTCTCCTACCGGCTTAAGCCAATGACCTAACGTAGTTAGATCAGGTCACATTCACTTAAGGAAAGAGCACGGCATCTGACCTAGTAGCACAAACCATACCCCCGGCCGGGATTGAACCCGCGGTCATAGAGTCTCAAAACTCCAGCCCGTCGCGTTTGCAATCGTGTCATTACGATTTCTTGAGTCATGTTAGTAGCACAAGCTAGTCAGGTCCAACTCACACCCACCCACACCCACTCATATATTTATCCAACCTATTTTTAAAACTACACAACGTTTTAACCTCTAATTTGTTACTGATCTCGTTCCTAAGAAAACACATGAAAAGAACTGTCTCTCCCAACACTGGAGAAATGGCTCATAACCAGGGCAGGATTAAGGCATGACCCTTGGGGGCTGCAGCTCTGGGGCCTCCGCCAGTTGGAGGGCCTCCAGAGATTAACTGAAAAGTGTTCACAGTTACTGCTGTAAGTTATAATTATAGCACGAAAAACAACCAAGACCTAGGCCTTTCGTGTTTCAATCATCAGGAGCTTGCAATGTTGCAGAAGAGGATTATTATTATAATCAAAAAGAAGCGCTAAGCCACAAGGGTCAGAAAAGAGGAGGTCCAAGCAAATACAGTCACAGGGAACGCCTGTACTCGAGGGAGAGAGAACGCTTGTTCGCGATATTTGCATAATTATAGTAAGTTATTACATCAAGTACCTGACAAACTGTTGACTAGTGTGATTAATTTTTAACAGATATTGAAAAGTGGATCCTATAAGGGTCCTCGCAGTACCTGTAGCCCAGGGACCTACAAAATCTTAATCCGACTCTTCTCAAAGCTTAGTGGCGGCACTTTCAGCTATCAATTAAAGGACTCAAGTTCGATCCTAGGAAGGAAGGAGTTTTATATTTCAGAAAGTCACTTAAAACTCGTATGAAGTATCCTCCAACCGCTATGTATGTGCATTCAGATCTCTGACTAATCAGGTTGTTAGTGATCACTAAAGTCGTGCAAGTTTCCTTCGTCCCTTGCCCGTGCAAAAAATGGTGCAGGCTCGATCCTTCGTCTCATCTCCATGAACTAGGGTTAGTAATGAGGGGCCCAAGAGCTGAAGATAAACTTACACTTAATAAATAAGAGCACAGGTAACATACATGTGGTACATGTAGATGAGTACATATGTGGAACCATAGCAGAGTACATAAGTGTGAATAGCACACGCAAGAGTACAAGAGTACAAATAGTAGAGTACACACTTTCTAGTATCATGATTGAAGTTCTTTCACCCTCATTCCCACAACCTTCCTCCCCCCCACCCCCACTCCTCAACCTTCTAGAGTAGCTCTCACACTATCAACCTCCTCCCTCCATCTTGATGTACCTACACACCTTCCCTCCCTCCCTCCCTACCTAACTCCTTCACATTCATTTATTCTCTCTCTCTCTTACTTTCTTTCTCTCACTCTCACACTTTCACATTCACACACACTCACAAACACACCTCAGTAAGGAATCGTTCATTATTCTGTACACAGTGTATGTCAGGCCCATACTGGAGTATGCAGCACCAGTTTGGAACCCATACCTGGTCAAGCGCGTCAAGAAATTAAAAGTGCAAAGGTTTGCAACGAGACTAGGAGAGGTTAAGGGAAATCGACCTGACGACACTGGAAGACAGGAGAGAGAGGGGAAGACATGATAACAGCATATAAAATACTGAGAGTAATTGACAAGGTGGACAGAGACAAGATGTTCCAGAGATGGGACACAGAAACAAGGGATCACAATTGGAGTTGAAGACTCAGATGAGTCACGGCGATTTTTTGAAGTATTTCTTCAGTCACAGAGTTCTCAGGAAGTGGAATAGTTTGGAAAGTGATGTAACCAGGTAGGGGCAGGATCTATACATAGCTTTAAGAAGAGGTATGATAAGGCTCATGGAGCAGGGAGAGAGTGGACTTAGTAGTGACCAGTGAAGAGGCGGGGCCAGGAGCGATGAATCGACCCCTGCAACTACAATTACGCGAGTACAAACACACATACACACACACACACACACACACACACATACATACATACACACACACACACACACACACACACACACACACACACACACACACACACACACACACACACACACATGAGACTGAGTCACATATATTCGTGTTTAATGATGTAAAACTGATGAGAATAAAAACAGATGAAGACGGGTAGAGGCTGCGAATTAATCTGGAGAAACTGCAGGGTTGGTCAGATAAGTAGTTGCTTGAATTCAACCCCAGCAAACACAAGGTTATGAAGACTGAACACGGAATATGGACTAGTGGGACAGAGATTGCAGATCTCTCTTAAGAGAATGACCTAAGGGTGACTATACTAGTGCCTAACATTTCGCCAGAGGCTCATGTCACCCAAATAATCTCTGGGGCCAATACTCATCCGACAAATTCGACAGTGGCCTTCAGCAATCTCAATAAAGTCATTCTGAGCACTTTATACAACACATTTGGGGTCCATCTTGGAGTACACAGCACCACCATGGAACACCCACTTGAGAAAGTATGTTAAGAAACTGAAGAAAGTGCAGAAGTATGCAACTAGGCTTGTTCTTTAATTACAGCATGAGCTATGTGGAGACTAATGGAAGAGTCTGGCAACATCAGAGGACAGAAGAACCAGGGAGACAAGATAACTATAAAAATACTCAGGGAAACTGATAGGGTAGACAGCCCCTGGACAGGATGTTTGAGAGTCGAGAAATGAGAACTCTGGGACACAGCTAGAGGTTAAATAGACAGATGAGCCACTGGGATGTTAGGAAGTATTTTTTTCAGTCTCAGGGTGGTTGGAAAGTGGAATGAACTTAGTGAGGAAGTGGTGGAGGCAGGCTCCATACATAGTTTTAAGAGTAAGTATGCTACGGTCTAGGAGACTAGGAGGGAGTGAATCTGCTAAGAGGTGGGGCCAAGAGCTGGAACTCGACCCATGCAACCACATACAGATCAGTACGTACACACAGAGTAAAAGATCATGTAAATTGATGAGAAAGCAAAAAGACCTTAAACAGACAATGCTTGTATCAGCAGCAACAACTGTGACACACACTCCTCACAGCCCTAGAAGCTTCTGTGGTACTGTACATTTATCCTCATACCCCTCAAATTATTATTATTATTATAATAAAAAAAAGCACTAAACCACAAGGGCTATACAGCACTGCAGGGCAGGAAGGAAGTGAGGGTATCAGGTGGCAAAAGGGAGAGGGATGATTATTAGGTTACGGAGAACAGCGGGCAGTGGACAGTGAAGGGGTAGAGGGTAGTAATAGATTGAGGTAGAAAGGGCTGAGGGAGTGCAGAAGCTATCATCATCAGAGTTTGTGGAGTAAATCAGTCGTTGTCAAGAAGTCAATGAGAGAGTCAGGATTAAAGGAAGGTCCATCAGCAAGAAGGGAAGGTAAAGAAAGAGTAGTAGATGACGTTGGAGGTAAATTTTGCGTGCTCGTTGATAGAGAGGGAAGTCTAACAGAATGTGGCTAACTGATACTGGAACCTGACACTTCTCACAAAGGAACAGGGTGCCTCTCCATAAGATACCCATGAGTAAGACAAGTGTGGCCAATGCAAAGACGGGAGAGAGTAGTCTCCCAACCTCGACAATGGTGACAAGAAGACGGCCAGTAACCTATACTCGGTTTAATAGACTGAAGTTTGTTACCGAGCAGAGTAGACCAATGTTGTTGCCAACAGGTGTGAAGGTGGGTAGCTATTGCAGCAAAATAGTCTGTAAATGGAACACCTCTATATGAAACTGGTAGGTCATGTACTGCTGACCGCGCTGCAGTGTCTGCCTGTTCATTGCCCTGTATGTCAACATGACCAGGGACCCAACAAAAAACAATATCTTTATGCTTGGTAGAGATGCGGCGTAGCCAAAGTTGGATACGGAGGACTAGGGGAAGAGGTGTATCAAATTTTCGTATAGCCTGTAAAGCACTAAGGGAGTCTGAGACAACCACAAATGATGACACAGGCATAGATGCAATACAGATAAGTGCTGCAAGAATGGCATACAATTCAGCAGTAAAAATGCTAGCCGAAGATAGTAAATGCCCTTGTACAATGCTGTCCGGAAATATTGCTGCGAATCCTATGCCATCAGGAGACTTAGAGCCATCTGTGTACACTGCGATGGCATGAGAATGAGAGCGGAAGTGGTCAAGAAAAAGAGGGCGAGAAGCTACCATAGGCAGTTGGGCTTTCGAGCAAGCGAGTGAGAAAGAACAGACTCGAACAGCTGGAACTTCCCAGGGGGGTAGGGAAAAGTGAGATGCTACATGAACATAGAAAGGTGGTAACTGAAGAGAAGACAAGAGCGAATGTAGGTGAAGAGAGAAGGGATGGAGCAAACAAGGGCGGCGAACAAATAAAGAATGTCTACTAATATCGGTGACCATTCTATAAATGGAAGGATTGCAGAGATCATGAGAGCATACATAGTAGCGAAGGCAGTGGGCACCACGGCCATCAGACAAGGATGAAACGTTCGCTTCTGCATAGAGGCTCTCAACAGGGGAAGAGCGAAAAGCACCAAGGCATAAACATAATCCTTGGTGATGGATGGGGTTAAGGCTAGAGAGAGTAGCAGGAGAGGCCACTGAATAGATCTGGTCACCATAATTGAGTTTCGATAAAATGACAGTGGAATGTAGGCGAAAGAGAGTTCAACGATCAGCTCCCCATGAAAGATGAGCAAGGATTTTAAGAAGGTTCAGCCGGCTGTGACAAGTTGCCTTCAGAGAGGTAATGTGAGGTTTCCAGGATAACCAAGGTCAAAGAGAAGGCCTAGAAACCTGACTGTATCATGTTCAGGGATACGGGAGCCATAGAGGTACAATGGATGATCAGAGATGACAAAACGTCTAGTGAAAGTAATTTGGCAAGTTTTAGTACTGGAAAATTTAAACCCATGAGTGGTGGCCCAATTGGAAACACGGTCGACCGCATGCTGGAGAGAAACTGTAATGAGGTGACAGTCAGCGCCTGCACAAGCAATAGCAAAGTCATCAACATAGAGTGATGACCAAATATTGGGTGGAAGAACAGAGGCCAAATCATTTATAGCAAGGAGAAAAAGTGTTGTGCTCAGAACACATCCCTGGGGGACACCTTCAGCTTGGATAAAGTCTGGGGAGAGCACATTATTAACCCGAACACGGAAATGTCAGTTAAAAAGTTCTTAAGGAAGGATGGTAAATTGCCTCGGAGGCCTAAGGAGTGGGCTTGGGCCAAAATATTATACCTCCAAGTTGTGTCATATGCATTCTCAAGGTCAAAAAATATGGCAATACCTGAGTGGTTACTTGCAAAGGCATTACGAACATACGTATCCAAGCATAGTAAGGACTTAATGGTAGAACGGCCCTTACGAAAGCCATATTGACAAGTGGAGAGACTGTTGCGTTTCTCTAAATACCACAATAAACATCTATTTACCAGACGTTCCATCACTTTGCAAACTGCACTGGTAAGAGCGATGGGACGATAGTGGGAGGCTTCATGTCCCGTAGTACCCGGCTTGCGAAAAGGGAGAACAATGGCAGATTTCCACAGCTGTGGAAGAACTCCTTGTGACCAAATAAGATTGAAAAGGCATAAGAGGACTGCAAGGGCTGACTGATGTAAATGTCGTAACATACAAATATGAATGTCGTCGGGCCCAGCTGTCGATGATCAGCAAGCTGAGAGTGTTGCCTCCAGTTCCTGAAGTGTAAAAGGCACATTATACTGTTCTTCTCTGAGAGAAGAAAAGTCCAAGGGTGCTAACTCTCTTGCAGACTTTGAGGGAAGAAACGAGGGGCAGAGATGGAGCCCCAGAGAAATGTGGACCAGATGACTGCCCATTTCAATGGCAACATCTAGAGGGTTTGCTATATCAACACCGACAACCCGCAGAACAGGAGCCGGGCCAGGAGAATATTTACCACTCAGTTTCCGTACTTTTTCCACACTGCACTCATAGAGGAAGCAGAGGTGATAGTGGAGACATAATCTCGCCAGCAAGTGCGTTTAGCATCACGGATGACATGGCGAGCGATCGCACGCTTCTGCTTAAAATCAAGAAGTCTCTCAGTGGTTCTATTGTACTGGTACCTGCCCCACGCAGCGCATTTCAAACGTACTGCACGAGCACAAGCAGGAGACCACCAAGGCACGCATTTCAAAGAAT
This sequence comes from Cherax quadricarinatus, assembly GCF_026875155.1. Classification (NCBI taxonomy): domain Eukaryota; kingdom Metazoa; phylum Arthropoda; class Malacostraca; order Decapoda; family Parastacidae; genus Cherax; species Cherax quadricarinatus. The sequence continues at coordinate 13,139,632 of NC_069459.1, read as the reverse complement.
GCCTGTCCGAGGTTTGGGGTATAGAATGAGAAGCTGCGGTTAAAACTGAGGACGAGAAGAGGTGTAAAAGCTCATCAATGGAGGACAAAGAAGGAACCTCACTAAAAGCAGTTAGTTGTGAGTAAAGGTTCCAATTTGCCTGATCAAATTGCCAGTGTGGGTTACGAAGAGGTGATGAATATGAAGGGAAAGTAAGAATGATTGAAAAATGATCGCTGTCATGTAAATCCGGGAGAACAGACCAGGTGAAGTCTAGTGCGGTGGAGGAAGAGCAGACTGAGAGATCGATGCAAAAGAGAGTACGAGTATGAGGATCAAAATGGGTGTGAGGACCTGTATTTAAAACATGGAGGGGGTGGGAAGCAAGAAAAGCCTCTAACTGAATGCCACGGGAATCACAGTGAGACCCCCCAGAGCAAATGATGGGCATTAAAATCGCCAAGTAACAGAAGTGGTGGCAGTAATGACGAAACAAGAAAGGCAATATCTGGGATAGATAATGCCCGAGAAGGAGAGATATACAAAGAACAGAGTGTATACCACCTATGCAAGTGGATACGGGCTGCTGTGTAATGCAGCGAAGTACGAACAAATAGCTGATGGTACGGAATATCAGTGAGTAGAAGAAGGGCACTTTCATTAAAGGTCCCATCAGGAAAAGGATTTGAAGAATACAATAAATTATAGCCTGAGATGGGATAGATAACAGCAGAGTGTAATTTTGATTCTTGTAAGCAAACACCAACAGGGAAAAACTGGGAGAGCAACATTTGAAGCTCACCCCGATTACCCCTGAGGCCGTGTATATTCCACTGTAAATAGGCCATGATTGGCAACGATAAAGATACTAGAAATCTGCAGGTAAGAGTACCTACGGACTTGAGGGGTTAGAAAAGTCCACATGTGGTGGCAGAGGAAAACGTTCAAGCAGCAAGGAACGGTGCGCTGTGAAGAAAGGAGTTGCACAGATGAAGGAGAAGAAAGAGAAGGAACAGAGGATGGATCAGTGTCCATTGATGGTTTGGTCTCTGCAATATATTCAGAGATTGCTTCAAGTGTTTCGGAGTTCAAAGACGTCATATGGGAGACAATATTGGAGATGGAAGGAGGAGGACGAGTAAAGATTGGAACTGTAATGGACTGTACCAAGGTGGGGGGGGAGCAAAAGGGTGGAGGGAACTGGAGAAGAAGTGTGGGAGGGGACAGAAGAGGCAGAAACCTAGGAGGTGGCAGAAGAGGAAGAAACTTGGGAGGGGACAGGGGAGAAAGGCACAGTACGAGGAGGAGGGTGAACCTCCACACTTGTAACAGAGCCAGTGAGAGGGGAAGACCCAGGTACAGAGACTGGGAAGGTAAAATGAGGAGGTGGAAGAAGGGAAGGAGGGGTTAAAGGAGATTTTTTGGACTTCTGAGAAGTAGAGGGACGACTGGGAGGAGGTGTCGTATGAGGTCTTGTCGATACCAGGGCTTGTGAGGGAGAACACAAAGAAGCGAGAACAGACTGAGATGTTGAAGTAGGACGTCTGAGCCCAGGACAGCAAAAGAATTAGATACAGGAGTGACTATGGGAGGGGCAACCACAGAAGAGGCTGCAGAAGATGGGACCCCAGAAGTGGGGGGACGTTTTGAAACATGAGAATAAGAAACACGGGGTAGTCTCCCTTGGAGGCGGAGATGAGAAACTGCCATAGAATAAGGGAGACCTTCTGCCTCTTTGAGGCAACGAATTTCCTGCTCATTTAAGTAGACCTAGCAATGGCGAGAGTACGAGGGAGTAAGAGGGAGTAAGAGGGAGGTCGACTGCAAGACGTATTAGAATGGTCATCGGCACCACAGACTGGGTATTCGGCTATAGATCTGCAATATTTCGCTGGATGGCCAAATCGCCAGCAATTTCTACACTGTTACAGTGTAGGGATCACCTTTCAAACTTGTAACCAATGTCCTGCTACATAAATAGAGGATGGAAGTTCACGGCTGTCAAAAGTTAAACAAGCCACGTTGCAAGGGTATCGTCTCCGCCCACGAGCAGGAAGGACATAAGTGTCTACCTTGAGAATTGGGAGATCCTGGAGTTCCAGCTGTTCAAGAATGTCATTGCCACATGTCTGGAAATTCTGTTGGACTATGGTATGGGGCAGAATGACAGTACCACTACAAGAATTGAGGGAATGATGTTTTTTGATAGTGATAGGAATAGTATCGATGTGTGAAAGAAGAGAAAGATCATGAGCTTGGGTAGCATTCTGGACTGTGATGATGTACGTACCACTCTTAAGAGCATGAAAGGAAATATCTCTACCAACATGGTAGAGAAAGATAGGCAATAGAGGAAGTCGGTCGTAAAGTAAAGAATTTAGTCCATTGTGCATTCTGAAACTGAGCGTGGAAAGGGAGTGTATGACGTGTCGATCTTTTCAGAGAAGAACGAGAAGGTGGTGAAGTATCATCATCAGGTAATTGTTGTTGGCGTTTAGGAGTGGGACCGGAGTTGGTCCGACGTGGAACGGGCTGGCGATTCGAAAATTGCCACACCGTAGAGGGAGAGGCCGGAAGCACAGTCAAAGGAGAGCAGAGGTCAGACAAATCGAAGGAGTGAGGAAACAGCACCAGCAAGAGGTACAGGGGCATCAGGAGTGTCCGAAGAGTGGTCAAAAAACAAGGCAGGGTCAGAATGGGGTGCGGTATCAAGAAGGGGCCCAGGGAAAGTAGGTTCATGGATTGGGATCTCTATGGTTAGGTTACTTCTTAGTTTTTAAGAAAAAAAAAAAAGAGGAAAATAAAAAAAAAGAATAAAAAAGGGGGGAGCGAGGAGGAATAGTTCCTAGGAGGAATGAAAGGGCCGGAAATCTCCCTCCGTGCCCAAGAGGACCTCAGCACCGCAAGTAGCGCAGATGCAGCATGGAACCCGTGCCATACCCTACCCTTCATGCCAGTAAACCAGCAGTCCGGGATAGCAACCTCACATCTGCCGAGCTGCCTCGGTGGCCAAAAGAGAGGGCAGCCGGATATCTGCCACAAAGCATACCTCCTTCGACCACCACCCCTGGAATCCAAAAGGCGGCTTCCAGAGATACACCCGTCGCCCAAAAGATATCCAAAGCCACCCCCCAGGATACCAGAGAGGGATCGGGACATGCCCAGGCGATCCAGATTTCACGGCAAACTACGCCACCGCCAAGAACCTCAACGGAATGGGAAGGACCCCGGTACCCTTACCCCTACCTAGGAACCAGCACCAGCATGCCAGTGGGAAGAACCCCACAGGCCAAAAAGAGGAAGGGAATAAGGGAGGGACGGGGAGGAGGAGGAGGAAAGGAAAAAGGGAGGGTGGGGAGGGTGGGGAGGGTGGGGAGAATGGGATAGGGAAGGGGGCATTGGGGGGTAATTAGGTTCGGTCTGAGGAAGGAGACCAATTCCTCAGACCAAGAGCCTCTTCACCACGCCATGGAGCCTCCCTTCAAGAGGCATACCCCTCAAAGCCGTATCATCCATCAACTCAAAATAAGCCATATAAATGACTGTCAGTGAATAAACAGGCAAATAGATGAGTGCTCAGACTGGTTTAGAGATGCATGAAAATATATGTAGTGTAGCGTGAAAGCCACTACTCAGGCTGTGGGAGGAGACAGCAGGGTTGTTGGTGCTGCTCACAAGCAAATCACATGAGTGTTTTGTAAAAATCTTTCTATTATAAGCTTCATGGTGCAGTGGTAGTGTTGGGCTTGCTACTGCTAGGACCATGGTTCGAGTCCTGGTCCATACTGGTGTTTATTCACATTATTTGTTTTAACCTTTTCATGAACAATTCCCTTTTTCATGTATTATTTATAATGACGTTTCACCACAACAATAATACTGTACATATTTAACAAGACACATTACTAAAGCTAAAAATTTTTTTTCCTCAGACATGAAGACGATGGTGTTGTAAGGAGTGGGCGTGGAGGTGGGAAGATGAGGGGTGGGCATGGGTGGTGGTGGTGGGTGTGGGCATGGGTGTGGGCTTGGGCGTTGTGGCGACGAGGGTGGGGCAGTGATGGAGCAGTGATCCCACCACGCTGGGTCAACACCACCCTCAACCCCTGTGCCAGGAAGTCCTGGCAGCTGCTATACTGGCCCAGAGACAACTCTTGTCACAGAATATTTACACAGGTCAGTCTTTAACAAGTATTCATTAACAACACAGGTCAGTCTTTAAGAAGCATTCACTGACACTACCATTACACCATCTTCATTATCACTTTCTCTCACTGTTTTCATCAATCACCAACACTCATCATCACTGTTACTTTCCTCATTTTTACTGTCATCATCACTACTATTACTGCATCCCTCAGCATTAGTGTCACTGTCACTACCATCACTATTACCACCAGGCACAAGCAAGTCAATACAAATCAACAAGTTCAGTTTCTGCAGCAAACATTAACTGGCCACAAATAAATCATGACTCTTTGAAATATACTAGGGAGAATGAGCATAGTGGCACTTAAGACATGCTCCACTCATATCCTACCATTAACGAAAAAAGACTACACGTGTCTTATATTACACATGTCGGTATCTGATACATTATTCTGGCCCTTCAGGCCAATCTGTCCTCTACTTTTTATGCCAAAAAATTGGCCTCAGAACTGTGTACTCAGGTAGAAACAGTAAATTAAGAGGAAGTTTGATAACTCTCTTAAACTCCTGACCAGCTGAGCTGTGATGACTGCATGCAGTGAGCAGTAACAGGCTTACTGCCCAAAAAAGTCATTAAGAAGGCCTAGTCTGAGAGTGGGCCGTAGGGAAAGATGATCACTAGTAATACCAGTTAATATTGGTATTGTTACTGTGAACACCACTAAATGAAGCCACTGTTCTTCATGCTGCCAGGTTCTCCATCAACAGTTTGACTGGTCAGATTGCAAGATGCAATTAATGAACAAAGGATCAAGCCTCCACCATTCCTTGTTCTTAATGCCCACACACTGGTTTAGAACTTCATGAAATATAACTGCGTTCTAATGCTACCACAACAATATTTTCCTACTTTTTACACTGGAAAGAATTTGTCATATTTCCTCTAAAATTAAATAAAATTTCTGTTAATATGTGAAGAACCAGTTTTTTACAGATTTTCTGAGAATTTTACTGTTTGGTGTTCAATTTTTGTGTGCTAGGGGTTATATGAGGCATGTTAAATACAGAGAAATCAGTGATTATAGCCTACTCTATCTTCCAGGGCCCTTGTGGAGAGACTCAGGAGTTCTACTATGACCCCAGCCTGGGCAAGGGTGCCTGCAGGTGTCCCAGAGGCTCACTCCTCTACCCACGCACAGGCCTCTGCTATCCACAGTTCTCCCAGGGCCCATGCTCACCAAGGTAACACAAACCATGATTTCATACTTTCATGAATGTTACAAATTATGTAACCATGTTTGTCATGTGGACTTGAGCCTGTGTCAGCCAGGTACCACCTGGATGACACAAACTTGAACTCTTAGAGCAATTAGCAAGGACTCCTGTGCTTCCAGGTCACACAATTACCAAGGGGTCACATACTCCTGGGTCACACAAATGACAAAAGGCCCAGAGTAACATACATTCAAACAACAAAATTAAAAAGTAAATTAAAAGGTTAAAAATGAAAGGACAACAGTTCCTTGGTAAATGAAACTACATCTTTTGTACACAACAAGAGCAATAACCTGTCTAATAAAGACTTTAAACTGTTTGTGCTTACCATCTATGACAATATACCTGTAAGATACCACATCACCACAACTGAAAGACATTTATCATGCAGAAAGAATAAAAAAGCACAATACAGTGGAACCTTGACTTATGAGTTTAATCTGTTCCATGGCCTAGCTCGTAACTCAATTTGCCCATATATCAAATCAATTTTCCTCATTTAAATTAATTGAAATGCCATTAATCCATTCCAGTGGAATTCCTGCTCTTGGGAGGCAGGAAAAAATACAGTGGAACCTCAACTTACGAGTGCCCCAACGTGCGAGTTTTTCAAGATACGAGCAGTCACTCGGTCAATTTTTTGCTTCCAGATGTGAGCGGGCCTCAAGGGAGGTTCCTTGATGCTGGTGAGGGGGCTCTTGCACTTGATCTAGGGAATTGGATCTCAGTTGTTTATTAGACTATCTAATTGAAACTTGGGCAATGTATGATGGAAAGATGCTTCTTAATGTACACCAAACTTGAAAGAAATCAGACCATAAATAACAGAGTTCACTTCTCAGCCATTAGGTGCCCCTTAGCAGTATATTTTTGAATGGTTTTTATGATTGTATTCTCGTTTTTTTGGTCTCATTTGACAAAATGAAAGATACATTACAGAAGTAGATATGAATTTGATTGGTTTCAGGATGAAAAGTACCTTGAAACTGAGCTCAAATTAGCAGAAAAGTTCGATTCTTTGGCGATATTGAAGAGTAAACAAATGATGTCATTGTCCAATACCTGTCTGACTGGTCATGAATGGGTTGACATTATTTATACAGTTATTACAATAATGTAGTAGTCTTCATAACAGTAAATCTTCTGTAAAGTAAAAGGACACAAGTGCAACTAATGTGGCATTTTATTGTAGCAACGTTTCGCTCTCCAGGAGCTTTGTCAAGCTGTTACAAACAATACATGGACACAGAGGGTATATATAGGCTCAGAGGAGGTAGTGGTGGTGGTGGTGGTGGTGGTAGTAGTAGTAGTAGTAGTAGTAGTAGTATAGTAGTAGTAGTATAGTAGTAGTAGTAGTAGTAGTAGTAGTAGTATAGTAGTAGTATAGTAGTAGTAGTTAGTAGTAGTAGTAGTAGTAGTATAGTAGTAGTAGTATAGTAGTAGTAGTATAGTAGTAGTAGTATAGTAGTAGTAGTATAGTAGTAGTATAGTAGTAGTAGTATAGTAGTAGTAGTATAGTAGTAGTATAGTATAGTAGTAGTAGTATAGTAGTAGTAGTATAGTAGTAGTAGTATAGTAGTAGTAGTATAGTAGTAGTAGTATAGTAGTAGTAGTATAGTAGTAGTAGTATAGTAGTAGTAGTATAGTAGTAGTAGTATAGTAGTAGTAGTATAGTAGTAGTAGTATAGTTAGTAGTAGTATAGTAGTAGTAGTAGTAGTAGTAGTAGTATAGTAGTAGTAGTAGTAGTAGTAGTAGTATAGTAGTAGTAGTAGTATAGTAGTAGTAGTATAGTAGTAGTAGTAGTAGTAGTAGTAGCAGTAGCAGTAGCAGTAGTAGTAGTAGAACAACAACAACAATCAACTTGCACAAGAGTAAAAGGATATGAAAGCTATTACTTGCATAACATAAGAAGAGGTTAGACAAAATTTCTGTTGGTGGTTGGATCTGAGAAGGTCTGTTTCAGTGTTCTTTTTCTGTTGTGTTCTTTTGTAACGGAGACTATGTGATGGCAGGGTTTACTGTTTTGAGAAGGATTTTTGCTAATACTTCAGAAATGATGAAGCTGCCTTTATTTTGCTTGATTGTGTTAGAAACAGCGATTAATGATGATTCATCATCTCTTAAGTATTAGCAAAAATCTTCTTCAAAACAGTAAACCCTGTCATCACATAGTCTCCGTTACAAAAGAACACAACAGAAAAAGAACACTGAAACAGACCTTCTCAGATCCAACCACCAACAGAAATATTTGTCTAACCTCTTCTTATGTTATGCAAGTAATAGCTTTCATATCCTTTTACTCTTGTGCAAGTTGATTGTTGTTGTTGTTGTTCTACTACTACTACTACTACTACTACTACTACTGCTACTACTACTACTACTGCTACTACTACTACTGCTACTACTACTACTGCTACTACTACTGCTACTACTACTGCTACTACTACTGCTACTACTACTACTGCTACTACTATTACTGCTACTACTACTACTGCTACTACTACTACTGCTACTACTACTGCTACTACTACTACTGCTACTACTACTACTACTACTACTACTCACTCTGAGCCTATATATACCCTCTGTGTCCATGTATTGTTTTTAACGGCTTGATAAAGCTCCTGGAGAGCAAAATGTTGTCACGATAAAATGTCACATTAGTTGCACTTGAGTCCTTTTACATTACATATTGTCGGTAATTCTACCAACAATAATAAAGTAAACTGTCTATTTTTTGTGTGAATAAAAATTCAAAATGGTAAGCAAGAGTATTTTTATAAGAATACGTACAGACTAATAAATAAATAATAATAATACGCATAATATAATAATACATAATACTATAATAATAATTATAATAATAATATGCATGTACTATGTATAATGAGTTAGTTTGAGCATGCCACCACGAGACAGCAGTGCGTATCAAAACAAAGCTCGGCACTCCATGTGTGCTTATGGAGCTTGCCTCGCGGTTGAAGGAATTCTCATGTTTTCATTACGTTTCGTGCAGTTATTTTGCGAAATTTCTTGTTTCTAACCATGGGTCCTAAGAAAGTCCACAGGATAGTGCCGAGAAGAAAAAGAGGATGATTACCATGGATTTAAAGCAGGAAATCATTGATAAACACAGACAAGGTGCGAGGGTTAAGGATCTGGCCAGGCAGTACCAGCGTAGCACTTCTATGACATGTACAGTACTAAGACACAAGGAGTCTATAAAGGCTATAGCGCCAGCAAAGGGCGTTACAATAATTTCTAGGCAGTGGATCTCTGTCAATGAAAAGATGGATAAACTGCTGTTAATGTGGTTGAGGGAGAAGCAGCTCGCAGGAGATACCGTGACTGAGGGTATCATCTGCAAGAAGGCACCAGTCATTTACGCTGATTTGCTGCAGAAGACCCCAGGCACTTCAACGGACGAGGCATCGCAAACATCATTTAAAGCCAGTCAGGGCTGGTCTGAAAAGTTTAAAAGGAGGACTGGCATTCACTCTGTCGTCAGGCATAGTGAGGGAGCGAGCTCTGGTGTGAAGGCAGCTGAGAATTTTGTCAAAACTTTTGTGACGAGACAGGGCTCTTCTGGAAGATGCCAAGGGGGACTTATCTAACTGCAGAGAAGAAGATGCGAAGCCACAAACCCATGAACGATAGGTTAACCTTTGCACATTGCGCCAATGCGAGTGGTGACTGTAAGATCAAGCCACTGCTGGTACTATATCATTCAGACAACCCCAGAGTCTTTAAGTCGCATAAGATTCTAAAATTAAAACTGGACGTTATGTGGAGGGCAAAATCGAAGGCATGGGTCACCAGGCAGTTCTTCGTGGAGTGAGTAAACCTGGTCTTTGGTCCTACTGTTAAGAAATATCTCCGGGAAAATAACCTACCCCTGCAAACCCTTCTCGTCTTGGACATTGCACCTGCTCACCCACTGAACATCACAGATGACATAATCGAAGAGTTCAAGTTTATAAAGGTTCTCTACCTTCCACCCAACACCACCCCTATCCTGCAGCCCATGGACCAGCAGGTGATTTCTAATTTCAAGACACTCTTCACAAAGCACTGTTCTGCTACTGCTTTGACATGACAGAGAACACAAACTTGACCCTTTGAGAGTTCTGGAAGGACCACTATAACATCGTGATATGTCTCAAAGTTATAAATGTGGCCTGGCAGGGTGTTACAAGGAGGACTTTCACTTCTGCATGGAAGAAGCTGTGGCCTGAAAGGGACTTCGAAGGATTCGAACCCGAAGCGCCAGTGGTGGATGAGATTGTGACCCTTGGAAAGGTCATGGACATGGAGGTAGATGAAGAAGATGTGAACGATCTCATCGAGGAGCACTCCGAAGAGCTGATGACAGAGAAGTTAGATGAACTACATAAGCAGCACTATCAGGAGATTTTGCAGAACATTTGTACAGTGGAGGTACAAGATGAGGAGGAGTTTATCTCTACAAGTGAGATGAAGGAAATGTTGGGAATCTGGGAGAGATTTTCAGACTTTATTGAAAAGAAACACCCAGATAAAGTTTCAATGGTCGTGCGTTGGAGCTATGAATGACGCTTGTGTAAATCATTTCTGAAACATTCTGAAAGGGAGGAAGAAAGAAACCTCCTTGGACAGGTTTTTATTGAAACGCCCTGCAGATGAAAGTATGAAAAGCATGGAGGAAAAAAACAAAACTCAGTGAATAGTGAAGTAACATAAAAATAAAAATTGTAGCAGTTAAGTGACAAAGTGTATCATTAAGAGTGTAGGAATTAAGTGTACATAGCATTAAGAGTGTATGACCCAGAGAAAGTTTCAAGTGGTTGTGCATTGGAGCTATTTAATGATGCTTGCATAACTCAGAGTGCAGCATTAAGAGTGTAGCAATTAAGCGATTATGTGATAGAAAAAGGATGAAACAAAATGAAATGACAGCATACACCGCTGTGCCCAGCATCTCTTCTCCATCTCCAGGGTAAATGCTGTAGTATTACATTATTCTTCTTTCAACGTACCAGCCATATCCCACCGAGGTGGGGTCGCCCAAAAGAAAAAACGAAAGTTTCTCCTTTCAAATTTAGTAATATATACAAGAGAAGGAGTTACTAGCCCCTTGCTCCCGGCATTTTAGTCGCCTCTTACGACACGCATGGCTTACGGAGGAAGAATTCTGTTCCACTTCCCCATGGAGATAAGAGGAAATAGATAAGAACAGAACTAGAAAGAAAATAGAAGAAAACCCGGAGGGGTATGTATATATATGCTTGTACATGTATGTGTAGTGTGACCTAAGTGTAAGAAGTAGCAGCAAGACGTATCTGAAATCTTGCATGTTTATGAGACAGAAAAAAGACACCAGCAATCCTACCATCATGTAAAACAATTACAGGATTCTATTTTACGCTCACTTGGCAGGACGGTAGTACCTCCCTGGGCGGCTGTTGTCTACCAACCTACTACCTACAATTATTATTATTATTATTACTGTATTATTGTTTTCCTTATGAAACTACATAGTGATCTAATGTAGTTTGCCTGACAAACACTCCATTTTCTGTTATAATAAGAGCAGGGGAAGGTGTGTAGTCACAAGCAGGAATGGCCGCTGTGGTGGCCCTATACACCCCAACAACAACAATGGCCACTGCCGCACATTACCACTAGCCACATACGTAATGACATATTTCATTCATTCTAGTGTTTCTGTGTTATTAATATTGTTTATTATGTCATATTAGATGAATTTATATAGATAAATAAGCCGTAGAGCTGATATTAGCGAAATATTGAAGTATTTTGTCGTGCCTGGAATTCTGCTGGAACAGATTAATTCCATTTCAATTAATTTAAATGAGGAAAATTGACTCATCAAATGAGCAAATCGAGATGCGAGCAAGGTCACGGAACGGATTAAATTTTTAAGCCGAGGTTGCACTGTACTTCAAGATAATGCTAATATCAACTCTACAGCTTATTTATCTATCATAATTGATCTAATAAGACATAATAAGCAATATAAATAACATAGAAATATGATATATACTATAGAATGAATAAAGTATGTCATTATGTGATGAGTGATGGCAGCCATTCCCACTCCCACTCTGACCATATCTTCCCATGCTCTCATTATAAGAGAAAACGGAGTGTTTGTGAGACTAACTGCACTAGATCACTATATAGTTTCATAAGGAAAACAAGTTTCATAAGGAAAACATTGAAACAATGTATTTATAAATAAATATTGTATAAAAACATAATAGAGACTGTAAAGAAATAAACTGGTTTTATAAAATGTATGCACATATATAGTATTTACCTTGAAGAGATGCTGGTGGAGATGAGGGTGGAAAAGATAGGCAGAGTAGCATATGCTGTCAGTGGCCCTATAAACAACAATAACAACATTGGAGGAGTTCTTTTCATTTTGTCCTTTATCACTTAATTGCTTGCTTGCTACACTTTATAGCTGAACTTAACTGCTACAATGTTTTTTTTTTTTTTTTCACTTGGCTGGTGCTATAGCCTTTATCAACTCCTGCTTTAGTATCGTACATATGGTAGAAGTACTATGCTTGTACTGCCTGGCCAAGTCCACAATCAGCACACCTCGCTTGTGTTTGTGATTTCATGCTTTAATTCCATGGACATCATCCTCTTTTCTTCTCACCACTGTCCTTTGCACTTACTTTCTTAGGACCCATAGTTAGAAAAAAGAAATTTGGCAAAATAACTGCACAAAAAGCAAGCAAAACACAAGAGAAATGCTTTCACGGCGACATAAAGACGTCCACTGCTGAGGGATGTTGTGGCATTTGCTGTGCCAACTAGTGGCAGTGTTCTGAAGCTCGCTAGTTATTATAATGGGGAAGCGCTAAACCCACATGATGATACAGCGCCTGTGGGTGGGGAGGAGGGAATGGAAGGTATTCAAGCTTAATTTAGGGAACTGGAGCACAGATCCAATTCCCTAGATCAAGAGCCCTTCACCAGCATCAAGGAACCTCCCTTTAGGGGTAAGCTCGCTCCTAACTCAGATTTTGGCTCATAAATCAGAGCAAAAAATCAAACGAGAGACAGCTTGTATCTCGAAAAACTCATATGTTGGGGCACTCGTAAGTTGAGGTTCCACTATACTGTGACCGGAACAATACACAAATAACCCGCACATAGAAAACACTTACAATGATGTTTTGGTCCAACTTGGACCATTAACAGTCATACTGTATGGAGTTATCAATGGTTCAAGTCAGACAGAAATGCTGTCATAAGTTTCTCTCTCCTATGTACAAGTTATATGTGTATTTATCATGCTTAATGTTATGATAATAACTAATAATTGCAGATTAGTTCTCATATTATAATAATAACATGAGGACTAGTCTGCGAAAGTATCAAGTGAAGGAAATGGTATAAAATACCAACACGATAAATAAAAACACAAATACAACGTAATGCGATCCTTTATTGACAATGTTTCATCCACAGTGGGTTTTATCAAGTTACAGACAGATCTCTGTTTGTGACTTGATAAAGCCCACTGTGTGGGTGAAACATTGTCAGTAAAGGATCACATTACACTGCATTTGTGTCCTTATCCAAAAGTGTCGAGTGAAACATGAAGATGCAATTACTGTACTGCCGTACAAAATTACCTTTTATATAGCAACCTGGATCTGTTCTATTAACCTTAAACACTTTTAACTTTCTTAAAAGTAAATGAACAAGAGTTGATACAAGTAACTGGCCTAACTGGAGTTAGATATGTACATGTAACTGGTCCGTAAACGGTTGTCCAAGTGTTTATTCTAAAATTACATTTCGCAGTCAAGTTTGTTATTAACGTGTATGTGTGTGTGTGTGTGTGTGTGTTGTTGCCTCTCACTGACAGACAGTACCTGGATTTAGACAAGGATGGGAGGAAGGGCCAATGCTACGACTTCCTCAAGTGTCCCTTACGTCACGTGTACTGGCCCCGCACCAACACCTGTTATGAGTACCATACTCGTGGCCCCTGCCTCAAAGGATACCTCATCTATGTCAACCCAAACACAGGTATAAAACATTCAACTAATAATAAAGATAACAGTACGTTTTTTTTTTTTTTTTTTCAACAAGTCGGCCGTCTCCCACCGAGGCAGGGTGACCCAAAAAAAAGAAAGAAAATCCCCAAAAAGAAAATACTTTCATCATCATTCAACACTTTCACCACACTCGCACATTATCACTGTTTGTGCAGAGGTGCTCAGAATACAACAGTCTAGAAGCATACACACATAAAGATACACAACATATCCCTCCAAACTGCCAATATCCCAAACCCCTCCTTTAAAGTGCAGGCATTGTACTTCCCATTTCCAGGACTCAAGTCCGACTATATGAAAATAACCGGTTTCCCTGAATCCCTTCACTAAATATTACCCTGCTCACACTCCAACAGATCGTCAGGTCCCAAGTACCATTCGTCTCCATTCACTCCTATCTAACACGCTCATGCACGCTTGCTGGAAGTCCAAGCCCCTTACCCACAAAACCTCCTTTACCCCCTCTCTCCAACCCTTTCGAGGACGACCCCTACCCCGCCTTCCTTCCCCTATAGATTTATATGCTTTCCATGTCATTCTACTTTGATCCATTCTCTCTAAATGACCAAACCACCTCAACAACCCCTCTTCTGCCCTCTGACTAATACTTTTATTAACTCCACACCTTCTCCTAATTTCCACACTCCGAATTTTCTGCATAATATTTACACCACACATTGCCCTTAAACAGGACATCTCCACTGCCTCCAACCGTCTCCTCGCTGCTGCATTTACCACCCAAGCTTCACACCATATAAGAGTGTTGGTACTACTATACTTTCATACATTCCCTTCTTTGCCTCCATAGATAACGTTTTTTGACTCCACATATACCTCAACGCACCACTCACCTTTTTTCCCTCATCAATTCTATGATTAACCTCATCCTTCATAAATCCATCCGCCGACACGTCAACTCCCAAGTATCTGAAAACATTCACTTCTTCCATACTCCTCCTCCCCAATTTGATATCCAATTTTTCTTTATCTAAATCATTTGACACCCTCATCACCTTACTCTTTTCTATGTTCACTTTCAACTTTCTACCTTTACACACATTCCCAAACTCATCCACTAAACTTTGCAATTTTTCTTTAGAATCTCCCATAAGCACAGTATCATCAGTACGTATTGGTAATAATAATAGTATTTTATCTCCATGCGGAAGTGGAGAAGAGTCCCTTCTCCATAAACCATGCATGTCATAAGAGGCGAACTGCAATGCCGGGATCAAGGGGTTAGTAACCCCTTCTGTATAAATTACTAAATGTAAAAAGAAGAAACATTTTCATTTCTTCTTTTCTGGGTCACCCTGCCTTTGTGGGAAAAGGCCAGTGTGTTAAAAAAAAAAGTATTTTAAACAATTCTCATATTACAAGATTAAGCATTTTGAAAATTTTCTCATAAAGGCCATGGTTATTCAGAGCAGTTTTAATAGACTAAAACTAGGTCTTTAAACTCATTTCACTTACAATTCTTTTACATTATCATGTTTGTCACAAGAACTTTATTGTTACATATCCAATATACAGTACAGGTCGGCCATCACTAATCCGGCAATCAGTTATCCGGTTCCATCAGTAATCCAGCACTAATTTCGGCTAGTATAATTTCAAATTTCATCATTATACTGACTCAGATATTGTCCAGATGGTTGTAAATCCACAGCAGCAAGCCAATGGAGGAGAAAGCAGTGATGAAAATGAGGAAGATGTAGCAGAAAGAGTTTCTGTTGATAGGTTAATTAAGTGTATTCTAACCTAGCCACTCTGTAATTCGGCAAACTCACTAATCCGGCACACTACAGGTCCCAACGATGCTGGATTAGTGATGGCCGACCTGTACAAATAAATGTTTTCACTGTACTTACACATGTTCAGACATATTTTGGCTGTAGAAGAGCAAACAAACTCAAAGGTCTATAGTTATCTATCAACCAGATTTTATTTTTACATACAGAAATATAACTAAACAAAAATGTGTTTGAAATGACTAAAACAAATGTGTGCTTGCAGGTTTTCCTGAGTGTGGATGTGAGCGTAACCTGATGTTCAGCAATTACTGGTCCCTCACTGGTTTGTGCTTTGAGTTGTTTAAGCGTGGACCATGCCTGGAGGGTGCAATCTTCCTTTACAATGCTACAAAAGGAGCCACAGAATGCAGCTGCAGCCCCTCTATCATTACCAATTACCACAATGAAAGTGATGGTTGTTATGAACTGAATCAACAGGGTCCCTGCTTACCAGGACAAATTTTAACCTTCGAACCCAATGCCATGAGTACCAAGTGTCAGTGCCGCAAAGATCATGGCCTCTGGCCACTCTCTGGCCACTGCTACCGACTGTACTCAAGGGGACCTTGTGAAAAGGGTCACTTCTTCACACCAACTACTAATAATTCAACAAACATGGTTGGAGAATGCCAAGTATACCCTTGCACTGGTACCCACCGCTATCATTCTGCTGCAGATTCATGTTTTAGACTAGGATGGCGTGCACCTTGTCCCGAGGGCCAACTTTTTATCTATGATGAAGAATCTCCACTACGTGGCATGTGTGGTTGTACATCTGAGCTAGTGGGCTTCTGGGCTGCAGATGAGCAGTGTTATGAGCTAGGAAGTCGTGGCCCGTGCCAACACTCACAAATATTGTCCTATGATAAAGCAACAGGCAGTGTCCTCTGTACATGTGACATGCGTAAAGGTTTCATCACATGGCATGATGGTCTCTGTTATCGCTTAGAAACTAGAGGACCATGCAGTGCAGGGCAGGTACTGGGAGTGAAGAAGTGGCGGCCAATAACCCCTATCTGTACATCACTAACCTCCTCCTTATTCCCAGATAACCCTCTCATCTTTAAGGATGCTTCTTCTAGAGAAAGCACACCACATCAACACCATGAAAGCAACAGTGTGACAGCTTCTCGTGATGATAATATTTATGCCTTAGGCACTCTAAATGAAACTTTAACTATTGACACTTCTAATGCGTCAAATTCACAAAATGCAGAACCAGAGCCACAACTCAAAATGGCATCCGGCAACACTCATCGAAGTGAGCGACAGCTGGATGACCGTCCAATGCCAACCAACATATACTCTTTGGGAGCAGTGGATGACATGTATGAAACAAGTGACAAAAACATGGAGTATTACCCAGGTCGATCTGGTCGATCCATGGCAGACACAGAAACATGGGGTCTCTTGGATGGCACATACCCCAGGAGCCCCGATGGTACTTACTACACTGGACGATCAGACGGTGAGCGTTCACTGACCCCTTGGTGGGGTTCAATCACTGCTGCTACATAACATGGAATTCTGGTATCACAGTCTATCCACATAAACAATTGTAAAGTAATATATTTCTTGAAGTGCTAAACCCGTGTTGGTCATTCACCGCTGGTTTCTGACCAATCAGATGGTTGGCGATCATCACAGAGAGGGGGGAAGGGGACTCTCTTACCCAACAGGGCATTGCCATCACCACGGCCACTGAGACTCACCTGTGATAAACTCATCCACCGAGTGTATGTGCTTCATCATTGAGCTACCAAAGCACTGAATGGAGTAACACATTCTTGTATGTATACTACAATATAATGCATTAGTAGCAAAAACTTAAAGCATTTTGTTAATGTCTAACTTTTTAAATGTGACGGCTCCAAGACTGAATATATTATACAATGCGAATGAAAAAGTATATTTTGTCACCTCATTATGAAGATGTAGGTTTGCTACTGTGAAATTTTGTATATATAATACACAACTCTAATATATATATATGAAAAGATTTAACAAAATGCAAAGGATTGTAATGAAATTCAATTCCTGCAATTTACTGAGAAAAAATAAAAAAGCAAATTGATGAGAAAATAAATATCATGTAGTTGTACCCACACAAAGCATATGAAATGCTTCTGTACTGCACATTTATTAGTAAAGTTCCTAGCCCAGATAATGGATGAAAAACTAACATTCATTATTGTACATCTCTCGTGTGATGTTTTAGGTAACGTTTGTACCAGTTGTCATACCCATGCGATCATTGCCTCACAGCAAGAGAGGTAACTTGTAGACTTTACTGTAACATAATACGTGGTATTGTTGTGATATTCATGGGGAAGTGATAAACCTGTAGAGGTCATACAGTGCCTTGGAAATGGGAGGCAAGAAGGTTTGTTCCAAAGGAAGGATAACTCAATCCCCTTGGATTAAGAGCCCTTCACCAGCAACAAGGCACTCCATCCCCTTGGTAAGGAACACAACATAAACACTCTAACATGCCAAACATAATTACACCCAAAATACAGTGGAACCTCAAATATCGAACTTTCTTCATTCCAGACGGCTGTTCGAGCGTCGTTACTGAATGAATTTATTCCAACCACGAATAATGTAAATTAGATTAGTTCATTTCAGACTCTCAAAAATACACTTATAAAAGCACTTAAAAAATACACTTACATAATTGGTCAAGTTGGGAGCAGTTCGATATTTGAGGTTCCACTGTACATGAGTACTGTACTTGTATTATGTTCATCAGGTTGGGCTTAAAATTTAACTCTTGCTGTGAAATTAATCTCAATACCTGTAACCTGGCATAAGGCTATATTTCTTTGTTGACTTGCTTGGTCAACTAGGCTATAGCCACTAGAACCCTACAGACATCATAACCTGGATGATCAGGCATACAATTGTAAGAAATTGATATACAGAATTAAGATGAAGGTATTTTTAAGTGAATGCAAGACTGTGGCTTCCTCTTGCCACAACAGAGACTACAAGATATTGTTACTATAATGTGAGTGTGATAGAGGGAACACGCTACCAAGAAACACACTGGACATTCCACTATACATCAATCTACTTTAGTCACCAGTATGAATTACAAATTTTGTAATTTGTTTTTATTGTATTTCATATACCAAGTTTGTAATATTTGTAATAAAACAAAAATAATTATTACACTCAAGTAGTCACACACTTCATTATCCATCAAAATTACTGATGTAATATAAATAATATTACCACATCATGAAAGTCAGAAATTAAGCAATGAATACCAGGACTGAACTGAGGATGTGCAAGAGCACCAGCTCACTGCCCAGTACTCCACATACAATTTACAAATATGAGTGTCATAAAGTACTCTATAATCTAAAATCTCCAGTAACTCAGTCAAACTGTTCTTACAAAAAATTTACAAGCAACTGTGTATCATGACTGAGTTTCGGAATCTTCAAGATCGTAACAAACTCAAATCAGTGTTTCAGCAAGGAACATAAGAAAAAGGCAATAAAACTACATGAAATAGTATATCAGACCAATATGAATGTACAAACAAACCAATTTATCCTCTCTAGAATTTTTTTAGGATTTCTAATCGAAATTAGTAAATACATGTATGTGTTTTGTGAAACTACTGGAAAAAGCTACTAGAGAAAGGTAAAAAAAAAAACAACTTAGGGACCAAAGAGATACCAACTTGCAAACAGTTTGGTTTTCAACGAGCAAATTCCTGCACATCAATCTATATGCTACTGTGGTATAATAGTCACGAAAATTCAAAACTGAAATGTATTTATAAAGATTTAAGAAGGCATTTGATTGAATTCCTAAAGAAATACTAATCTAGGAACTTTAAAGCATAGGAGTTATAAAGGAGATTTTTTTTTTTTAAAGTCGGCCGTCTCCCACCTAGGCAGGGTGACCCAAAAGGAAAGAAAATCCCCAAAAAGAAAATACTTTCATCATCATTCAACACTTTCACCTCACTCATACATAATCACTGTTTTTGGAGAGGTGCCCAGATACAACAGTTCAGAAGCACATATAAAGATAAAACACATCCCTCCAAACTGACAGTATCCCAAACCCCTCCTTTAAAGTGCAGGCATTGTACTTCCCATTTCCAGTACTCAAGTCTAGCTATATAAAAATAGCCAGTTTCCCTGAATCCCTTCGCTAAATACTACCCTGCTCACACTCTAACAGCTTGTCAGATCCCAAATACCATTCGTCTCCATTCACTCCTATCTAACACGCTCACGCATGCTTGCTGGAAGTCCAAGCCCCTCCCCCCAAAAACCTCCTTTACCCCCTCCCTCCAACCTTTTCGAGGACGATCCCTACCCCGCCTTCCTTCCCCTACAGATTTATACGCTCTCCATGTCATTCTACTTTGATCCAGTTTCTCTAAATGACCAAACCGCCTCAACAAACCCTCTTCAGCCCTCTGACTAATACTTTTATTAACTCCACACCTTCTAATTTCCACCCTGAATTCTCTGCAAAATATTTACACCACACATTGCCCTTAGACAGGACATCTCCACTGACTCCAACCACCTCCTCGCTGCAGCATTTACAACCCAATCTTCACACTCATATAAGCGTGTTGGTACCACTATACTTTCAAACATTCCCTTCTTTGCCTCCATAGATAATGTTTTTTGTCTCCACATATACCTCAATGCACCACTCACCTTTTTTCCTTCATCAATTCTATGGTTAACCTCATCCTTCATACATCCATCCGCTGACACGTCAACTCCCAAATATCTGAAAACATTCACTTCTTCCATACTCCTCCTCTCTAATTTGATATCCAATTTTTTTTTTATCTAAATCATTTGATACCCTCATCACCTTACTCTTTTCTATGTTCACTTTCAACTTTCTACCTTTACACACTCTCCCAAACTTGTCCACTAACCTCTGCAACTATTCTTTAGAATCTCCCATAAGCACAGTGTCACCAACAAAAAGTAACTGTGTCAATTTCCATTTTGTATTTGATTCTCCATAATTTAATCCCACCCCTCTCCCCAACACCCTAGCAATATTAGCAATCCTGTCAAGAGTAAAACTACATTTAGATGCATTATTTTATCCCTCACATGAAAGGATGTACCTCCCTGGAGAACTGCTGAATATTAACCTAGGAAATTTCCTTTTAATCATTGTTATTTCTGTCATGAATTGTAAAAACAAAAGGAATTGGACAAAGATAATGTTTACACATAATTATTAACATTTCTTCCAGTCTTTTAAAAAGACTTTGAGAAAATAGATTCATTTAAAATGAAGATCTTTTAAACTGAATAAAAATGAAAATCTGAATTTCCTCCGTCCTATTACCTGAACAACTCCACCACAATAATTATTGTAATTATATTTTATTTACACTTGGGTCACACTACACATACATGTACACATTTATGCATATGCACTCACCTGAGTTTCCTTTGATTTTATCTTAATAGTTCTTGTTCTTATTACTTTTCCTTGTATATCCATGGGGAAGTGGAATGAGAATCTTTCCTCCATAAGCCATGCGTGTTGTAAAAGTCAACTAAAATGCCAGGAACAATCAGCTAGTAACCCCTTTTCCTGTATAGCCTACTAAAAAGAAAAAGAAGACAACCGTCAAAATGGAATGTTTGAATGTGCGTGGTTGTTATGCGAATGATAAGAAAGAGATGATCGTGGATGTTATGAATGAGAAGAAGCTGGATGTCCCGGCTTTAAGTGAAACAAAGCTGAAGAGGGTGGGAGAGTTTCAGTGGGGAGAAATGAATGGGATTAGGTCAGGGGTTTCAAATAGAGTTAGAGCTAAAGAAGGAGAAGCAATGATGTTGAAGGATGTTCTGGCAGGAAAAGAGGGAATATAAACTCAAGGATTGTGTGTAAAATGGGCTTTAGTAAGCATTTATCCACCTGGAGAAGAAAGAAGTGTGGAGGAGAGAGAATTTTGGGAAATGTCGAGTGAGTGCGTGGTGAGTTTTGAACCAAGTGTGAGAGTGCTTGTGGTTGGGGATGATTTCAATGCCACAGTGGGTACAAATGTTGTGGAGAGAGTAGAAGGTAAATTTGGGGTGCCAAGGGTAAATGAAAATGGGGAGCCTTAAATTAAGCTATGTGTAGAAAGAGGTTTGGTAATAAGTAATACATATTTTATGAAAAAGAGGATAATAAGTACACAAGGTATGATATAGCACATAATGAAAGTACAGTGGACCCCCGAGTTTCGTGATTAATCCGCTCCAGAGAGCCTGCCGAAAGTTGAAATTCACGAAACACGAAACCATTTTCCCCATAAGAAATAATGGAAATAAAATTAATCTGTTCCAGACACTCAAAAATATTAAAATAAAATATTTTTTTTCAAATTAAATAAAGATTTATATACTGAAATCAATGAGAAATCAAGTACATGCATATAAAAAATAATAATAACATTACACTTACCTTTAATGAAGACTTCTGGGTGGATGGAAGACAGGAGGAGGGGATAGGAGGAAGGTGTACACTATTGTTTGGATGGAGAATCTCCTTCCATTAAGACTTTAGGTAGCAAGTATTTATATGGGTTTACTTCCCTTCTTGTTTTAATGCCACTGGGAACAACTTGAGAGTCACTGGACCCCTGTCGCACAAAATATCTGTCCAGAGAGGTCTTTTTCTAGCGTTTCTTTAAGAATTTCCTGAAGTGGGAACAACACTGTCATTGTACATGTTGCAGATATGGCTTGTTTCAGCTTGGTCAGGGTGATACTTTTCAACAAAACTTTGCAACTCATTTCACTTGGCACAAATCTCCTTAATCTTTGAAGAAGGCACCTCATCCACTCCCTCTTCCTCTTCCTCCTCCTCTGAAGCAAGTTCCTCAGCTGTGGTCTGATGCTTTTCCAATTGAAGCTCTTGCAGTTTGTCAGTGGTTAGCTCTTTCCTGTGGGCCTCCACCAACTCTTCCACATCCCTGTCACTCACCTCCAACCCCATGGACTTGCCCAATGCCACAACACCTTCCACAACAGGCAGAGGGTCGGCAGGGACAGGGTCTGGCTCAAACCCTTCAAAATCCCTCTAGATCGTGTTCCTCACTTTATTTACCAAAGGGCTTGCACTAGCTTTCCTTGGGTCCATGACGACTTATTTAGCAGTTGCAAACACAAAAAACAATGGATTATTATGAAATGTATTGTATGAACCCGCAGGGTGATGGTCACGTGTTGGTAAACAATGGCACACTGAGCGTGAATGGCGTGGGAGACTAACCTGGTGTGCGCGGTGATGGGCAGACGGGTATCGGACAGTCGCCGAAGCACAAGTCTAATCACGAAACTCAAGGCCAAATTTTCCCAAAAAAACTCGCCGAAGGTCAAATTTCACTAAAGTCGAGGCTGCCGAAACTCGAGGGTCCACTGTAGTTTGTTAGAATATGTATTGGTGGATAAAAGATTGACAGGAAGGCTTCAGGATGTTTATAGAGGGGTAACTGATATATCGGATCACTATTTACTTGTAGCTACAGTTAGAGTAAGTGGTAGATGGGACAAATGGAAAATGGCAACAAGTAAGAGAGAGGTGAAAGTGTATAAACTAAGGGAGGGGGAAGTTCGGGGGAGATATAAGCAACTATTGCCAGAAAGGTGGGCTAGTGCAAGTATGAGTAGTGGGGGGGTTGAAGAGGGTTGGAATAATTTTAAAAATGCAGTATTAGAATGTGGGGCAGAAGTTTGTGGCTATAGGAGGGTGGGGGCAGGAGGAAAGAGGAGTGATTGGTGGAATGATGAAGTAAAGGGTGTGATAAAAGAGAAAAAGGCAGTTTATGTGAGGTTCTTACAAAGCAGAAGTGTTATAAGAAGAGCAGAGTATACGGAGTGTAAAAGAAAGGTGAAGAGAGTGGTGAGAGAGAGTGCAAAAGGAAAGTGAATGACAGAGTGGGAGAGGCACTGTCAAGAAATTTTGATGAAAATAAAAAAAAAAATTGGAGTGAGATAAACAAGTTAAGAAAGCCTAGGGAACGAATGGATTAGTCAGTTAAAAACAGAGTAGTGGAGTTAGTAGATGGGGAGCTGGAGGTATTGGGTAGATGGCGAGAATATTTTGAGGAACTTTTAAATGTCGATGAAGAAAGGGAGGCACTAATTTTGTGCGCTGGTCAGGGAGGTATAACATTTTTTAGGAGTGAAGAAGAGACGGATGTGAGTGTGGGGGAGGTGCACGAGGCATTACATAGAATGAAAGGGGGTAAAGCAGCTGGAACTGATGGGATCATGACAGAAATGTTAAAAGCAGGGGGGATATAGTATTGGAGTGGTTGGTATTTTTGCTTAATAAATGTGTGTGAAGAGGTAGAAAGTTGAAAGTGAACATAGAAAAG
Source organism: Cherax quadricarinatus (assembly GCF_026875155.1). Classification (NCBI taxonomy): domain Eukaryota; kingdom Metazoa; phylum Arthropoda; class Malacostraca; order Decapoda; family Parastacidae; genus Cherax; species Cherax quadricarinatus. The sequence continues at coordinate 13,115,974 of NC_069459.1, read as the reverse complement.
AGTAAGGTGATGAGGGTATCAAATGATTTAGATAAAGAAAAATTGGATATCAAATTGGGGAGAAGAAGTATGGAAGAAGTGAATGTTTTCAGATACTTGGGAGATGACGTGTCGGCGGATGGATTTATGAAGGATGAGGTTAATCATAGAATTGATAAGAGAAAAAGGGTGAGTGGTGCGTTGAGGTATATGTGGAGACAAAAAACGTTATCTATGGAGGCAAAGAAGGTAATGTATGAAAGTATAGTAGTACCAACACTCTTATATGGGTGTGAAGTTTGGGTTGTGAATGCAGCAGCAAGGAGGCGGTTAGAGGCAGTGGAGATGTCCTGTCTAAGGGCAATGTGTGGTGTAAATATTATGCAGAAAATTCAGAGTGAGGAAATTAGGAGAAGGTGTGGAGTTAATAAAAGTATTAGTCAGAGGGTTGAAGAGGGGTTGTTGAGGTGGTTTGGTCATTTAGAGAGAATGGATCAAAGTAGAATGACATGGAGAGCATTTAAATCTGTAGGGGAAGGAAGGCGGGGTAGGGGTCGTCCTCGAAAAGTTAGAGGGAGGGGGTAAAGGTTTTGTGGGTGAGGGGCTTGGACTTCCAGCAAGTGTGCGTGAGCATGTTAGAAGCAAATGGAGACGAATGGTATTTGTGACCTGACGAACTGTTGGAGTGTGAGCAGGGTAATATTTAGTGAAGGGATCCAGGGAAACCGATTATTTTTATATAGCCGGACTTGAGTACTGGAAATGGGAAGTATAATGCCTGCACTTTAAAGGAGGGATTTGAGGTATTGGCAGTTTGGAGAGATATGTTATATATCTTTATAGTACATGTATATGCTTCTAAAAAACTGTTGTATCTGGGCACTTCTGCAAAAACAGTGATTATGTATGAGTGAGGTGAGAGTGTTGAATGATGATGAAAGTATTTTCATTTTGGGGATTTTCTTTCTTTATGGGTCACCCTGCCTCAGTAGGAGATGGCTGACTTGTTAAAAAAAAAAATCATGGGGAAGTACTAAACCTATTAAGAGCCATTCAGTACCATCGGAATAAAAGGGGTGGGGAGGTAGCAATCAGGTCTGATCGAAGGAAGGGGAGGAATATAAAGTCCTTCACCAGCAAGAACACTGTTAACTAAACACAAATTTAGTACTTACTCAAGTTTGCCTTCCAACTTTGTTATGTTGCCTTCCAGTATTGCTATTGATGATTCCTTCTTCCGCAGTTCTTCTCTCAGGTTTGCCAGGTGTTCAATTTTTGTGTCCAGTTCATTCTGAAGAAACAAAAGAAACAGCATAATACATATGATTAAGGCAGTGTCTTCTCAACAAACCATTCATTGAGCTGTTCCAGTTAATTCTTATTAGTATATTTAGAGGCAAACACTAAACTCCTAAGGGGCACTATACACTAAACTCCTAAGGGGCACTATATAAGGGTCATATAGTGCCCTCTTGAAAGGGAGGTAATCATATCTGATTAATGAAGGGAGAACAGATTCAATTCTCTTGATCAAGAGCCTCTTACCAGCATCAAGGAATCTCCCATGAGGGGTATTCCTCTTAAGAATATGGCTACTATGTCCCTCAAGAATAATCTAAGCCTTACTTTCATTCACAAATGCACTCACTATTTAAAAAATAATGTTTTAACACATAAGTCATTTTCCACCAATGAAGGGTGACCCAAAGAAGGAAATATAGTCACCATCACTCATTCAACAGCTATCCTGCCAGAAGTGTTCAGACATCTTTGCTTATTTTATTAAAAACTCATTAACACTAACGGCATTTGATAGCTATAATTTAAAAAAATTGTGATACTGTATCAAGCAAGAGATGAATACTCTAGACACTACCCACATATAGTCAAGCGAGACCAACGTCAAACAGAGTGGTACAGAACTCATTCTTAAATGTGTTCTATGAATATACGTATATAGGACTGAATCTGCTAAAACAATGCACAGTTAAATAATCACTTTTCAAGTCTCATGTACAAGTCACACAGGAGAGTAGCTTAGCCAGAGTGAAATGCTTATTTGGAAAATGGCCTGCAGATTTGGGTGCATTATGTATTTCAAAGACCATATCTCTTTAAAAATTGCTGTAACTTCATTGTACCCTAAACCACATTTTGTTTTTTATCATATAATCAGTCAATAGCCATTTATCTTAACTATGAAAAGAAAAAGCACTAAATAATTCAAACTTGTTACAGGGTATCCTTTAGTATAGCAAATGGATAATAAAAAAAACGAATATTTTGAAAATTTTACTGCATTACTGAAAAAAAAACAATGTTCAAATGTTTACTTTAATGTATGGAGAAAATAAGTGAAAACAAATGAAATAGAAACTTACACTGAGACGATCTTTGTCATGATCTAAGCGGCTAACACTAGTCCTCATGGCTGTGCCCTCTGCTCTTGCATCGGCAAGTTCTTCATTTACTCGTGACAGCTCGGCCTCCAGTTCTTTCACTCTAGTCTGTGCTGCTGATAGCTGATTGAGACGAAATTCAAGCTGATGTTCAGCATCCCCCATCTCACCTACCTTCCTATCTAAAAGTTTTCTGAAAGAAAAGCAAACATTTAACTCAAATACAACTAAATGCCAACAAGAATGTGAGCAGGGTAATATTTAGTGAATGGATTCAGGGAAACCGATTATTTTTATATAGCCAGACTCGAGTACTGGAAATGGGAAGTACAATGCCTGCACTTTAACGGAGGGGTTTAGGACATCGGCAGTTTGGAGGGGTATGTTATATATCTTTATATATGCTACTAAACTGTTGTATCTGGGCACATCTGCAAAGAAAATGATTATGTGTGAGTGAGGTGAAAGTGTTGAATGATGATGAAAGTATTTTCTTTTTGTGGACTTTCTTTCTTTTTGGGTCACCCTGCCTCGGTGGGAGATGGCCAACTTGTTGAAAAAACAACTAAATACAAAAATATACAGATGGAGGGGGGTTGAGCATTTAAGAAGAAAGGAAGGCGGTAATTTCATGCACTGGCCAGGGAGGTATACCATCTTTTAGGAGTGAAGAAGAGCAGGATGTAAGTGTGCGGGAGGTGCATGAGGCATTACATAGAATAAAAGGGGGTAAAGCAGCTGGAACTGACGGGATCATGACAGAAATGTTTAAAGCAAGGGGGGATAAAGTGTTGGAGTGGTTCGTATTTTTGTTTAATAAATGTACGAAAGAGGGGAAGGTACCTAGGGATTGGCAGAGAGCATGTATAGTCCCTTTATATAAAGGGAAGAGGGACAAAATAATTGCAAAAATTACAGAGGAATTAGTTTACTGAGTATACCAGGAAAGGTTTTAACTGTTTTACATGATGGTAGGATTGCTGGTGTCCTTTTTTGTCTCATAAACCTGCAAGATTTCAGGTACATCTTGCTACTTCTACTTACACCTAGGTCACACTACACATACATGTACAAGCATATATATACACACCCCTCTGGGTTTTCTTCTATTTTCTTTCTAGTTCTTATTCTTATTTCCTCTTATCTCCATGGGGAAGTGGAACAGAATTCTTCCTCCGTAAGCCATGCGTGTTGTAAGAGGCGACTAAACTGTCAGGAGCAAGGGGCTAGTAACCCCTTCTCCTGTAAAAAATACTAAATTTAAAAAAGAGAAACTTTTGTTTTTCTTTCTGGGCCACCCTGCCTTGGTGGGATACAACCGGTTAGTTGAAAAAAAAAAATGTATGAAAGAGGGGAAGGTACCTAGGGATTGGCAGAGAGCGTATATAGTCCCTTTATATAAAGGGAAGGGGGACAAAAGAGACTGTAAAAATTATAGAGGAATTAGTTTACTGAGTATACCAGGAAAAGTTGTAATTGTTTTATATGATGGTAGGAATGCTGGTGTCCTTTTTTCTGTCTCATAAACTTGCAAGATTTCAGGTACATCTTGCTATTCTACTTACACTTAGGTCACACTACACATACATATACAAGTATATATATACATACACCTCTGGGTTTTCTACTTTCTTTCTAGTTCTTGTTCTTGTTTATTTCCTCTTATCTCCATGGAGAAGTGGAACAGAATTCTTCCTCCATAAGCTATGCGTATCGTAAGAGGTGACTAAAATGCCAGGAGCAAGGGCTAGTAACCCCTTCTCTTGTATACAGAGGTCCCTCAATAATCGTCCATAATCCGTTCCTGGAAGTGGGACTATTATCAAAATAGACGATTTTCGAATCAGTTTTCCCCACAAGAAATAATGTAAATGCAATTAATCTGTTCCTGACACCCAGAAGTATTAAAACAAAAATTTTTTTTACATGAAATATAGATGTAGTACATAAACAATACAATGGCACATGATGAATGAAACATTAGTGTATGGAAGACTGAAGGAGACATTGAATTATTTACTGTTTGGAAGGGGAATCCCCTTCTATCAACACCTCAGGTACCAATTGCTTTTCTGGGGTTACTTCTCTTCTCTGTTTCTTAATGCCACTAGGACCACCTTGAGAGTCACTGGAGTCCTGTCTCGCAAAAAAACTGTCCAGAGCTCTCTTCCTGGCGTCTCTTTAAAACTTCCCAAAAATGGGCCAAGACTCTGTCACTGTACAAGTTGCCGATATGGCTTGCAACATCCTTCTCAGGGTGATGTTTCTCCATAAATCTTTCCATCCTACCCCACATTTCAAAAATCTCCTTAATTTCTGAAGAAGGCACCTTCTTCCATCTCTCTTCCTCCTCCTCTGCAGCAAGATTCTGAACTGTGATCTGTTGCTCTTCCTGCTGAAGCTCTTGCAGCTCCTCAGTGGTTAGCTCTTCGTTGTGGTCCTCCACCAACTCTTCTACATCCTCCAAACTCACATCCAACCCCATGGAACTCCCCAGTGTGACAATAGTGTTCACAACTGACATAGGCTCATCAGGGGCTGCCTCAAACCCTTCAAAATCCCTCTTGTGGACACAATCTGGCCACAATTTTCTCCAAGCAGAGTTCAAAGTCCTGGTAGTCATTCCCTCCCAAGTCTTACCTATAAGGCTTACACAATGGAGAATACTGAAGTGTTCTTTCCAAAAATCTCTTAGGGTCAAGTGAGTGTCTGAGGTCACATTAAAGCACCTTTCAAACATTGCTTTGGTGTAGAGTTTTTTAAAGTTTGAAATGACTTGCTGGTCCATGGGCTGGAGGAGAGGAGTGGTATTCGGGGGCAAGAACTTTACTGTGATGAACCCAAACTCCTTCAGAATTAGGTCATCCAAGTTTGGAGGATGAGCAGGTGCATTGTCCATTACTAGGAGGCACTTGAGATCCAATTTCTTTTCCAGGAGGTAATTCTTCACACTAGGGCCAAACACTTCATTGAACCACTCGACGAAAATGTCCCTTGTGACCCATGCCTTACTATTAGATTTCCAAAACACACACAGTTTACTCTTCATAACATTGTTTTTCCTGAACACTCTGGGATTTTCAGAATGGTACACTAGTAACGGCTTCACTTTAAAATCCCCACTAGCATTAGCACAGAACATTAGCGTCAGCCTGTCTTTCATAGGCTTGAGTCCTGGCAGTGCCTTTTCTTCCTGAGTAATGTAGGTCCTCTTTGGCATTTTCTTCCAAAAGAGGCCTGTTTTGTCACAATTGAACACTTGTTCAAGTTTCAGTCCTTCAGTCTCTATGTACTCCTTGAATTCCTGCACATATTTTTCAGCCGCTTTGTTGTCAGAACTGGCAGCCTCACCATGCCTTACCACACTGTGTATACCAGTACGCTTCTTAAATCTCTCAAACCAGCCTTTGCTGGCCTTAAATTCACTCACAACACCACTAGTTGCAGGCAATTTCTTTACCAAATCGTCATGCAACTGCCTAGCCTTTTCACAAATAAGTGACGTCATAAGACTATCTCCTGCTAATTGTTTCTCGTTTATCCACACCAATAATAACTTCTCAACATCTTCAAGTACTGGTGATCTCATTTTTGTCAGCATATTTACCCCCTTTGCAACAACAGTGTCCTTCATTTCCTTTTTCTTGGCTATGATGGAAGATATGGTTGTACGGGATTTGTTATACATCCTGGCCAGTTCGCCCACACGTATGCCACTATCATATTGTTCAATGATGTTTTTCTTAAATTCAATCGTATTTCTCACCTTCTTTACCAAAGGCTTGGCACTAGGAGCTTTCTTTGGAGCCATGGTAGCTTATTTAGCACTTGCAAGCACTAAAATCAATGGAATATTATGAAATATTTCGTTGGAGCAAGTGAGGGGACCGTTGCTCACTGGTAAACAATGGCACACTGGCTAGGAAGGGAAGGCCCAGGCGGCTCAGAGCGTGAGTACGCGTCCCGGACGAAGGACTATTAGCGAGTTAACGGACCATTTGCGAGCCAATGTTTAGACGAAATAACAGGACTATTTCCGAAATGGATGACTTTCAGGCCGAACGATTATTGAGGGACCACTATATTACTAAATTTGAAAGGAGAAACTTTCGTTTTTCCTTATGGGCCACCCCACCTCAGTGGGATACAGCTGGTACGTTGAAAGAAAGAAGACCAGGAAAAGTGTACGGTAGGGTTATTATTGAAAAAATTAGAGGTAAGACAGAATGTAGGATTGCGGATGAGCAAGGAGGTTTTAGAGTGGGTAGGGGATGTGTAGATCAGGTGTTTACATTGAAACATATATGTGAACAGTATCTAGATAAAGGTAGGGAAGTTTTTATTGCATTTATGGATTTAGAAAAGGCATATAATAGAGTGGATAGGGGAGTAATGTGGCAGATGCTGCAAGTATATGGAATAGGTGGTAAGTTACTAAATGCTGTAAAGAGCTTTTATGAGGACAGTGAGGCTCAGGTTAGAGTGTGTAGAAGAAAGGGAGACTACTTCCCGGTAAAAGTAGGTCCTAGACAGGGATGTGTAATGTCACCATGGTTGTTTAATATATTTATAGATGGGGTTGTAAAAGAAGTAAATGCTAGGGTGTTCGGGAGAGGGGTGGGATTAAATTATGGGGAATCAATTACAAAATGGGAAGTGACACAGTTACTTTTTGCTGATGATACTGTGCTTATGGGTGATTCTAAAGCAAAACTGCAGAGATTAGTGGATGAATTTGGGAGTGTGTGTTAAGGTAGAAAGTTGAAAGTGAACATAGAAAAGAGTAAGGTGATGAGGGTATCAAATGATTTAGATAAAGAAAAATTGGATATCAAATTGGGGAAGAGGTGTATGGAAGAAGCGAATGTTTTCAGATATTTGGGAGTTGACATATCAGCGGATGGAATTATGAAGGATGAGGTTAATCATTAGAATTGATGAGGGAAAAAAGGTGAGTGGTGCGTTAGGGTATATGTTGAGACAAAGAACGTTATCTATGGAGGCAAAGAAGGGAATGTATGAAAGTATAGTGGTACCAACACTCTTATATGGGTGTGAAGCTTGGGTTGTGAATGCTGCAGCGAGGAGGTGGTTGGAGGCAGTGGAGATGTCCTGTCTAAGGGCAATGTGTGGTGTAAATGTTATGCAGAAAATTCGGAGTGTGGAAATTAGGAGAAGGTGTGGAGTTAATAAAAGTATTAGTCAGAGGGCTGAAGAGGGGTTGTTGAGGTGTTTTGGTCATTTAGAGAGAATGGATCAAAGTAGAATGACATGGAGAGAGTATAAATCTGTAGGGGAAGGAAGGTGGGGTAGGGGTCGTCCTCGAAAGGTTTGGGCGAGGGGCTTGGACTTCCAGCAAGTGTGTGTGAGCGTGTTAGATAGGAGTGAATGCAGACAAATGGTATTTGGGACCTGGTGAGTTGTTGGAGTGTGAGCAGGGTAATATTTAGTGAATGGATTCAGGGAAACCGGTTACTTTATATAGCCGGACTTGAGTCCTGGTAATGGGAAGTACAATGCCTGCACTTTAAAGGAGGGGTTTTTGGATATTGGCAGTTTGGAGGGATATGTTGTATATCTTTATACGTATATACTTGTAAACTGTTGTATTCTGAGCACCTCTGCAAAAACAGTGATTATGTGTGAGTGAGGTTTAAGTGTTGAATGATTATGAAAGTATTTTCTTTTTGGGGATTTTCTTTCTTTTTGGGTCACCCTGCCTCAGTGGGAGACGGCTAACTTGTTTAAAAAAAAAATATATAGGCTGAACAAGAGGGTGTATAAATCTGGGGTGGAAGGAAGGAAGGGTAGGGGTCATCCCAGGAAGGGTTGGAAGGATGGGGTATAAGTTTTGAATGCTTTAGCATCAAGCAGGCTTGCCTGAGCATGTTAGAGCGGAGTGAGAATAGATAAGCAATTTTTATGGCTCAACAAGCTGTTGGAGTGTGAGGAAGGTAATATTCATGAAGGGATTCAGGGAAAACTGTTTAGCCAGACTTGATTCCTGGAGGTGGGAAGTACAGTGCTAACTCTGATGGAGAGGTGTGGATGTTGCACTTTGGATGGCTATCTGAACTCTAATATCTACACACTTCTAGTAAGAGAGCTATTGAATGAATGAAGGTGAATGTGCTTCCTTTTATTTAGGTCACCCTACCTTGTTGGGAGATGAATAATGGTTAAAAAATATGTAACACTATGAGTTATTTTTTACCCAGATTAAGTGCACTGTATACCAAATGGCAGTATGTCTGTCTCTTGCTTAGTGGATGGAGGACTGAGCCTCCACCACTCCCTGTGCTGTATGAGCCACATGGGCTTAGAGCTTTACATAAACTATAATCACTACATTCAGATTTCACTTTTAAATTTGTACAAACACAAATATTAAAGTCTTCACAAAAGACACAAGAAGACAATGAGGGCATGGTAGGCAATTACACAACCAAATGCACATCCAAGTGAGCCAGAGGAACATTAGAAGGTATTTCTTCAGTGTAAGAGTGATATGTATATAAATGGAATAAGTTAGTCAATGACACAGTGGAAGCCAACTCCATACAGGGGTTCAAAAATAGATATGACAAGGCTGAATCATGTCAACCTTGTTATAAAGTTAAGAGGGATCCAGAACTAGAGCTTATCCCCAGAAACTCAAATAGGTAAACAATTACAAAGAGGTAATTACACAAGCAGATAAGAATATAGGCCTTAAACTTACTTTATTTCATCAGACTGTTTGCCCCGCAAACCTAGTTCATCATGAGCTTTCTGGAGAGCATCCTGCAAATTTTGCACTTGATCTTGCAAAGATGCGATGAGAGCAGCCTGCGAGTGTAAACGTTGCTGCAGATCTGTCACCGTCCTTCCTCCCTCTTCTGTTTGTCGGCGGAGGTTTGATGCCTCTTCCTCTAAGGTCGCTTTCTCTCTAATTTGGTGGGATGTTGCTTCCTATTGCATTGCAAAATTTATTATAAGATTCACTAAAATATTACAACTCACACAGGAAATTAACAAAATCATTGACACACTAACATTGAAAGCTGATTGATCTAATAATTTATCTATACCTAATATGTGAGGTTAGTAGTCAAAAGTACAAAACGATTCTAAGGACTTGGATCCGATGCGCTGTTTACTAAGTACGTTACAGTGCTAATGCATTTATTATATGTCAAATAAATGGATGCAGTCACAGTAATGATAACTGTGAATAAATAATTACTACTGTTTAAAACACCCTATAACAAACTGTACAATACCTCTAAGTATAAATAGCAATAGAACTACTGCAGACTCCCTTTAAATAAGAGAAATAGTTATCATCACTACATGTGAACAAATTTAAAGAAACAGCAAGATGATTTACCCACTATATAATTTTTTTTTTTTAATTCTTTACATTTTTTTTTCAACAAGTTGGCCGTCTCCCACCGAGGCAGGGTGACCCAAAAAAGAAAGAAAATCCCAAAAAAGAAAATGCTTTCATCATCATTCAACACTTTCACCACACTCACACATAATCACTCTTTTTGCAGAGGTGCTCAGAATACAACAGTTTAAAAGCATATACGTATAAAGATACACAACATATCCCTCCAAACTGCCAATATCCCAAACCCCTCCTTTAACCCTTTGACTGTCGCGGCTGTATATATACGTCTTACGAGGTACCGTGTTTGACGTATATATACTCATAAATTCTAGTGGCTTCAAATCAAGCAGGAGAAAGCTGGTAGGCCCACATGTGAAAGAATGGGTCTGTATGGTCAGTGTGCACCATATAAAAAAAATCCTGGAGCACGCAGTGCATAATGAGAAAAAAAAAATCTGACCATTTTTTTTTAATTAAAATGCCGAATTTGTGGTCTATTTTCGTATAGTATTTATGGTTGTATTCTCGTTTTCTTGGTCTCATTTGATAGGATGGAAAACATATTATAGAAATAGAAGTGATTTTGATTGATTTTACTATAAAAAGAACCAAGAAATGGAGCTCAAAGTAGGGGAAATGTTTGATTTTTGCCAATGTTCAAAAGTAAACAAATGATGCCATTGTCCAATAAATGTCCAACTAGCCATTCTAATATGCAGTCATGAATGGGTTGATGTTATGTATACAATTATTACAGTATTGCAGTAGTCTGCATAATAGTAAGTCTTCTATTTTTTGTTAGAATAAAAGTTCAAAATAGAAAGCAAGAGTAATATCAGAGGGGCCTGGAGACGTGACTGATGAACAAAGAAAATGTAATTTTAGAGCCAGGAATGTCTGCATTGTTCATTCTGGACCTTATTTTGAAATTGTCATATTTTTTAGTTTTTGTGAAATTGGCCAAATTGCAAATTTCTGACCACATTATTAGGTAGTTGAAATCGGTAAATGGGCAGTTTCTTGTACTCAATCGATAGAAAAAATGGAGTTCTAAAGAAATAGCTATGAGTTTGGGCGACTGGAACAAGGGAATTAGCCCAAAATAGGGCTCAAAGTGGGCGAAATCGCTGATTTGTAAACAGCGCCGAGGTCGCTAACTTCGCGAGAGCATAATTCCGTCAGTTTTCCATCAAATTTCGTTTTTTTTTGGTGTCATTACAATCGGGAAAAGATTCTCTATCATTTCATAAGAAAAAATAATTTTTTTTTTTTTTTTTAAATTTTGCGACACCAGGAGACACCTCAGGATTGGGGGTTGCGACAGTCAAAGGGTTAAAGTGCAGGCATTGTACTTCCCATTTCCAGGACTCAAGTCCGACTATATGAAAATAACCGGTTTCCCTGAATCCCTTCACTAAATATTACCCTGCTCACACTCCAACAGATCGTCAGGTCCCAAGCACCATTCGTCTCCATTCACTCCTATCTAACACGCTCACGCACGCTTGCTGGAAGTCCAAGCCCCTTGCCCACAAAACCTCCTTTACCCCCTCTCTCCAACCCTTTCGAGGACGACCCCTACCACGCCTTCCTTCCCCTATAGATTTATATGCTTTCCATGTCATTCTACTTTGATCCATTCTCTCTAAATGATCAAACCACCTCAACAACCCCTCTTCTGCCCTCTGACTAATACTTTTATTAACTCCACACCTTTTCCTAATTTCCACACTCCGAATTTTCTGCATAACATTTACACCACACATTGCCCTTAGACAGGACATCACTGCCTCCAACCATCTCCTCGCTGCTGCATTTACATAGCCACATTAAACTCCATGGGGAAGTGGAACACAATTCTCCCTCCGTAAGCCATGCGTGTTGTAAAAGGTAACTAAAATGCCAGGACCAAGGGGCTAGTAACCCCTTCTGTATAAAATACAAAATTTAAGAAGAAAAACTTTCGTTTTTCTTTTCAGGTCACCCTGTCTTAGTGGGATACAGCCGGTTTGTTGAAAAAAACAAAACAGCTACATTAAAGGGGTACAATAAAAGAAGCATACCCTTAGTTTCTCCCTAAGCTGATCTCGATCCTTCTTCACCTTATCCAAGTCAGCCATAGCAACATCTCGTGCTTTCCTAATTTCCATGATGAAGGCCTGAGTGGACGGGGGATACCTCTGAGTGGCAGCATCCTGCAACCTGAAATAATACTTTGTAGCTCAACAGAAAATTTATTTCTGCTGCTTGTCATAATTCTAAAGCTAACATTTAGTTCTACAGAAGAGAGAACAGCAAGCCAATTCACATATAAATTATTCCTCTTCGTATTATGTAATCTAAATGTAAAAATTACTTCACCTTCTCGTATAGCTGAACTTGAGTAAATTTAGCCTGTCTTATTATTATTATGTTTTATGCAGAGAATGCAACCAGGTTCTAGCTTACTTAAAACTAATTGGATCTGTTCATCTGTATATGTTAGCTTTATTTTTGTCCTGTAGAAAGTATGAACACTCATTGTTACAACTTTTTAAAACATGATGATCCCTTAGTAAAGTACAGCAAGTACACTCAAACCATACTACGGGCGGGGATAGAACCCGCAATCAGAGAGTCTCAAAACTCCAGACCGTTGCGATAGCCACTGGACCAGCTAGCCACAATAAGATTTGTCCAACTAGGTATATTTCTACACCATAGGAAGGTTAGCATAGGCACCACTGTGACCACAAATGCAAGTTTTTACAGACGAATCTCCAGCTGGTCCAGTGGCTAATGCGACGGTCTGGAGTTTTAAGACACTCTGATCGCAGGTTCTATCCCCGCCCGTGGTATGGTTTGTTTGCAATCGTATCATTACGATTTCATGAGTCAAGTACACTCACTAAATTACATACTTACACTGGCTTTATCTATCCAGAGTGTATGTTTAAAATCGGAATATACAACTGTAATGCAGTGCCCATACCTAAAACAAACAAGATAGACATGCTATAAAAATTGCTCCTGGAGCAAAGGGTATTAACTATAAAGAAAGACTGAAAACACTCAACAATGCCTTCATTACAAGACAGGAGGAAAAGATAAGTCAAAGCGATAGCATATACAATTAGTGATGGGAAGATACTAAAATTTTTGCCAATACCAATACTCAGTTTAAGGCTAATGCTGATACCATCAAACTTAGCAGACGAAGACATAAATGAAAGTAAGAAAAAAGTGGTGAAACTACACTAGAAAGTATTTCTTCACAAAAAGTGCAGTAGTCTGCTGGAATGAAAAGCAAAGAAGAGGAAGTATGTGCTACAACATAAAGTTCTTTCATAAAATATGACAATGTAACCAACATATAAAATAGAGCACATGAAGGAAAAATACCAGGAAAATATGAAGAAAAATGTCACAACAGTATCTGCTGGTAATGCAGCATGGAAGTACAGAAGGGCCCCTGCATATACATCACCCTCTTTTTAGTGCTTGACATTTTCATTAGCTTTTAATTGAGCCATTGTTCATCATGTTCGGTGCTTTTATTTCTTTTCTGCAGTTTCTGTACAACAGTTGTGAAAGGTAAGGAAGACCAGCATCATATTTTAAGTTAAGTGCAACATAGCCTTTTTTCACTTTCAAACACATACAGAAGCCTGATAACATATTTACACTATCATATATTAAGTGAGCAATAGAGTTAGGCCTCAAAAATGCATATACAGTACACACACATTACTTACTTTAACGCTTTCTGGGTTTCTGACGTACAGTGGTCCCCCGCTTTTCGTAGTTCCCGGCAACCGTAAATTTTTGCCAATCATAGGGGTATTCTCGTATAAACATGGACTTGCTTTTCATAGGTTGACTCGCGAGTCATAGTTCGTCCGGGACACGTACCCACAGTGTGAGCCGTGGCGGCAGCCAGTCTGGCATTGTTTACTAGTGAGCGAAGGTCCCCTCACGTGCTCCAGCGAAATATTTCATAATATTCCATTTATTTTAGTGCTTGCAAGTACTAAATAAGCTACCATGGCTCCAAAGAAAGCTCCTAGTGCCAAGCCTGTGGTAAAGAAGGTGAGAAATACGATTGAATTTAAGAAAACCATCATTGAACAATATGAAAGTGGTACAAGTGTGGCCAAACTGTCCAGGATGTATAAGAAACCCTACACAACCTTATATTCCATAGTGGCCAAGAAAAAGGAAATCAAGGACGCTGTTGTTGCAAAGGGGTTAACTATGCTGACAAAAATGAGATCACCAGTACTCGAAGAGGTTGAGAAGTTATTATTGGTGTGGATAAACGAGAAACAATTAGCAGGAGATACTCTTATGACTTCGATTATTTGTGAAAAGGCTAGGCAGTTGCATGAAGATTTGGTAAAGAAATTGCCTGCAAATAGTGGTGATGTGGATGAATTTAAGGCCAGCAAAGGCTGGTTTGAGAGATTTAAGAACCATACTGGCATACACAGTGTGGTAAGGCATGGTGAGGCTGCCAGTTCGGACCACAAGGCGGCTGAAAAATATGTGCATGAATTCCAGGAGTACATAGAGGCTGAAGGACTGAAACCTGAACAAGTGTTCAATTGTGATGAAACAGGCCTCTTTTGGAAGAAAATGCCAAAGAGGACCTTCATTACACAAGAGGAAAAGGCAATGCCAGGACACAAGCCTATGAAAGACAGGCTGACGCTAATGTTCTGTGCTAATGCTAGTGGGATTTCAAAGTGAAGCCATTACTAGTGTACCATTCTGAAAATCCCAGAGTGTTCAGGAAAAACAATGTTATGAAGAGTAAACTGTGTGTGTTTTGGAAATCTAATAGTAAGGCATGGGTCACGAGGGAAATTTTCATCGAGTGGTTCAATGAAGTGTTTGGCCCTAGTGTGAAGGAGTATCTCCTGGAAAAGAAATTGGATCTCAAGTGCCTGTTAGTAATGGACAATGCACCTGCTCATCCTCCAAACTTGGATGACCTAATTTTCGAGGAGTTTGGGTTCATCACAGTAAAGTTCTTGCCCCCGAATACCACTCCTCTCCTCCAGCCCATGGACCAGCAGGTCATCGCAAACTTTAAAAAACTCTACACAAAAGCAATGTTTCACAGGTGCTTGACTGTGACCACAGACACTCACTTGACCCTAAGGGAATTTTGGAAAGAACACTTCAGCATCCTCCATTGCATAACCCTTACAGGTATGGCTTGGGAGGGAGTGACTACCAGGACTTTGAACTCTGCCTGGAGAAAATTGTGGCCAGATTGTGTCGACAAGAGGGATTTTGAAGAGTTGGGACTGACCCTAATGAGCCTATGTCTGTTGTAAAATCAATTGTGGCACTGGGGAGTTCCATGGGGTTGGATGTGAGTTTGGAGGATGTGGAAGAATTGGTGGAAGACCACAACGAAGAGCTCACCACTGAAGAGCTGCAAGAGCTTCAGCAGGAAGAGCAACACATCGCAGCTCAGAATCTTGCTGCAGAGGAGGAGGAAGAGAGATGGAAGAAGGTGCCTTCTTCAGAAATTAAAGAGATTTTTACTATGTGGGGTAAGATGGAAAGCTTTATGGAGAAACATCACCCTAACAAGGTTGTTGCAAGCCATATTGGCAACATGTACAGTGACAAAGTCTTGGGCCATTTTAGGGAAGTGTTAAAGAGACGCCAGAAACAGAGTTCTCTCCACAGTTATTTTGCGAGACAGGACTCCAATGACTCTCAAGGTGGTCCTAGTGGCATTAAGAAACAGAGAAGACAAGCAACCCCAGAAAAGCAATTGGTACCTGAGGTGTTGCTGGAAGGGGATTCCCCTTCCAAACTATAAACAATCCACTCTCTCTCCTCCTCCAGTCTCCCATACACTAAGAAGAATCTCCAATAAAGGTAAGTGTTATGCTGTTAATGTTTCATTCATCATTTCCCATTGTATTGTTTATGCACTACATGTACATTTCATGTAAAAAATGTTTTTGTTTTAATACTTCTGGGTGTCAGGAACGGATTAATTGTATTTACATTATTTCTTATGGGGAAAATTGATTCGTAAATCGCAAATTTCGTTTAGAGTAAAGGCTCCAGGAACGGATTAATTACGGAAAACGAGGGACCACTGTACTACTACGGCTTATGCACCAGGGTTTTTGACGTACTAGTACGCCTAAATTCTAGTCCCCTCAAATCTAGTGAGAGAAAGCTGGTAGGCTTACATATGAAAGAATGGGTCTATGTGGTCAGTGTGTGCAGTATAAAAAAAAATCCTGCAGCACACAGTGCGTAATGAGAAAAAAAAACTTTGACCGTGTTTTTGGTTTAAAACAGCGACTTTGCACTGTATGGTATTTATGATGGTATTCTAGTTTTCCTGGTCTCATTTTATAGAATGGAAGACATATTACAGAAATTGAGACGATTTTGATTGGTTTTACAATGAAAAGTACCTTGAAATTGAGCTCAAAGTAGCAGAAATCTTCGATTTTTGCCAAAGTTCAAAAGTAAACAAATCATGCTACGCGTCCAATACACGTCAGTTGGTGAGTCTAATATTCTTTCACAAGTGCGCTGATATTATTTATACCATTTCTACACTAATGCAGTAGTCTGCATAACAGTAAATCTTCTATTTTTTGAGAATAAAAATTCAAAGTGGAAAGCAAAAGAATGTAAGAGGGGTGTGGGGACATGACTAATGAACAGAGGAAATGTTATTTTAGTGGCAGGAATGTCTTTTTTGTTTATTCTGGACCCTATTTGGAAATTGGCATCTTTTGAAATTTGTGTGAAATTGGCAAAACTGCCAAATTCTGACCACTTTATTGGATAGTTGAAATCGGTAAATAGGTGGTTTCTTGTACTCATTCGATAGAAAAAATGGAGTTCTAGCAAAATAGTTATGATTTTTGTCGACTAGTACAGTGGAATTGGCCGAAAATAGGGCTCAAAGTGGGCAAAATCGTCGATGAGTAAACATCGTCGAGACCACTAACTTCGCGAGAGCATAATTCCGTAAGTTTTCCATCAAATGTCATACTTTTGGTGTCATTATGATCAGGAAAAGATTCTCTATCTTTTCATAAGAAAATTTGTCGACCCTGAGAACAATTCTGGGAGAGGGCCTGTCGACCCTGAAAGGGTTAAAATATTTTCGTCCTTAGCATATAGTAAGTAGTGAAAATATTTATTGCAGAGTCTGAACAAATGAAAAATGGTTATATTTGAAAACCTCTGAATTTGCAAAACACTGTAAAGAGAAGCACTGTAAAGCGGGTCCCACCTGTACTCAAGTATATCCCGACACTGTAAATATATCAACCCCCAACTTTTTGCTAAAAAATCCTTAATGCTTCATAATTTTATGTGTAAGTCTACCCAAGTTTGTGAGAAACTTTATAAGAGGTCCAATGATTCTGATGTGGAAAACTATTTTTTTTTTTTTTTTTTATTATCACACTGGCCGATTCCCACCAAGGCAGGGTGGCCCGAAAAAGAAAAACTTTCACCATCATTCACTCCATCACTGTCTTGCCAGAAGGGTGCTTTACACTACAGTTTTTAAACTGCAACATTAACACCCCTCCTTCAGAGTGCAGGCACTGTACTTCCCATCTCCAGGACTCAAGTCCGGCCTGCCGGTTTCCCTGAATCCCTTCATAAATGTTACTTTGCTCACACTCCAACAGCACGTCAAGTATTAAAAACCATTTGTCTCCATTCACTCCTATCAAACACGCTCACGCATGCCTGCTGGAAGTCCAAGCCCCTCGCACACAAAACCTCCTTTACCCCCTCCCTCCAACCCTTCCTAGGCCGACCCCTACCCCGCCTTCCTTCCACTACAGACTGATACACTCTTGAAGTCATTCTGTTTCGCTCCATTCTCTCTACATGTCCGAACCACCTCAACAACCCTTCCTCAGCCCTCTGGACAACAGTTTTGGTAATCCCGCACCTCCTCCTAACTTCCAAACTACGAATTCTCTGCATTATATTCACACCACACATTGCCCTCAGACATGACATCTCCACTGCTTCCAGCCTTCTCCTCGCTGCAACATTCATCACCCACGCTTCACACCCATATAAGAGCGTTGGTAAAACTATACTCTCATACATTCCCCTCTTTGCCTCCAAGGACAAAGTTCTTTGTCTCCACAGACTCCTAAGTGCACCACTCACTCTTTTTCCCTCATCAATTCTATGATTCACCTCATCTTTCATAGACCCATCTGCTGACACGTCCACTCCCAAATATCTGAATACGTTCACCACCTCCAAACTCTCTCCCTCCAATCTGATATTCAATCTTTCATCACCTAATCTTTTTGTTATCCTCATAACCTTACTCTTTCCTGTATTCACCTTTAATTTTCTTCTTTTGCACACCCTACCAAATTCATCCACCAATCTCTGCAGCTTCTCTTCAGAATCTCCCAAGAGCACAGTGTCATCAGCAAAGAGCAGCTGTGACAACTCCCACTTTGTGTGTGATTCTTTATCTTTTAACTCCACGCCTCTTGCCAAGACCCTCGCATTTACTTCTCTTACAACCCCATCTATAAATAATTAAACAACCACGGTGACATCACACATCCTTGTCTAAGGCCTACTTTTACTGGGAAAAAATTTCCCTCTTTCCTACATACTCTAACTTGAGCCTCACTATCCTCGTAAAAACTCTTCACTGCTTTCAGTAACCTACCTCCTACACCATACACTTGCAACATCTGCCACATTGCCCCCCTATCCACCCTGTCATACGCCTTTTCCAAATCCATAAATGCCACAAAGACCTCTTTAGCCTTATCTAAATACTGTTCACTTATATGTTTCACTGTAAACACCTGGTCCACACACCCCCTACCTTTCCTAAAGCCTCCTTGTTCATCTGCTATCCTATTCTCCGTCTTACTCTTAATTCTTTCAATTATAACTCTACCATACACTTTACCAGGTACACTCAACAGACTTATCCCCCTATAATTTTTGCACTCTCTTTTATCCCCTTTGCCTTTATACAAAGGAACTATGCATGCTCTCTGCCAATCCCTAGGTACCTTACCCTCTTCCATACATTTATTAAATAATTGCACCAACCACTCCAAAACTATATCCCCACCTGCTTTTAACATTTCTATCTTTATCCCATCAATCCCGGCTGCCTTACCCCCTTTCATTTTACCTACTGCCTCACGAACTTCCCCCACACTCACAACTGGCTCTTCCTCACTCCTACAAGATGTTATTCCTCCTTGCCCTATACACGAAATCACAGCTTCCCTATCTTCATCAACATTTAACAATTCCTCAAAATATTCCCTCCATCTTCCCAATACCTCTAACTCTCCATTTAATAACTCTCCTCTCCTATTTTTAACTGACAAATCCATTTGTTCTCTAGGCTTTCTTAACTTGTTAATCTCACTCCAAAACTTTTTCTTATTTTCAACAAAATTTGTTGATAATATCTCACCCACTCTTTCATTTGCTCTCTTTTTACATTGCTTCACCACTCTCTTAACCTCTCTCTTTTTCTCCATATACTCTTCCCTCCTTGCATCACTTCTACTTTGTAAAAACTTCTCATATGCTAACTTTTTCTCCCTTACTACTCTCTTTACATCATCATTCCACCAATCGCTCCTCTTCCCTCCTGCACCCACTTTCCTGTAACCACAAACTTCTGCTGAACACTCTAACACTACATTTTTAAACCTACCCCATACCTCTTCGACCCCATTGCCTATGCTCCTTTAGCCCATCTATCCTCCAATAGCTGTTTATATCTTACCCTAACTGCCTCCTCTTTTAGTTTATAAACCTTCACCTCTCTCTTCCCTGATGCTTCTATTCTCCTTGTATCCCATCTACCTTTTACTCTCAGTGTAGCTACAACTAGAAAGTGATCTGATATATCTGTGGCCCCTCTATAAACATGTACATCCTGAAGTCTACTCAACAGTCTTTTATCTACCAATACATAATCCAACAAACTACTGTCATTTCGCCCTACATCATATCGTGTATACTTATTTATCCTCTTTTCTTAAAATATGTATTACCTATAACTAAACCCCTTTCTATACAAAGTTCAATCAAAGGGCTCCCATTATCATTTACACCTGGCACCCCAAACTTACCTACCACACCCTCTCTAAAAGTTTCTCCTACTTTAGCATTCAGGTCCCCTACCACAATTACTCTCTCACTTGGTTCAAAGGCTCCTATACATTCACTTAACATCTCCCAAAATCTCTCTCTCTCCTCTGCATTCCTCTCTTCTCCAGGTGCATACACGCTTATTATGACCCACTTCTCGCATCCAACCTTTACTTTAATCCACATAATTCTTGAATTTACACATTCATATTCTCTTTTCTCCTTCCATAACTGATCATTTAACATTACTGCTACCCCTTCCTTTGCTCTAACTCTCTCAGATACTCCAGATTTAATCCCATTTATTTCCCCCCACTGAAACTCTCCTACCCCCTTCAGCTTTGTTTCACTTAGAGCCAGGACATCCAACTTCTTTTCATTCATAACATCAGCAATCATCTGTTTCTTGTCATCCACACTACATCCACGCACATTTAAGCATCCCAGTTTTATAAAGTTTTTCTTCTTCTCTTTTTTAGCAAATGTATACAGGAGAAGGGGTTACTAGCCCATTGCTCCCGGCATTTTAGTCGCCTCATACGACACGCATGGCTTACGGAGGAAAGATTCTTTTCCACTTCCCCATGGACAATAGAAGAAATAAAAAAGAACAAGAGCTATTTAGAAAAAGGAGAAAAACCAAGATGTATGTATATATATATATGCATGTGCGTGTCTGTGAAGTGTGACCAAAGTGTAAGTAGGAGTAGCAAGATATCCCTGTTATCTAGCGTGTTTATGAGACAGAAAAAGAAACCAGCAATCCTACCATCATGCAAAACAGTTACAGGTTTTTGTTTCACAGTCATCTGGCAGGACGGTAGTACTTCCCTGGGTGGTTGCTGTCTACCAACCTACTACCTGAAAAAACTGAAGAGGGAATATAAAAACAGTACCTTAAACTTTCAAATACTTTTGACAAAAATGGGAATATTTAGCCAAACACCTGATAAACACAGTAATAAAGGAACATTGTAGCAAGACTACTTACTCATGCTAGGCAGGTCTTACTCACACCTAACCATTACACTCACATACAAATACACTGGAACCTCAGTTTTTGTATGCCCCAGTTTTTGTAGGTTCGGTTTTCAATTACTTTTTTTGTAGAAATTCTGTCCTAGTTTTTGTATAACCACTCGGTTTTCGTACAGCTGAAAATGGTCTGTACCAAACGCGTCTGCATGACTCGGCCACTCAAGCGCCCACACAAAACATCTCATGTGTTCGTGACTCAGCCTGCCTTTGTTTCTTGTTGAGTGATCATCACCCCGCACGTTCATCCGAAACATTTTGTAATACTCCATTGTTTTTTGTGCTTGCTTATTGACTGCAACTGCTTAATAAGCCACCTTCGTGGCCAAAGAAAGTTCCAAGTGCCAGCCCTTTGATAAAGAAGGCGAGAAACATGATAGAATATTGTGTCTTTGGGGAAGCCCATGGGGTTGGATGTGAGAGGCCAAGATATGGAAGAGTTGGTGGATGACCACAGGGAAGAGCTAAGCACTGAAAAGCTGCAAGACCTTCAACTGGAACAGCAACAGACCGCAGCTGAGGATATTGCTTCAGAGGAGGAGGAAGAGAGAGGGGGCAAAGTGCCTACTTCAGTGAATAAGGACATGTGTGCAAAGTGGAGTGAATTGCAAAGTTTTGTGGAGAAATATCACCCAAACAAAGCTGTTGCAAGCCATGTCTGCAACATTTTCAATGACAATGCCTTGTCCCATTTTAGGCAAATCTTAAAGAGACGCTAGAAACAGACCTCTCTGGACAGATTTTTTGTGAGACAGGGGTACAGTGACTCTCAAGCTGGTCCTAGTGCCAGTAAAAGACAAAGAAGGGAAGTAACCCTGGGTAGGGACTTGATACCTGAAGTCCTTATGGAAAGGAAATCCCCTAACAAACAATAATCTCTCCTCCTCCTTCTCCCCTCCTTGTCGTCTTCCATATGCCAACAAGAGTCTTCAATAAAGGTAAAAAGTGATGTTAAATGTTCATTTAACCATTTCATTAGTCATTTATATTTATTTCTCATTGTTATCTGTCTGTAAAACTATATTCTCTATAAAATGTATTTTTTGTTAATATTTTTGGATGTCTGGAATGGATTAATTGGATTTACATTATTTCTTATGGGAAATATTGCTTCAGTTTTCATACGATTCAGTTTTCATCACGAAAACCGAGGTTCCACTGTACAGTGGACCCTCGTTTTCGTGATTAATCTGTTCCAGAGAGTCTGCTGAAAGTCTAAATTCATGCATGGTGAAACCATTTTCCCCATAAGAAATAATGGAAATACAATTAATCCGTTCCAGACACCCAAAAATAAAAAAAATAAAAAAAAAAATCTGAATTAAATAAAGATTTACGTACAGAAAACAATGAAAAGTCAAGTACATACATATATAAAATAATAATAACATTACACTTACCTTTATTGAAGACTTCTGGGTGGATGGAAGATGGGAGGAGGGGAGAGGATGAAGGTACACTATTGTTTGGAAAGGGACTTCCCTTCCATAAAGACTTCAGGTACCAAGTCCTTTTCCAGGGCTACTTCCCTTCTTTTTCTTTTTAATGGCACTAGGACCAGATTAAGAGTCGCTGGACCCCGTCACACAAAATATCTGACCAGAGAGCTCTGTTTCTGGCGTTTCTGTAAAACATCCCTAAAATGGGGGACAACATTGTTATTGTACATGTTGCCAATATGGCCTGAAACAGTTTTGTCAGGGTAAAGTTCATCCATAAATGTTTGCACCTTTATCCACATTGCACAAATGTCCTTAATCATTGAAGAAGGCACCTTCCTCCATCTCTCTTCCTCCTCCTCTAAAGTAATTTCTTGAGCTGTGGTCTGTTGCTGTTGCAGATGAAGGTCTTGCAGCTCTGTAGTGGTTAGATCTTCATCATGGTCCTCCACCATCTCTTCCAAATAGCACTCAAAATTCACATCCAACCCCATGGAATTCCCCAATACCACAATACTTTCCACAACTGGCATAGGCTCCTCAGGGTTAGCCCCAAACCCTTCAAAATCCCTGTCTTGTACACATTGAGCCACAATTTTCTCCAAGCAGAGTTCAAAGTCCTGGAAGTCACTCCCTCCCAAGCCTTACCTATAAGGTTTATGCAATGGAAGATATTGAAGTGATCTTTCCAGAACTTTCTTAGGGTCAATTCAGTGTCTGAGATCACTTCAAAGCACTTTTGAAACACTGCTTTGGTGTACAGTTTTTTTAAGTCTGAAATGACTTGCTGGTCCATGGGCTGGAGGAGAGGAGTGGTATTAGGAGGCAAGAACTTCACTGTGATAAAGTGAAATTCCTGCACCATTTGCTCTTCCAAGTCTGGAGGATGAGCAGGAGCATTGTCCATTAACAGGAGGCACTTGAGTTCCAATTTATTTTCCAGGAGGTATTTCTTCACACTGGGGCCAAATACTTCATTGAGCCAATCAAGGAAAATGTCCCTCATGACCCATGCCTTACTGTTAGCCTTCCACATCACACATAAATTAGCCTTTTTCATCACAATTGAACACTTGTTGGGGTTTGAATTGTTCAGTCTCTATGTACCCCTTGAATTCCTGAACATATTTTTCAGTCGCTTTTGTCAACACTCACAGCCTCGCCATGCCTTGCCACACTTCTTATATCTCTCAAACCAGCCTTTGCTGGCCTTAAAATCACAAACAGCACTCATTGTAGGCATTTTCTTTACAAGATCGTCATGCAACTGCCTTGCCTTTCACAAATTATCGACTGCATAACACTATCTCCTGCTAATTGCTTTTGGGTAATCCACACCAACAAAAACCTCTCCACTTCTTCGAGGATTTGCCATCTCTTTTTTGTCAGCATATCTACCCCTTTTGCAACAACAGCTTCCTTGATTTCCTTTCCCTTTGCCACGATCAAAGTGATGGTTGAATGGGGTTTGCCATACATCCTGGCAAGCTCTGAAACACGCACTCCACTTTCATATTTTTCAATGATTTCATTCTTTAATTCAATCGTATTTCTCACTTTCTTTACCAAAGGGCTGGCACTAGTTTTCTTTGGGCCCATGGTGACTTATTTAGCAGCTGGAAGCACAAAAAGAATGGAATATTACAAAATACGTATATCGTATGAATGTGTGGGATGGTCACTCGATGATAAATAATGGCATACCGAGTGTGAATGGTGCGGGAGACTGGCTTTGTGTGCGCGCTGATGCTGGACACGTACCAGATGATCGCTGAATCACGAGGCAAATCACGAACCGCAAGGCTATATTTTGCTGAAAAATGTTGCCGAAAGTCGGATTTCACGAAAGTCGCGGCCACCGAAATGTGGGGGTTCACTGTATTGTATTACTACTCAATTATTTCTTTACATATCTGGATATTGGCAGTTTGGAGGGATATGTTGTGTATCTTTATACGTATATGCTTCTAAACTGTTGTATTCTGAGCACCTCTGCAAAAACAGTGACAATGTGTGAGTTTGGTGAAAGTGTTGAATGATGATGAAAGTATTTTCTTTTTGGGGATTTTCTTTCTTTTTTGGGTCACCCTGCCTCGGTGGGAGACAGCCGACTTGTTGAAAAAAAAAAAAAAATCTGGATATGTAGACACTATCACCAATTATTATTATTTCCAGCAAAATACAATCAACCATAACCACTTATTCACAATGAGTTACTTTATCAAATACAATGACAGTTTGCACATGTTCAGTTTATGTACATGTGGAGAGTTCACATTAGTTAAGTATAGACTGGTAAAAGACTAAGTTTAATATTTACAGTGTTATGTTTGTTAGCACAGTTTATCCAAGTCAGTAGTTAGCAAGTAGGGAAAGATGGGATGACTGCATTGCCAGAGAGCTTGGGGAGGATGCACCATTTTGGTGACCATGGGAATGAAGATAGGAGTACAAGAAGGTGACACCCTGTCTCTTCTTAACTTTCTTTGGCTTATTATACTCACACACAATTCACCCTCCCTCCTCACACCATATTCTGTATATCCAGAATGGAATAAATTGAAAGAGGAGGTAACAGGAGGTACAACAATTGTAAATTTATAAAAAGATTTACACAAGGACCTGACACCACAAGCATAACTCTGCTCTCATAACTACAAAAAAGGTTTAATTACTTGAAATTGCAATTACTAACAGTAAATTACTTGATACTGTATATACAGTATACAGTACATTATTGCACCAAACATGAAAATATGTGAAAGAATAACTAGAGTATGTAGGAGTGAGGGAGATTATTTCCCAGTAAAAGTAGGCCTTAGACAAGGATGTGTGATGTCACCATGGTTGTTCAATATATTTACAGATGGGGTTGTAATAGAAGTGAATGCTCGGGTGTTGGCAAGAGGTGTGGGGTCAACAGTTAAAGAATCTAACACAAAGTGGGAGTTGTCACAGTTGCTCTTTGCTGATGACACTGTGCTTTTGGGAGATTTTGAAGAGAATCTGCAGAGGTTGGTGGATGAGTTTGGTAGGGTATGTAAAAGAAGAAAATTAAAAGTGAATATAGGAAAGTGTAAAGTGATGAGGATAACAAAAAATTAGGTAACAAAAGATTAGATATCAGACTGGAGGGAGAGAGTATGGAGGAGGTGGAGGAGGTGAATGTACAGTGGAACCTTGGTTTTTGTTTGTCCTGGTTTTTGCTGAATCTGGTTTTCAATGACTTTTTGGTCAAAATATTGTCCCGGTTTTCGTTTGTCATCTTGGTTTTCGTCCACTGTATTGAACGTGTCCATGCACCTGCACCCACACAAAACATCCAATGCACGCATTCTGAGTCGGTCTGGCTTTGCTTCTTGTCGAGTGAACATTACCCTGCATGTTCATATGAAACATTTCGTAATAATCAATTGTTTTTGTGCTTGTTTATTGAGTGTGGCTGCTAAATAAGCCACCATGGGGGCCAAAGAAAGTTCATAAAGAAGGTGAGAAACATGAGAGAATTCAAGAAAGAACTTGCAGAAAAGTACGAAAGTGGCACACGTGTGGTCGATCTCGCCAGGATGTATGGGAAGTTGCAAGCTGTGTCTGCAACATGTTCAATGACAATGCCGTGTCCCATTTTAGGCAAATCTTTAAGAGATCCCAAAAACAAACCTCTTTGGATAGATTTTTTTGTGCGACAGGGGTACAGTGACTCTAAAGCTGGTCCTAGTGCCAGTAAAAGACAAAGAAGGGAAGTAACCCTGGGTAGGGACTTGATACCTGAGGTCTTTATGGAAGGGGATTCCCCTTCCAAACAATAAATTCTCCTCCCTCTCATCTCCTTGCCATCTTCCATACGCCAACAAGAATCTTCAATAAAGATAAAACTTATTTAAATGTTCATTTATCCATTAAAATTAGTGCTTTATATTTATTTCTCATTATTTTCTGTATGTAAAACTATAGTTATTCTCTATAAAATGTATTTTTTTTTTTTAATATTTTTGAGCGTCTGGAATGGATTAATTGGATTTACATTATTTCTTATGGGAAATATTGCTTTAATTTACATTGGATATGGTTTTTGTCAGACTCTCTGGAACGAATTAAAAACAAAAACTGAGGTTCCACTGTATTCAGAGATTTAGGAGCGGACGTGTCAGCAGATGGGTCTATGAAAGATGAGCTGAATTATAGAATTGATGAGGGGAAAAAGGTGAGTAGTGCACTGATTAGTCTGTGGAGACAAAAAAAGAGGGAAATGTATGAGAGTAGTTATACCAACGCTCTTATATGGGTGTGAAGCATGGCTGGTGAATGTGCAACAAGAAGGCTGGACGTAGTGGAGATGTCTTGTCTGAGGGCAATGTGTGATGTAAATATAATGCAGAGAATTCGTAGTTTAGAAATTAGGAGAAGGAGTGGGATTACCAAAGCTATTATCCAGAGGGCTGAGGAGGGGTTGTTGAGGTGGGTAGGACATGTAGAAAGGAAGGAATAAAATAGAATGACATCAAGAGTGTATAAATCTATGGTGGAGGGAAGGCAGGGTAGGGGTCGATCTAGGAAAGGTTGGAGGGAGGGAGTAAAGGAGGTTTTGTGTGCGAGGGGCTTGGACTTCCAGCAAGCATTCATGAGTATGTTAGATCGGAGTAAATGGAGACAAGTGGTTTTTAGGACTTGATGTGCTGTTGGAGTGTGAGCAAGGTAACATTTATGAAGAGATTCAGGGAAACCGGCAGGCCGGACTTGAGTCCTTGAGATGGGAAGTACAGTGCCTGCACTCTGAAGGAGGGGTGTTAATGTTGCAGTTTTATAACTGTAGTGAAAGCATGCCTCTGGAAAGACAGTGATGGAGTGAACGATGACAAAATTTTTCTTTTTATGGGCCGCCCTGCCTTGGTGGGAGACAGACGATGTGTTAATAAAAATAATAAATGCAGTGCACCCTCGAATTTCATCATCCCATTTCTGTAAAACTATAGTTATTCTCTATAAAATGTATTTTTAGTTAATATTTTTGGGTGTCTGGAATGGATTAATTGGATTTACATTATTTCTTATGGGAAATACTGTATTAAAAAAAAAATACATTTTATAGAGAATAACTATAGTTTTACATACAGAAAAGGGATGCTGAAATTCGAGTCCACTGTACTAACATATGCTGTATAAAGTAAAATACCTGTATACTTGTAATAGTAATGCACATATACAACAGTGGTACTAAAAATCATGCTGTCAGAGCATACACCATACAATACTGAATTAATACAAATTAAACCGAAGCTGGTATGTACTATCTGCTTAATTCGTTACTTTGTATGCAATTTTTCAGTAACACTGATATACGTGGTACTACTTACTTTTCGATAGCAGAGTGCAGCTCTCTAGTGTGGCTGTCTATCTCACCCTTCTCACGTTCAGCTTCAATTAACTTCTCATTAAGAGCTCGAACCTGTAAGCAACTGTCTTCAATCAAAAGACAAAACATACAGTTGTATATATATACATATGTATATGTATATATATACAACAGTAGACAGCAACCACCCAGGGAGGTACTACCGTCCTGCCAAGTGAGTGTGAAACAAAAGCCTGTAATTGTTTTACACGACATTAGGATTGCTGGTGTTTTTTGTCTGTCTCATAAACATGCAAGATTTCAGGTACGTCTTGCTACTTCTTCTTACACTTAGGTCACACTACACATACATGTACAAGCATATATATACACACACCCTTCTGGGTTTTCTTCTATTTTTTTACTAGTTCTTGTTCTTGTTTATTTCCTGTTATCTCCATGGGGAAGTGGAACAGAATTCTTCCTCCGTAAGCCATGCGTTTTGAAAGTGGAGACTAAAATGCCGGGAGCAAGGAGCTGGTAATCCCTTCTCCTCTATAAATTACTAAATTTAAAAAGAGAAACTTTTCTTTTTCTTTTTGGGCCACCCTGCCTCGGTGGGATACGGCCAGTTTGTTGAAAGAAAGAAGAAAGATGTACCCCTCTGGGTTTTCTTCTATTTTCTTTCTAGTTCTTGTTCATTTCCTCTTATCTCCATGGGGAAATGGAACAGAATTCTTCTTCCGTAAGCCATGCATGTCATAAGAGGAGACTAAAATGCCGGGAGCAAGGGGCTAGTAACCCCTTCTCCTGTATATATTACTAAATTTGAAAGGAGAAACTTTCGTTTTTCCTTTTGGGCCATCCAACCTTGGTGGGATACAGCTGGTTACTAAATGCTGTAAAGAGTTTTTATGAGGATAGTGAGGCTCAGGGTAGGGTGTGTAGAAGAGAGGGAGACTACTTCCCAGGAAAAGTAGGTATTAGACAGGGATGTGTAATGTCACCATGGTTGTTTAATATATTTATAGATGGGGTTGTAAAAGAAGTAAATGCTAGGGTGTTTGGGAGAGGGGTGGGATTAAATTATGGGGAATCAAATACAAAATGGGAATTGACACAGTTACTTTTTGCTGATGATACTGTGCTCATGGGACATTCTAAAGAAAAATTGCAAAGGTTAGTGGATGAGTTTGGGAGTGTGTGTAAAGGTAGAAAGTTGAAAGTGAACATAGAAAAGAGTAAGGTGATGAGAGTATCAAATGCTTAAGATAAAGAAAAATTGGATATCAAATTGGGGAGGAGGAGTATGGAAGAAGTGAATGTTTTCAGATACTTGGGAGTTGATGTGTTGGCGGATGGATTTATGAAGGATGAGGTTAATCATAAAACTGATGAGGGAAAAAAGGTGAGCTGTGCGTTGAGGCAAATTTGGAGACAAAAAACGTTATCTATGGAGGCAAAGAAGGGAATGTATGAAAGTATAGTAGTACCAACACTCTTATATGGGTGTGAAGCTTGGGTTGTGAATGCAGCAGCGAGGAGGCGGTTGGAAGCAGTGGAGATGTCCTGTCTAAGGGCAATGTGTGGTGAAAATATTATGTAGAAAATTCAGAGTGTGGAAATTAGGAGAAGGTGTGGAGTTAATAAAAGTATTAGTCAGAGGGCTGAAGAGGGGTTGTTGAGGTGGTTTGGTAATTTAGAGAATGGATCAAAGGAGAATGACATGGAGAGCGTATAAATCTGTAGGGGAAGGAAGGCGGGGTAGGGGTCGTCCTCGAAAAGGTTGGAGGGAGGGGGTAAAGGAGGTTTTGTGGGTGAGGGGCCTGGACTTCCAGCAAGTGTGCGTCAGCATGTTAGATAGGAGTGAACGGAGACGAATGGTATTTGGGACCTGACGATCTGTTGGAGTGTGAGCAGGGTAATATTTAGTGAAGGGATTCAGGGAAACCGGTTATTTTTATATAGCCGAACTTGAGTCCTGGAAATGGGAAGTACAATGCCTGCACTCTAAAGGAGGGGTTTGGGATATTGGCAGTTTGGAAGGATATGTTGTGTATCTTTATAGGTATATGCTTCTAAACTGTTGTGTTCTGAGCACCTCTGCAAAAACAGTGATTATGTGTGAGTGAGGTGAAAGTGTTGAATGATGATGAAAGTATTTTCTTTTTGGGAATTTTCTTTCTTTTTTGAGTCACCCTGCCCCAGTGGGAGACGGCCAACTTGTTAAAAAAAAAAAATATACAGTGGACCCCCGGTTAACGATATTTTTTCACTCCAGAAGTATGTTCAGGTGCCAGTACTGACCGAATTTTTTCCCATAAGAAATATTGTGAAGTAGATTAGTCCATTTCAGACCCCCAAACATACACATACAAACGCACTTACTTAAATACACTTACATAATTGGTCGCATTCGGAGGTAATCGTTATGCGGGGGTCCACTGTATATATACAGTGGACCCCCGGTTAACGATATTTTTTCACTCCAGAAGTATGTTCAGGTGCCAGTACTGACCGAATTTGTTCCCATAAGAAATACTGTGAAGTAGATTAGTCCATTTCAGACCCCCAAACATACACGTACAAACGCACTCACATAAATACACTTACATAATTGGTCGCATTCGGAGGTAATCGTTATGCGGGAGTCCACTGTATATATATATATATATATATATATATATATAAAATATATATATATATATATATATATATATTTTTTTTTTTTTTTTTTTTTTTTTTTTTTAAACAAGTCGGCCGTCTCCCACCGAGGCAGGGTGACCCAAAAAAGAAAGAAAATCCTCAAAAAGAAAATACTTTCATCATCATTCAACACTTTCACCACACTCACACATTATAAAC
Source organism: Cherax quadricarinatus (assembly GCF_026875155.1). Lineage (NCBI taxonomy): Eukaryota > Metazoa > Arthropoda > Malacostraca > Decapoda > Parastacidae > Cherax > Cherax quadricarinatus. The sequence continues at coordinate 13,085,404 of NC_069459.1, read as the reverse complement.
TGTTTTGCAGAGGTGCTCAGAATACAACAGCTAGAAGCATACACATATAAAGATACACAACATATCCCTCCCAAACTGCCAATATCCAAAACCCCTCCTTTAAAGTGCAGGCATTGTACTTCCCATTTCCAGGACTCAATGTCCGACTATATGAAAATAACCGGTTTCCCTGAATCCCTTCACAAAAATATTACCCTGCTCACACTCCCAACAGATCGTCAGGTCCCAAGTACCATTCGTCTCCATTCACTCCTATCTAACACGCTCACGCCCCGCTTGCGGGAAGTCCAAGCCCCTCGCCCAAAAAAACCTCCTTTAACCCCCTCTCTCCAACCCTCTCGAGGACGACCCCTCCCCCCGCCTTCCTTCCCCTATAGATTTAAAATGCTTTCCATGTCATTCTACTTTGATCCATTCTCTCCCAAATGACCAAACCACCTCAACAACCCCTCTTCTGCCCTCTGACTAATATTTTATTAACTCCACACCTTCTCCTAATTTCCACACTCCGAATTTTCTGCATAATATTTACACCACACATTGCCCTTAAACAGGACATCTCCACTGCCTCCAACCGTCTCCTCGCTGCTGCATTTACAATCCAAGCTTCGCACCCATATAAACGTGTTGGTATTACTATACTTTCATACATTCCCTTCTTTGCCTCCATAGATAACGTTTTTTGACTCCACATATACCTCAACGCACCACTCACCTTTTTTCCCTCATCAATTCTATGATTAACCTCATCCTTCATAAATCCATCCGCCGACACGTCAACTCCCAAGTATCTGAAAACATTCACTTCTTCCATACTCCTCCTCCCCAATTTGATATCCAATTTTTCTTTATCTAAATCATTTGATACCCTCATCACCTTACTCTTTTCTATGTTCACCTTCAACTTTCTACCTTTACACACATTCTCAAACTCATCCACTAACCTTTGCAATTTTCTTTAGAATCTCTCCATAATCACAGTATCATCAGCAAAAAGTAACTGTGTCAATTCCCATTTTAAATTTGATTCCCCATAAATTTAATCCCACCCCTCTCCCGAACACCCTAGCATTTACTTCTTTTACAACCCCATCTATAAATATATTAAACAACCATGGTGACATTACACATCCCTGTCTAAGACCTACTTTTACCGGGAAGTATTCTCCCTCTCTTCTACACACCCTAACCTGAGCCTCACTATCCTCATAAAAGCTCTTTACAGCATTTAGTAACTTACCACCTATTCCATATACTTGCAACATCTGCCACATTGCTCCTCTATCCACTCTATCATATGCCTTTTCTAAATCCATTAAATGCAATAAAAACTTCCCTACCTTTATCTAAATACTGTTCACATATATGCTTCAATGTAAACACTTGATCTACACATCCCCTACCCACTCTGAAACCTCCTTGCTCGTCCGCAATTCTACATTCTGTCTTACCTCTAATTCTTTCAATTATAACCCTACCGTATACTTTTCCTGGTATACTCAGTAAACTTATTCCTCTATAATTTTTACAATTTCTTTTGTCCCCTTTCCCTTTATATAAAGGGACTATACATGCTCTCCGCCAATCCCTAGGTACCTTCCCCTCTTTCATACATTTATTAAACAAAAGTACCAACCACTCCAACACTATATCCCCCCCTGCTTTTAACATTTCTGTCATGATCCCATATATATAAATCCTAGGTAGTAGGTTGGTAAACAGCAACCGCCCAGGGAGGTACTACCGTCCTGCCAAGCAAGTGTAAAACGAAAACCTGTAATTGCTTCACATAATGGTAGGATTGCTGGTGTCCTTTTTTCTGTCTCATAAACATGCAAGACTTCAGGTACGTCATGCTACTTTTACTTACACTTAGGTCACACTACACATACATGTACAAGCATATATATACACACCCCTCTGGGTTTTCTTCTATTTTCTTTCTAGTTCTTGTTTTTGTTTATTTCCTCTTATCTCCATGGGGAAGTGGAACAGAATTCTTCCTCCGTAAGCCATGTGTGTTGTAAGAGGCGACTAAAATGCTGGGGGCAAGGGGCTAGTAACCCCTTCTCTTGTATAAATTACTGAATTCAAAAAGAGAAACTTTCATTTTTCTTTTTGGGTCACCCTGCCTTGATGGGATATGGCCGGTTTGTTGAAAAAAATATATACATGTACAGTGGACCCCCGCCTTACGATGGCATCGCGTTACGTTAAATCCGCCATATGATACATTTTAATGCAAAAATTTTGCCTCGCCTCACGCAATTTGTCCGGGACGCATCGCACACATGGCCTCAGCTGCCCCGTGCATGCCAGTGTTTACAAGCCAGCCAGTGCGGTCGCATCCATGCATACATTCAGTACAGTTCATATTATCACAGCATTTTTAGTGATTGTAGCTGCAAAATAAGTCACCATGGGCCCCAAGAAAGCTTTTAGTGCCAACCCTGCGGAAAAAAAGGTGAAAATTACTATGGAAATGAAGAAAGAGTTAATTGCTAAGTACGAAAGTGGAGTGTGTGTCTCGGAGCTGGCCAGGTTGTATACCAAACCCCAATCAACCATCTCTACTATCGTGGCCAACAAAACGGCAATCAAGGAAGCTGTTCTTGCAAAAGGTGCAAGTTTGTTTTTGAAACAGAGATCGCAAGTGATAGAAGATGTTGAGAGACTGTTATTGGTGTGGATAAAGGAAAAACAGATAGCAGGAGATAGCATCTCTCAAGCGATCATATGTGAAAAGGCTAGGAAGTTGCATGAGGATTTAATTAGAAAAATGCCTGCAACTAATGGTGATGTGAGTGAATTTAAGGCCAGCAAAGGTTGGTTTGAGAGATTTAAGAATTGTAGTGGCATACATAGTGTGATAAGGCATGGTGAGGCTGCCAGTTCGGACCAAAAAGCGGCTGAAAAATATGTGAAGGAATTCAAGGGTTACATAGACAGTGAAGAATTGCAACCTGAACAAGTGTTTAATTGCGACGAAATAGGCCTATTTTGGAAGAAAATGCCAAGTAGGACCTATGTTACTCAGGAGGAAAAGGCACTCCCAGGACATAAGCCTATGAAAGACAGGCTTACTCTTCTGATGTGTGCTAATGCTAGTGGTGATTGCAAAGTGAAGCCTTTATTGGTGTATCACTCTGAAACTCCCAGAGCGTTCAGGCAAAACAATGTCGTCAAGGCTAATTTGTGTGTGATGTGGAGGGCAAACAGTAAGGCATGGGTCACTAGGGACCTTTTCTATGACTGGTTACACCATGCATTTGCCCCCACTGTGAAAAATTATCTAATGGAAAAGAAATTGGGCCTTAAGTGCCTCCTGGTATTAGACAATGCTCCTGGTCATCCTTCAGACTTGGCAGAGTGACTTTCTAGGGACATGAGCTTCATTAAGGTCAAGTTTTTGCCTCCTAATACCACTCCTCTCCTGCAGCCCATGGACCAGCAGGTCATTTCAAACTTCAAAAAACTCTACACAAAAGCTATGTTTCAAACGTGCTTTGAAGTGACCTCAGACACTCGATTGACTCTAAGAGAGTTGTGGAAAGATCACTTTAGCATCCTCAGTTGTGTAAACCTTATAGGTAAGGCTTGGGAGTGACTAAGAGGACCTTGAACTCTGCTTGGAAGAAACTGTGGCCACAATGTGTAGAAGAAAGGGATTTTGAAGTGTTTGGGGGCTAACCCTCAAGAGCCTATGCCAGTTGTGGAATCTATTGTGGCATTGGGAAAGTCCATGGGGTTGGAGGTTAGTGGGGAAGATGTGGAAGAGTTGGTGGAGGAGGACAATGAAGAACTAACCACTGAAGAGCTGCAAGATCATCTTTACAGCAAGAGGCCACACCTGAGGAAACTGCTTCAGAGGAGGGGAGAGAGAAATTGAAGAAGTTGCCTACTTCAAAGATTAAGGAAATGTGTGTAAAGTGGGTTGAACTGCAAATCTTTGCAGATGAAAATCACCCTGACACAGCTACTGCAAGCTGTGCTGGTGACTATTACAATGACACTGTTATGGCCCATTTTAGGAAAGTCTTAAAGGAATGGGAGGTACAGACCTCTATGGACAGATTTGTTGTGCGACAGAGGTCCAGTGACTCTCAAGCTGGTCCTAGTGGCATTAAAAGAAGAAGGGAAGTAACCCCGGAAAAGGACTTGATACCTCAAGTCCTAATGGAAGGGGATTCCCCTTCTAAACAATAACAACTTCCACATTCTCCCCTCCTCCCATCCCATCAATCATCACCAGATCATCAATAAAGGTAAGTGTCATGTATTCTATTCTTGGTAGAGTAGTAATTGTGCATGTCTTCTTCAGTTTGTGTGTATTAAAATTAATATTTCATGTGGTAAAAAAATTTTTTTTCATACTTTGAGGTGTCTTGCATGGATTAATTTGATTTCCAGTATTTCTTATGGGGAAAATTAATTCGCCTTACGATAATTTTGGCTTATGATGAGCTCTCAGAAACGGATTAATATCGTAAGGCGGGGGTCCACTGTATATATATATATATAAATTATAGGTAATGGGTTGGTCGACAGCAACCGCCCAGAGAGGTGCTACCGTCCTGCCAGGTGAGTATAAAACGAAAGCCTGTAATTGTTTTACATGATGGTAGGATTGCTGGTGTCTTTTGTGTCTCATAAACATGCAAGATTTCAGGTGTGTCTTGCTAATTCTACTTACACTTAGGTCACACTACACATACATGTACAAGCAATTATATACACACACCCCTGCAACCACAATTAGGTGAGTGAGTACCCCTCTGGGGTTTCTTCTATTTTCTTTCTAGTTCTTGTTCTTGTTTATTTCCTCTTATCTCCATGGGGAAGTGGAACAAAATTCTTCCTCCGTAACCGATTCGTGTTGTAAGAGGCGACTAAAATGCTGGGAGCAAGGGGCTAGTGACCCTTTCTCCTGTATAAATTACTAAATTTAAGAAGAGAAACTTTCGTTATTCTTTTTGGGCCACCCTGCCTCGGTGGGATATGGCCGGTTTGTTGAAAGAAGAAGATATATATAAATATTATTATTTAATAAATACCAGAGGTTTTGAATTGATTTACCAACTTCAAAACTCCCACATCTAAACTAGCAACAAGCTCTTCAAAATTAATATACAGCTAGTATTACACACAGAAAAATATATAATATTTTAACTAGAAATAACAAAAAAACTCATTCACAAAAAGTCAATAATTATTTTTTTTTATTATTAACCCATTGGCCGATTCCCACCAAGGCAGTGTGGCCCGAAAAAGAAAAACTTGCATTATCATTCACTCCATCACTGTCTTGCCAGATGAGTGCTTTACACTACAGTTATAAAACTGCAACATTAAGACCCCTCCTTCAGTGTGCAGACACTGTACTTCCCATCTCCAGGACTCAAGTCCGGCCTGCCGGTTTCCCTGAACCCCTTCGTGAATGTTACCTTGCTCACACTCCAACAGCACATCAAGTATTAAAAACCATTTGTCTCTATTCACTCCTATCAAATATACTCACGCATGCTTGCTGTAAGTCCAAGCCCCTCACACACAAAACCTCCTTTACCCCCTCCCTCCAACCTTTCCTAGGCCGACTCCTACCCCACCTCCCCTCCACTACAGATTTATACACTCTCGAAGTCATTCTGTCTCATTCCATTCCCTCTACATGTCCGAACCACCATTAACAACCCCTCCTCAGCCCTCTGGATAATAGTTTTGGTAATCCTGCACCTCCTCCTAATTTCCAAACTTCAAATTCTCTTCATTATATTCACAACACGCGTTGCCCTCAGACATGACATCTCCACTGCCTCCAGCCTTCTCCTTGTTGCAACATTCATCACCCATGCTTCACACCCATATAAGAGCGTTGGTAAAACTATACTCTCACACATTCCCCTCTTTGCCTCCAAGGACAAAGTTCTTTGTCTCCACAGACTCCTAAGTGCACCACTCACCCTTTTCCCCTCATCAATTCTATGATTCACCTCATCCTTCATAGACCTGTCTGCTGACATGTCCACTCCTAAATACATTCACCTCCTCCAATCTGATATCCAATCTTTCATCAACTAATCTTTTTGTTATCCTCATCACCTTACTCTTTCCTATATTCACTTTTAATTTTCTTCTTTTACATACCCTACCAAATTCATCCACCAACCTCTGCAACTTCTCTTCAGAATCTTCCAAAAGCAGTGTCATCAGCAATGAGCAACTGTGACAACTCCCACTTTGTGTTAGATTCTTTATCTTTTACCCCCATACCTCTTGCCAACACTCGAGCATTTACTTCTCTTACAACCCCATCTATAAATACTGTATATTGAACAACCATGGTGACATCACACATCCTTGTCTAATGCCTACTTTTACTGGGAAATAATTTCCCTCTTTCCTACATACTCTAACTTGAGCCTCACTGTCCTCGTAAAAACTCTTCACTGCTTTCAGTAACCTACCTCCTACACTATACACCTTCAACATCTGCCACATTGCCCCCCTATCCACCCTGTCACATGCCTTTTCCAAATCCATAAATGCCACAAAAACCTCTTTAGCCTTATCTAAATACTGTTCAATAAATGAAATAAAAATCAACTGATACTAAACTAACGATGTGTACAACAAATTTAACCATAATACCTTTGTAATATTGTGAATGTTTTGTGACTACAGTATTTATTTCACTTAAGTTGATTCATACTTAATTTTGTGACAATAAATTATATGAGGAAAAATAATATTTGTGATCAATTTGACATTAGTAAATGTTTACAGTGAAACATATAAGTGAACAGTATTTAGATAAGGCTAAAGAGGTCTTTGTGGCATTTATGGATTTGGAAAAGGCGTATGACAGGGTGGATAGGGGGGCAATGTGGCAGATGTTGCAAGTGTATGGTGTAGGAGGTAGGTTACTGAAAGCAGTGAAGAGTTTTTACGAGGATAGTGAGGCTCAAGTTAGAGTATGTAGGAAAGAGGGAAATTTTTTCCCAGTAAAAGTAGGCCTTAGACAAGGATGTGTGATGTCACCGTGGTTGTTAATATATTTATAGATGGGGTTGTAAGAGAAGTAAATGCGGGGGTCTTGGCAAGAGGCGTGGAGTTAAAAGATAAAGAATCACACACAAAAATGGGAGTTGTCACAGCTGCTCTTTGCTGATGACACTGTGCTCTTGGGAGATTCTGAAGAGAAGTTGCAGAGATTGGTGGATGAATTTGGTAGGTGTGGCAAAAGAAGAAAATTTAAAAGGGGAATACAGGAAAGAGTAAGGTTATGAGGATAACAAAAAGATTAGGTGATGAAAAATTGAATATCAATTGGAGGGAGAGAGTATGGAGGAGGTGAACGTATTCAGATATTTGGGAGTGGACGTGTCAGCAGATGGTCTATGAAAGATGAGGTGAATCATAGAATTGATGAGGGAAAAAGAGTGAGTGGTGCACTTAGGAGTCTGTGGAACAAAGAACTTTGTCCTTGGAGGCAAAGAGGGGAATGTATGAGAGTATAATTTTACCAACGCTCTTATATGGGTGTGAAGCGTGGGTGATGAATGTTGCAGCGAGGAGAAGGCTGGAGGCAGTGGAGATGTCATGTCTGAGGGCAATGTGTGGTGTGAATATAATGCAGAGAATTCGTAGTTTGGAAGTTAGGAGGAGGTGCGGGATTACCAAAACTGTTGTCCAGAGGGCTGAGGAAGGGTTTGTTGAGGTGGTTTCGGACATGTAGAGAGAATGGAGCGAAACAGAATGACTTCAAGAGTGTATCAGTCTGTAGTGGAAGGAAGGCGGGGTAGGGGTCGGCCTAGGAAGGGTTGGAGGGAGGGGGTAAAGGAGGTTTTGTGTGCGAGGGGCTTGGACTTCCAGCAGGCATGCGTGAGCGTGTTTGATAGGAGTGAATGGAGACGAATGGTTTTTTAATACTTGACGTGCTGTTGGAGTGTGAGCAAAGTAACATTTATGAAGGGATTCAGGGAAACCGGCAGGCCGGACTTGAGTCCTGGAGATGGGAAGTACCGTGCCTGCACTCTGAAGGAGGGGTGTTAATGTTGCAGTTTAAAAACTGTAGTGTAAAGCACCCTTCTGGCAAGACAGTGATGGAGTGAATGATGGTGAAAGTTTTTCTTTTTCGGGCCACCCTGCCTTGGTGGGAATCGGCCGGTGTGATAATAAAAAAAAAAAAATAAATAAAAATAAATGTCAACAAAGTACAGTACATAAGTTTACCAAGCTCTCACCTGAGCCTCAAGGTCAGCTCTGGTAATGTTTAGTCCTCGCTTCTCAGCCATTAGGGCTTCCATTTCCTGTCTCTGAAAAAAAAAAAAAGTTTTATTCATCTAAGAACATAAGAAGAGAGAAGCAATGTAAAAGGCCTTCTGGCCCAAGCTAGGTAGATACTATACTACTCAGTTATTTTCAATCATATATTTATAGGTAGTAGGTTGGTAGACAGCAACCACCCAGGGAGGTACTACCGTCCTGCCGAGTGAGTGTAAAACGAAAGCCTGTAATTGTTTTACATGATGGTAGGATTGCTGATGTCTTTTGTCTGTCTCATAAATATGCAAGATTACAGGTACGTCTTGCTACTTCTACTTACACTTAGGTCACACTACACATACATATACACATTTATTCATACACACTCATCTGAGTTTTCTTTGATTTTATCTTAATAGTTCTTGGTCTTATTAATTTTCCTTTTATATCCATGGGGAAGTGGAATAAGAATCTTTCCTCCGTAAGCCATGCGTGTTGTAAAAGTCAACTAAAATGCCGGGAACAATGGGCTAGTAACCCCTTTTCCTGTAAAGATTACTAAAAAGAATAAGAAGAAGAAAATTGTCAAAAGTGGGAAGTCTGAATGTGCGTGGATGTTGTGCAGATGATAAGAAAGAGATGATTGTGGATGTTATGAATGAGAAGAAGCTGGATGTCCTGGCTTTAAGTGAAACAAAGCTGAAGGGGGTGGGAGAGTTTCAGTGGAGAGGAATAAATGGGATTAGGTAAGGGGTTTCAAATAGAGTTAGAGCTAAAGAAGGAGTAGCAATAATGTTGAAGGATAAGCTATGGCAGGAAAAGAGGGACTATAAATGTATTAATTCAAGGATTATGTGGAGTAAAATAAAGATTGGATGTGAAAAGTGGGTTATAATAAGCGTGTATGCACCTGGAGAAGAGAGAAGTGTAGAGGAGAGAGAGAGATTTGGGAAATGTTGAGTGAATGCGTGGGGAGTTTTGAATCAAGTGTGAGAGTAATGGTGGTTGGGGATTTCAATGCTAAAGTGGGTAAAAATGTTATGGAGGGAGTAGTAGGTAAATTTGGGGTGCCAGGGGTAAATGTAAATGGGGAGCCTTTAATTGAGCTATGTGTAGAAAGAAATTTGGTAATAAGTAATACATATTTTATGAAAAGAGGATAAATAAATATACAAGGTATGATGTAGCACGTAATGAAAGTAGTTTATTAGATTATGTATTGGTGGATAAAAGGTTGATGGGTAGGCTCCAGATGTACATGTTTATAGAGGGGCAACTGATATATCGGATCATTATTTAGTTGTAGCTACAGTTAGAGTAAGAGGTAGATGGGAAAAGAGGAAGGTGGCAACAACAAGTAAGAGGGAGGTGAAAGTGTATAAACTAAGGGAGGAGGAAGTTCGGGCGAGATATAAGCGACTATTGGCAGAAAGGTGGGATAGTGCAAAGATGAGTAATGGGGGGGTTGAAGAGGGTTGGAATAGTTTTAAAAATGCAGTATTAGAATGTGGGGCAGAAGTTTGTGGTTATAGGAGGGTGGGTGCAGGAGGAAAGAGGAGTGATTGGTGGAATGATGAAGTAAAGGGTGTGATAAAAGAGAAAAAGGTAGCTTATGAGAGGTTTTTTACAAAGCAGAAGTGTTATAAGAAGAGCAGAATATATGGAGAGTAAAAGAAAGGTAAAGAGAGTGGTGAGAGAGTGCAAAAGGAGAGCAGATGATAGAGTGGAGAGGCACTGTCAAGAAATTTTAATGAAAATAAGAAAAAATTTTGGAGTGAGTTAAACAAGTTAAGAAAGCCAAGGGAAAATATGGATTTGTCAGTTAAAAACAGAGTAGGGGAGTTAGTAGATGGGGAGATGGAGGTATTAGGTAGATGGCGAGAATATTTTGAGGAACTTTTAAATGTTAAGGAAGAAACAGAGGCAGTAATTTCATGCACTGGTCAGGGAGGTATAACATCTTTTAGGAGTGAAGAAGAGCAGAATGTAAGTGTGGGGGAGGTACGTGAGGCATTACGTAAAATGAAAGGGGGTAAAGCAGCTGGTACTGATGGGATCATGACAGAAATGTTAAAAGCAGGGGGGGATATAGTGTTGGAGTGGTTGGTACTTTTGTTCAATAAATGTATGAAAGAGGGGAAGGTACCTAGGGATTGGCGGAGAGCATGTATAGTCCCTTTATATAAAGGGAAAGGGGACAAAAGAGACTGTAAAAATTATAGAGGAATAAGCTTACTGAGTATACCAGGAAAAGTGTACGGTAGGGTTATAATTGAAAGAATTAGAGGTAAGACAGAATGTAGGATTGCGGATGAGCAAGGAGGTTTCAGAGTGGGTAGGGGATGCGTAGATCAAGTGTTTACATTGAAGCATATATGTGAACAGTATTTAGATAAAGGTAGGGAAGTTTTTATTGCATTTATGGATTTAGAAAAGGCATATGATAGAGTGGATAGAGGAGCAATGTGGCAGATGTTGCAAGTATATGGAATAGGTGGTAAGTTATTAAATGCTGTAAAGAGTTTTTATGAAGATAGTGAGGCTCAGGTTAGGGTGTGTAGAAGAGAGGGAGACTATTTCCCGGTAAAAGTAGGTCTTAGACAGGGATGTGTAATGTCACCATGGTTGTTTAATATATTTATAGATGGGGTTGTTAAGGAAGTAAATGCTAGGGTTTTTGGGAGAGGGGTGGGATTAAATTATGGGGAATCAAATTCAAAATGGGAATGACACAGTTACTTTTTGCTGATGATACTGTGCTTATGGGAGATTCTAAAGAAAAATTGCAAAGGTTAGTGGATGAGTTTGGGAATGTGTGTAAAGGTAGAAAGTTGAAAGTGAACATAGAAAAGAGTAAGGTGATGAGGGTGTCAAATGATTTAGATAAAGAAAAATTGGATATCAAATTGGGAGGAGGGGTATGGAAGAAGTGAATGTTTTCAGATACTTGGGAGTTGACGTGTCGGGGATGGATTTATGAAGGATGAGGTTAATCATAGAATTGATGAGGGAAAAAAGGTGAGTGGTGCGTTGAGGTATATGTGGAGTCAAAAACGTTATCTATGGAGGCAAAGAAGGGAATGTATGAAAGTATAGTAGTACCAACACTCTTATATGGGTGTGAAGCTTGGGTGGTAAATGCAGCAGCGAGGAACGGTTGGAGGCAGTGGAGATGTCCTGTTTAAGGGCAATGTGTGGTGTAAATATTATGCAGAAAATTCGGAGTGTGGAAATTAGGAGAAGGTGTGGAGTTAATAAAAGTATTAGTCAGAGGGCAGAAGAGGGGTTGTTGAGGTGGTTTGGTCATTTAGAGAGAATGGATCAAAGTAGAATGACATGGAAAGCATATAAATCTATAGGGGAAGGAAGGCGGGGTAGGGGTCGTCCTCGAAAGGGTTGGAGAGAGGGGGTAAAGGAGGTTTTGTGGGTAAGGGGCTTGGACTTCCAGCAAGCGTGCGTGAGCGTGTTAGATAGGAGTGAATGGAGACGAATGGTACTTGGGACCTGACGATCTGTTGGAGTGTGAGCAGGGTAATATTTAGTGAAGGGATTCAGGGAAACCGGTTATTTTCATATAGTCGGACTTGAGTCCTGGAAATGGGAAGTACAATGCCTGCACTTTAAAGGAGGGGTTTGGGATATTGGCAGTTTGGAGGGATATGTTGTGTATCTTTATATGTGTATGCTTCTAGACTGTTGTATTCTGAGCACGTCTGCAAAAACAGTGATAATGTGCGAGTGTGGTGAAAGTGTTGAATGATGATGAAAGTATTTTCTTTTTGGGGATTTTCTTTCTTTTTTGGGTCACCCTGCCTCGGTGGGAGACGGCCGACTTGTTGAAAAAAAAAAAAAAAAAAAAATATTTATTTTACCTATTTCTAAAGACAGCCAAAGTATTTATTTACTTTAATGACACTACTTTGCAGCTTGTTCTTATCACCTACAAATTATATTGGGTTGAAGTATGGCATAGCCAACAAGTGATAAAAACATTTTTTTTTTCCTTAACACATCGCCCATTTCCCACCGAGGCAGCGTAACCCAAAAAGAAAGAAAATACTTTCATTATTCAACACTTTCACCATCACTCATACATAATCACTGTCTTTGCAGAGGCACTCAAATACAACAGTTCAGATGTCCCTCCAAACTGTTAATATCCCAAACCCTTCCTTTAAAGTGCAGGCATTGTACCTTTCTTAGTACAATGTTCCACCTACATGAGGTTCTATTGGGTACCTGATATTTGATGAAGTATAGGTACTTCAAAAAGCCTCATGTAGGTGGAACATCATGCTAATAAAGGTCTCATTCTGTGGTATGCATTTTTTTTTTTTTTTTTTTCCAACAAGTCGGCCGTCTCCCACCGAGGCAGGGTGACCCAAAAAAGAAAGAAAATCCCCAAAAAGAAAATACTTTCATCATTCAACACTTTCACCACACTCGCACATTATCACTGTTTTTGCAGAGGTGCTCAGAATACAACAGTCTAGAAGCATACACATATAAAGATACACAACATATCCCTCCAAACTGCCAATATCCCAAACCCCTCCTTTAAAGTGCAGGCATTGTACTTCCCATTTCCAGGACTCAAGTCCGACTATATGAAAATAACTGGTTTCCCTGAATCCCTTCACTAAATATTACCCTGCTCACACTCCAACAGATCGTCAGGTCCCAAGTACCATTCGTCTCCATTCACTCCTATCTAACACGCTCACGCACGCTTGCTGGAAGTCCAAGCCCTTACCCACAAAACCTCCTTTACCCCCTCTCTCCAACCCTTTCGAGGACGACCCCTACCCCGCCTTCCTTCCCCTATAGATTTATATGCTTTCCATGTCATTCTACTTTGATCCATTCTCTCTAAATGACCAAACCACCTCAACAACCCCTCTTCTGCCCTCTGACTAATACTTTTATTAACTCCACACCTTCTCCTAATTTCCAAAACTCCGAATTTTCTGCATATTTACACCACACATTGCCCTTAAACAGGACATCTCCACTGCCTCCAACCGTCTCCTCGCTGCTGCATTTACCACCCAAGCTTCACACCCATATAAGAGTGTTGGTACTACTATACTTTCATACATTCCCTTCTTTGCCTCCATAGATAACGTTTTTTGACTCCACATATACCTCAATGCACCACTCACCTTTTTTCCCTCATCAATTCTATGATTAACCTCATCCTTCATAAATCCACCCGCCGACACGTCAACTCCCAAGTATCTGAAAACATTCACTTCTTCCATACTCCTCCTCCCCAATTTGATATCCAATTTTTCTTTATCTAAATCATTTGACACCCTCATCACCTTACTCTTTTCTATGTTCACTTTCAACTTTCTACCTTTACAAAATATTCCCAAACTCATCCACAAACCTTTCCCAATTTTTTTTTAGAATCTCCATAAGCACAGTATCATCAGCAGAAAGCAACTGTATAAATTTCCCCATTTTGAATTTGATTCCCCATATTTAATCCCACCCCTCTCCCAAACACCCTAGCATTTACTTCCTTTAAAACCCCCATCTATAAATATATTAAACAACCATGGTGCATTACACATCCCTGTCTAAGACCTACTTTTACCGGGAAGTAGTTCCCTCTCTTCTACACACCCTAACCTGAGCCTCACTATCCTCATAAAAACTCTTTACAGCATTTAATAATTTACCACCTATTCCATATACTTGCAACATCTGCCACATTGCTCCTCTATCCACTCTATAAATATGCCTTTTCTAAATCCATAAATGCAATAAAAACTTCCCTATCTTTTCTAAATACTGTTCACATATATGTTTCAATGTAAACACCTGATCTACCATCCCTACCCACTCTAAAACCTCCTTGCTCACCCGCAATCCTACATTCTGTCTTACCTCTAATTCTTTCAATATAACCCTACCGTACACTTTTCCTGGTTACTCAGTAAGCTTATTCCTCTATAATTTTTACGTCTCTTTTGTCCCCTTTCCCTTTATATAAAGGGACTATACATGCTCTCTGCCATTCCCTAGTACCTTCCCTCTTTCATCCCATTTATTAAACAAAAGTACCAACCACTCCAACACTATATCCCCCCTGCTTTTAACATTTCTGTCATGATCCCATCAGTTCCAGCTGCTTTACCCCTTTCTTTCTACGTAATGCCTCACGTACCTCCCCCACACTTACATTCTGCTCTCTTCACTCCTAAAAGATGGTATACCTCCCTGACCAGTGCATGAAATTACTGCCTCTATTTCTTCCTTAACATTTAAAAGTTCCTCAAATATTCTCGCCATCTACCCAATACCTCCATCTCCCCATCTACTAACTCCCCTACTCTGTTTTTAACTGACAAACCATATTTTCCCTAGGCTTTCTTAACTTGTTTAACTCACTCCAAAATTTTTTCTTATTTTCATTAAAATTTCTTGACAGTGCTTCGCCCATCATCATCTGCTCTCCTTTTGCACTCTCTCCCACTCTCTTTACCTTTCTTTTACTCCCCATATACTCTGCTCTTTTTATAACACTTCTGCTTTGTAAAAACCTCTCATAAGCTACCTTTTTTTCTTTTATCACACCCTTTTTTCATCATTCCACCAATCACTCCTCTTTCTCCTGCCCCCACCCTCTATAACCACAAACTTCTGCCCCACATTCTAATACTGCATTTTTAAAACTATTCCAACCCTCTTCAACCCCCCACTACTCATCTTTGCACTAGCCCACCTTTTTTGCCAATTGTCGCTTATATCTCGCCCGAACTTCCCCCTCCCTTTGTTTATATACTTTCACCTCCCCCTTACTTGTTGTTGCCACCTTCCTCTTTTCCCATCTACCTCTTACTCTAACTGTAGCTACAACTAAATAATGATCCCATATATCAGTTGCCCCTCTATAAACAAAGTACATCCTGGAGCCTACCATCAACCTTTAATCCACCAATACATAATCTAAAAAACTACTTTTATTACGTGCTACATCATACCTTGTATATTTATTTATCCCTTTTTCATAAAATATGTATTACTTTATTACCAAATCTCTTTCTACACATAGCTCAATTAAAGGGTCCCCATTTACATTTACCCCTGGCACCCCAAATTTACCTACTACTCCCTCCATAACATTTTTACCCACTTTAGCATTGAAATCCCCAACCACCATTACTTCACACTTGATTCAAAACTTCCCACGCATTCACTCAACATTTCCCAAAATCTCTCTCTCTCCTCTACACTTCTCTCTTCTCCAGGTGCATACACGCTTATTATAACCCCCTTTTCACATCCCAAACTTTATTTTACTCCACATAATCCTTGAATTTATACATTTATAGTCCCTCTTTTCCTGCCATAGCTTATCCTTCAACTTATTGCTACTCCTTCTTTAGCTCTAACTCTATTTGAAACCCCTGACCTAATCCATTTATTCCTCTCCCTGAAACCCCTCCCACCCCCTTCAGCTTTGTTTCACTTTAAAGCCAGGACATCCAGCTTCTTCTCATTCATAACATCCACAATCATCTCTTTCTTATCATCTGCACAACATCCACGCACATTCAGACTTCCCATTTTGACAATTTTCTTCTTCTTATTCTTTTAAAATCTTTACAGGAAAAGGGGTTACTAGCCATTTTTTCCCGGGCATTTTAGTTGACTTTTACAACACGCTGGCTTACGGAGGAAAGATTCTTATTCCACTTCCCCATGGATATAAAAGGAAAATTAATAAGACCAAGAACTATTAAGATAAAATCAAAGAAAACTCAGATGAGTGTGTATAAATAAATGTGTACATGTATGTGTAGTGTGACCTAAGTGTAAGTAGAAGTAGCAAGACATGCCTGTAATCTTGCATATTTATGAGACAGACAAAAGACATCAGCAATCCTACCATCATGTAAAACAATCACAGGCTTCGTTTTACACTCACTTGGCAGGACGGTAGTACCTCCCTGGGTGGTTGCTGTCTACCAACCTACTACCAAATCTGAATATATCCAACTGAAGCCAAGTGTTGCAAGTCCTGTCTTGGTTAGATATTTTTAGTTGCTACTGAGGAAACCTGACAGGAAATGTGAGCAAAATATAGGCAGTGAAAAAGAGAAAATACAAGAAACATTTCATACACTGTCTGCCACTGCCAGGAAACATGCTCTCCCTGCCATGCACTCACAATTTAACATATGGTGACCAAGACACTTCATGTCTGATAATAGAGTATAAAATTGATTGAACTGATAGCAGAGTAACAACAGTGTAACAGTGGTGGCATATCAGTAAAGATTCTGTGATGATAGAATTGGAGATTTTGTTAAGTGGCTCTTGTAATGATGACAATAGTAGTGCATTCTGTGATGATGGTGATGCAATGACTGTAGTGTTAGTGACTCTTATGATGATAAGACCAGTGATAGCCACTGTGATGATAATGGTGACACTGGTAGCAGAGAAGTGACTTTTGGTATGACAAATGAAGCAGTAGGGAAGAAGCAGTAGTGGTGGAGTGAAGGAGGTGAGCAATGGGTGAAAATCAGTGGCAGACTTACAAGAATGGGAGAAAAGGCACAGACTCAGCATATGGCAAAAAAATAAAAATAGAAACTGGAAAATATACTGCAGAAAAGAAAATGTCAAAGAAATCATCTTTAAAAACATGATTTATGATTTTTTTTTTTTTAACAAGTCGGCCGTCTCCCACTGAGGCAGGGTAACTCAAAAAGAAATTTCTTAGCCTCTCATGCTTTTGTGGTCACTGGTTAATATAATACAGGGAAAATTAGCAAATAATTGAAAAAAAAAAAAAGTATTTGTCTCTGGGGAGGGTTTTAGTCTTCCTTTCCATGAGTGGGCCACTGACAGTAATGAAAACCAAAGATAATATGGAAAATGAGGTTAAACAAGGGAACACTTACAATAGTCTGTGAGACAGAAGGTGTAGTTGCTGTGATCTGAGCTATCCTGCGAGAGATATCATTGTACTGGGTACGGAAGAAATCACGTTCTTGCTGCAACATGTCCCTCTCACGCAATACGTTGCTGATATCCACCTCTTCTGTCTGAAATTCAAAACAATGTTAAGAACAGAATCTAATGAGAAAATTAAAATTTTTTGAAAGGTCAGGTGTATTTATTAAATCTGTAGGGAACGGAAGGCAGGGTAGGGGTTGTCCTCGAAAAGGTTGGAGGGAGGGGAGTAAAAGAGGTTTTGCGGGTGAGGGGCTTGAACTTCCAGTAAGCATGTGTGTGTTAGGCAAGAATGAATGAGACAAATGGTTTTTGAGACCTGATGAGCTGTTGGAGTGTGAGCAGGGTAATATTTTGTGAAGGGATTCAGGGTCTATGAAGGATGAGGTGAATCATAGAATTGATGAGGGGAAAAGGGTGAGTGGTGCACTTAGGAGTCTGTGGAGACAAAGAACTTTGTCCTTGGAGGCAAAGAGGGGAATGTATGAGAGTATAGTTTTACCAACACTCTTATATGGGTGTGAAGCATGGGTGATGAATGTTGCAGCGAGGAGAAGGCTGGAGGCAGTGGAGATGTCATGTCTGAGGGCAATGTGTGGTGTGAATATAATGCAGAGAATTCGTAGTTTGGAAATTAGGAGGAGGTGCGGGATTACCAAAACTGTTGTCCAGAGGGCTGAGGAAGGATTGTTGAGGTGGTTCGGACATGTAGAGAGAATGGAGCGAAACAGAATGACTTCAAGAGTGTATCAGTCTGTAGTGGAAGGAAGGCGGGGTAGGGTCGGCCTAGGAAAGGTTGGAGGGAGGGGGTAAAGGTGGTTTTGTGTGCGAGGGGCTTGGACTTCCAGCAGGCGTGCGTGAGCGTGTTTGATAGGAGTGAATGGAGACGAATGGTTTTTAATACTTGACGTGCTGTTGGAGTGTGAGCAAAGTAACATTTATGAAGGGGTTCAGGGAAACCGGCAGGCCGGACTTGAGTCCTGGAGATGGGAAGTACAGTGCCTGCACTCTGAAGGAGGGGTGTTAATGTTGCAGTTTAAAAACTGTAGTGTAAAGCACCCTTCTGGCAAGACAGTGATGGAGTGAATGATGGTGAAAGTTTTTCTTTTTCGGGCCACCCTGCCTTGGTGGGAATCGGCCAGTGTGATAATAAAAATAAAAAAAATATTCAGGGAAACCAGTTAGCTGGACTTGAGTCCTGGAAATGGGAAGTATAATGCCTGCACTTTAAAGGAGGGGTTTGGGATATTGGCAGTTTGAAGGGGCATCTAAATTGTTGTATCTGAGTGCCTCTGCAAAGACAATGATTATGTATGAGTGATGGTGAAAGTGTTGAATGATAATGAAAGTTTTTTCATTCTTTTTTGGGTCACCCTGCCTCGGTGGGAGACGGCCGACATGTTAAAAAAAAAAAAAATCATTAAAATCAAAAGTGATCTGTTATATATTGTACAAAATGTGGAGAAAGGGATAAAGTTACATACTATAAATTACATGTGAATTTCAAAAGTGGATATTTCTGTGATGTTTTACCTGAGGCATAGGCTGTGCAATGCTCGCTTTAAGATTCTCATATTGTTGTTTGAAGAAGTCCCGCTCCTGCTGGCATACTCTCACCTCATTTCTTAGTGCTGAAGAATCTGCCTCACGCTGTGGTGTGGTGTCTGATGATGCCTGCCAATATGTAGTTACACCAGTATTAGTTAAAAACTTTCAGTGGAAAAAGTACTAATTTGTTTATAAAGCCTATGAAAAATTTAAATATTCAGAGTAGCTTTAACAATGGAAGGTATCAACAGGAAAGAAATATGCTAAATTAAAATTAGATTAAATGAAGGCAGCAAGCTAAATAGAAGACAATGCACTTACTTAATTTACAATGTATCCCTGTTTATATTTTCAAATGGTGTGAAGGTACAGCTAATATTGTAGGTGTTGCAATATATGAATAACACAACAGTATGAAGCATTCAAAGAGGAAGCAAATTACAGTTAAGATTCACACAGTAATAGCTACAGTATTATCATCAACAGTTTCTGTATATACAGTGACAAATATTTGGTTTAGATTTTTTCAGAAAGAGAGACTAACTGGGAATATAAGTAACAACACAGTTATGTGTCTGGGAAAGCAATATGTTCAGGTGAAACATACCTGGTTAACTAGAATATGAAGATATTGCTTTTATTCACAGTTTTAACCCTTTCAGGGTCCAGAGGCCAAATTTCTAAGTGCATGCCAGTGTCCAAGAATTTAAAAAAAAAAAATTTGCTATTTTTTCTTATGAAATGGTAGAGAATCTTTTTCTGAAGGTAATAAAACAAAAAGTACGAAATTTGATGAAAAACTGACGAAATTATGCTCGCGAATTTTTGTGTCGGAGATATTTACACATCGGCGATTATGCCGACTTTGACTCCCATTTTAGGCCAATTACCTTATTCCAGTCGATCAAATTCTTAGCTATTTCGCTAGTATTACTTCTATTCTATGGACTGAGCACAATAAATCGCCAACTCAGCTGTTTCAACTACAAAATAAAGTGATTGGAAATTGGTAATTAGGCCAATTTAGTGCAAAGTTCAAAATATTCCAGTTTCAAAATAGGGTCCAGAATAAACAATGCAGGTATTCCTGGCACTAAATTAACATTTCCTCTGTTCATCAGTTATGTTTTCAGGCTTTACAAATGAATTCCATTTTGATTTTTAATTCACATAATGAATTTTTATTCAAACCAAAAAATAGAAGATTTACTGTCATGCAATATTGTAATAATTGTATAAATAATATCAGCAAATTTGTGAACATATATTAGACCCACCAGCTGGCGTGTATTAGACATGTGAGGTCATTTGTTTACTCTTGAACATCGGCAAAAATTTAACATTTCTGCTACTTTGAGCTCAGTTTCAAGCCATTTTCAATACTAAAACCAATCAAAATCATCTCTACTTCTGTAATATATCTTCCATTCTATCAAATGAGACCAAGAAATCGCAAATACAACTATAAAAAACATACGAAAAAACACTGCAAAGTTGCTGTTTTAATCGAAAATTATGGTCTCAGTTTTTTTTCTCTCATTATGCACTGTGCTCCAGGATTTGTTTTATGTGGTGCACACATACCACATTGATGTATTCTCTCATATCTAGGCCCAAATTTACCGCTCACAGCTTATCAGAGTAAGCTGAGCTCATGGCGTAGATCTACGGCTTGGACCCTCAACGTAAAGTCGTAGATCTACGGCACGGACCCTGAAAGGGTTAAACAGACAACACCATTACCGTTATCTCTACTCAGATTGCCACTTTTATAGGGTAGGAGCATGCTTGCTAAACTTAGAGATGAGATGAGATTCATATACATGGAAACTACCCATGTTAGGATGTACAACTTCAGCAATAATCAAACGCACAATATAATATATTTTCTAATATTACCATATAATTATTATTATATTTATGGAGAAGCTCTAAACCCATAGGGGTAATATAGTGCCTGGGAGACATTGAGGTTTAATTCAAGGAAGGGGAGGGCAAGTCCAATTCCTTGGATTAAGAGCCCCTCACTGGCATCAAAGACCCTCCCTTGAGGGAAAACAACAATATAGCTATACAGTATATTGTATACTTAGGTCACACTACACATACATGTTTACCTGGAGTTTACCTGGAGAGAGTTCCGGGGGTCAACGCCCCTGCAGCCCGGTCTGTGACCAGACCTCCTGGTGGATCAGAGCCTGATCAACCAGGCTGCTACTGCTGGTTGCAAGCAAACCAACGTACGAGCCACAGCCCGGCTGGTCAGGAACCGACTTTAGGTGCTTGTCCAGTGTCAGCTTTAAGACTGCCAGGGGTCTGTTGGTAATCCCCCTTATGTATGCTGGGAGGCAGTTGAACAGTCTCGGGCCCCTGACACTTATTGTATGGTCTCTTAACGTGCTAGTGACACCCCCCTGCTTTTCATTGGGGGGATGTTGCATCATCTGCCAAGTCTTTTGCTTTCGTAGCGAGTGATTTTCGTGTGCAATTCGGTACTAGTCCCTCTAGGATTTTCCAGGGGTATATAATCATGTCTCTCTCCTGCCTGCATTCCAGGGAATACAGGTTTAGGAACCTCAAGCACTCCCAGTAATTGAGGTGTTTTATCTCCGTTATGCATGCCGTGAAGGTTCTCTGTACATTTTCTAGGTCAGCAATTTCACCTGCCTTGAAAGGTGCTGTTAGTGTGCAGCAATATTCCAGCCTAGATAGAACAAGTGGCCTGAAAAGTGTCATAATGGGCTTGGCCTCCCTAGTTTTGAAGGTTCTCATTATCCATCCTGTCATTTTTCTAGCAGATGCGATTGATACAATGTTATGGTCCTTGAAGGTGAGATCCTCCGACATGATCACTCCCAGGTCTTTGACGTTGGTGTTTCGCTCTATTTTGTGGCCAGAATTTGTTTTGTACTCTGATAAAGATTTAATTTCCTCGTGTTTACCATATCTGAGTAATTGAAATTTCTCATCGTTGAACTTCATATTGTTTTCTGCAGCCCACTGAAAGATTTGGTTGATGTCCGCCTGGAGCCTTGCAGTGTCTGCAATGGAAGACACTGTCATGCAGATTCGGGTGTCATCTGCAAAGGAAGACACGGTGCTGTGGCTGACATCCTTGTCTATGTCAGATATGAGGATGAGGAACAAGATGGGAGCGAGTACTGTGCCTTGTGGAACAGAGCTTTTCACCGTAGCTGCCTCGGACTTTACTCTGTTGACTACTACTCTCTGTGTTCTGTTAGTGAGGAAATTATAGATCCATCGACCGACTTTTCCTGTTATTCCTTTAGCACGCATTTTGTGCGCTATTATGCCATGGTCACACTTGTCCAAGGCTTTTGCAAAGTCTGTATATATTACATCTGCATTCTTTTTGTCTTCTAGTGCATCTAGGACCTTGTCGTAGTGATCCAATAGTTGAGACAGACAGGAGCGACCTGTTCTAAACCCATGTTGCCCAGGGTTGTGTAACTGATGGGTTTCTAGATGGGTGGTGATCTTGCTTCTTAGGACCCTTTCAAAGATTTTTATGATATGGGATGTTAGTGCTATCGGTCTGTAGTTCTTTGCTGTTGCTTTACTGCCCCCTTTGTGGAGTGGGGCTATGTCTGTTGTTTTTAGTAACTGTGGGACGACCCCCGTGTCCATGCTCCCTCTCCATAGGATGGTAAAGGCTCGTGATAGGGGCTTCTTGCAGTTCTTGATGAACACGGAGTTCCATGAGTCTGGCCCTGGGGCAGAGTGCATGGGCATGTCATTTATCGTCTGTTCGAAGTCATTTGGCATCAGGATAACATCGGATAGGCTTGTGTTAACCAAATTCTGAGGCTCTCCCATAAAAAATTCATTTTGATCTTCGACTCTCAGTCTGGTTAGCGGCTTGCTAAAAACTGAGTCATATTGGGACTTGAGTAGCTCACTCATTTCCTTGCTGTCATCTGTGTAGGACCCATCTTGTTTAAGTAGGGGCCCAATACTGGACGTTGTTCTCGACTTTGATTTGGCATAGGAGAAGAAATACTTTGGGTTTCTTTCGATTTCATTTATGGCTTTTAGTTCTTCTTATGGCTTTTAGCTCTTCTACAAGTATATATATACATACCCCTCTGGGTTTTCTTCTATTTTCTTTCTAGTTTTTGTTCTTGTTTATTTCCTCTTATCTCCGTGGGGAAGTGGAACAGAATTCTTCCTCCGTAAGCCATGCGTGTTGTAAGAGGCAACTAAAATGCCAGGAGCAAGGGTCTAGTAACCCCTTCTCCTGTATAAATTACTATATTTAAAAAGAGAAACTTTCGTTTTTCTTTTTTGGGCCACCCTGCCTTGTTGGGATACGGCAGGTTTGTTGAGAAAAAAAAAAAGTATATTGTATGTCACTTAAATATAGGAAACAAACGGATTGGGATAAAATACTATTTTTTTTTTCAACAAACCGGCCGTATTCCACCGAGGTAGGGTGACCTAAAAAGAAAAACTGAAGTCTTTCTTTAATTTAGTAATTTATATAGAAAAAGGGATTACTAGCCTTTTGCTCCCAGCATTTTAGTTGCCTCTTATGACACGTACGGCTTACAGAAGAAGAACTTTGTTCCACTTCCCCATGGAGACAAGAGGAAATAAAGAAGAATAGGAACTATTAAAAAAAGAGAAGAAAACCCAGATGGGTACGTATACAGATGAGTTTACATGCATGTGTAGTGTGACCTAAATGTAAGTGGAAGTAACGAGCTATACCTTGTAAAATGTTGTTATACTCTCATATTTGTAACAGTGTGAGTGTAAAATGAAAGCCTGTAATTGTTTTACATGATGGTAGGATTGCTGGTGTTTTTTGTCTGTCTCATCAACATGCAAGATTTCAGGTATGTCTTGCTACTTCTAGTTACACTTAGGTCACACTACACATACATGTACAAGCATATATATACACACCCCTCTGGGTTTTCTTCTATTTTCTTTCTAGTTCTTGTTCTTTTTTATTTCCTCTTAACTCCATGGGAAAGTGGAACAGAATTCTTCCTCCGTAAGTTATGCGTGTTGTAAGAGGCAACTAAAATGCCGGGAGCAAGGGGCAGGTAACCCCTTCTCCTGTATATACTATTACTAAATTTAAAACGAGAAACTTTTGTTGGGCCACCCCACCTCAGTGGGATATGGCTGGTGCGTTGAAAGAAAGAAAGATTTGTAACAGTGCTTCATGCATGACAGTGCATTCAATTTGTGATGTACTTTTTGTAATAATTATTTAATAATTATTTTAAGGTAGATGGGACAAAAGGAAAATGGCAACAACAAGTAAGAGCATAAACTAAGGGAGGAAGTTCAGTGAGATATAAGTGACTATTGGCAGAAAGGTGGGCTAGTGCAAGTATGAGTAGTGGGGAGGGTTGACGAGGGTTGGATGAGTTTTAAAAATGCAGTATCAGAATGTGGGGCAGAAGTTTGTGGTTATAGGAGGGTGGGTGCAGGAGGAAAGAGGAGTGATTGGTGGAATGATGAAGTAAAGGGTGTGATAAAAGAGAAAAAGTTAGCTAATGAGAGGTTTTTACAAAGCAGAAGTGTTATAAGAAGAGCAGAGTATATGGAGAGTAAAAGAAAGGTGAAGAGAGTGGTGAGAGAGTGTAAACGGAGAGCAGATGACAGAGTAGGAGAAGCACTGCAAAAAATTTTGATAAGAAAAAATTCTGGAGATAAACAAGTTAAGAAAGCCTAGGGAACAAATGGATTTGTCAGTTAAAAACAGAGTAGCGGAGTTAGTAGATGGGGAGATGGAGGTATTGGGTAAATGGCGGGAATATTTTGAGGTACTTTTAAATGTAATATTTAGTGAGGGGATTCAGGGAAACCAGTTATTTTCATACAGTCGGACTTGAGTCCTGGAAATGGGAAGTACAATGCCTGCACTTTAAAGGAGGGGTTTGGGATATTGGCAGTTTGGAGGGATATGTTGTGTATCTTTATATGTATATGCTTCTAAACAGTTGTATTCTGAGCACCTCTGCAAAAACAGTGATAATGTGTGAGTGTGGTGAAAGTGTTGAATGATGAAAGTATTTTCTTTTTGGGGATTTTCTTTCTTTTTTGGGTCACCTTGCCTCGGTGGGAGACGGCCGACTTGTTGAAAAAAAAAAAAAAAACTTTTAAATGTCGACGAAGAAAGGAAGGCGGTAATTTCATGCACTGGCCAGGGAGGTTTACCATCTTTTAGGAGTGAAGAAGAGCAAGATGTGAGTGTGGGGGAGGTGCATGAGGCATTACACAGAATGAAAGGGGGTAAAGTAACTGGAATTGATGGGATCATGACAGAAATGTTAAAAGCAGGGAGGGATATAGTGTTGGAGTGGATGGTATTTTTGTTTAATAAATGTATGAGAGAGGGGAAGGTACCTAGGGATTGGCAGAGAGCATGTATAACCCCTTTTCTTGTAAAGATTACTAAAAACAATAAGAAGAAAATTGTCAAAGTGGGAAGTCTGAATGTGCGTGGATGTTGTGCAAATGATAAGAAAGAGATGATTGTGGATGTTATGAATGAGAAGAAGCTGGATGTCCTGGCTTTAAGTGAAACAAAGCTGAAGGGGTTGGGAGAGTTTCAGTGGAGAGGAATAAATGGGATTAGGTAAGGGGTTTCAAATAGAGTTAGAGCTAAAGAAGGAGTAGCAATAATGTTGAAGGATAAGATAAGGCAGGAAAAGAGGGACTATAAATGTATTAATTCAAGGATTATGTGGAGTAAAATAAAGGTTGGATGTGAAAAGTGGGTCATAGTAAGTGTATATGCACCTGGAGAAGAAAGAAGTGTAGAGGAGAGAGAGAGATTTTGGGAAATGTTGAGTGAATGCGTGGGGAGTTTTGAACCAAGTGTGAGAGTACTTGTGGTTGGGGATTTCAGTGCTAAAGTGGGTAAAAATGTTGTGGAGGGAGTAGTAGGTAAATTTGGGGTGCCAGGGGTAAATGTAAATGGGGAGCCTTTAATTGAGCTATGTGTAGAAAGAGATTTGGTAATAAGTAATACATATTTTATGAAAAAGAGGATAAATAAATATACAAGGTATGATGTAGCACGTAATGAAAGTACAGTGGACCCCCGGTTAACGATATTTTTTCATTCCAGAAGAATGTTCAGGTGCCAGTACTGAACAAATTTGTTCCCATAAGGAATATTGTGAAGTAGATTAGTCCATTTCAGACCCCCAAATATACACGTACAAACGCACTTACATAAATACACTTACATAATTGGTTGCATTGGGAGGTGATCGTTAAGCGGGGGTCCACTGTAGTTTGTTAGATTATGTATTGGTGGATAAAAGGTTAATGGGTAGGCTCCAGGATGTACATGTTTATAGAGGGGCAACTGATATATAGGATCATTATTTAGTTGTAGCTACAGTTAGAGTAAGAAGTAGATGGGACAAGAGGAAGGTGGCAACAACAAGTAGGAGGGAAGTGAAAGTGTATAAACTAAGGGAGGAGGAAGTTCGGGTGAGATATAAGCGACTATTGGCAGAAAGGTGGGCTAGTGCAAAGATGAGTAGTGGGGGGGAGGGGTTGAAGAGGGTTGGATGAGTTTTAAAAATGCAGTATTAGAATGTGGGGCAGAAGTTTGTGGTTATAGGAGGGTGAGGGCAGGAGGACAGAGGAGTGATTGGTGGAATGATGAAGTAAAGGGTGTGATAAAAGAGAAAAAGTTAGCTTATGAGAGGTTTTTACAAAGCAGAAGTGTTATAAGAAGAGCAGAGTATATGGAGAGTAAAAGAAAGGTGAAGAGAGTGGTGAGAGAGTGCAAAAGGAGAGCAGATGATAGAGTGGGAGAGGCACTGTCAAGAAATTTTAATGAAAATAAGAAAAAATTTTGGAGTTAAACAAGTTAAGAAAGCCTAGGGAACACATGGATTTGTCAGTTAAAAACAGAGTAGGGGAGTTAGTAGATGGGGAAAGGGAGGTATTAGGTAGATGGCAAGAATATCTTGAGGAACTTTTAAATGTTGAGGAAGAAAGGGACGTGGTAATTTCATGCACTGGCCAGGGAGGTATACCATCTTTTAGGAGTGAAGAAGAGCAGAATGTAAGTGTGGGGGAGGTACTTGAGGCATTACGTAGAATGAAAGGGGCTAAAGCAGCTGGAACTGATGGGATCATGACAGAAATGTTAAAAGTAGGGGGGGATATAGTGTTGGAGTGGTTGGTACTTTTGTTTAATAAATGTATGAAAGAGGGGAAGGTACCTAGGGATTGGCGGAGAGCATGTATAGTCCCTTCATATAAAGGGAAGGGGGACAAAAGAGATTGTAAAAATTACAGAGGAATAAGTTTATTCAGTATACCAGGAAAAGTGTACGGTAGGGTTATTACTGAAAGAATTAGAGGTAAGGCAGAATGTAGTATTGCGGATGAGCAAGGAGGTTTCAGAGTGGGTAGGGGATGTGTAGATCAAGTGTTTACATTGAAAAATATATGTGAACAGTATTTAGATAAAGGTAGGGAAGTTTTTATTGCATTTATGGATTTAGAAAAGGCATATGATAGAGTGGATAGGGGAACAATGTGGCAGATGTTGCAAGTATATGGAATAGGTGGTAAGTTACTAAATGCTGTAAAGAGTTTTTATGAGGATAGTGAGGCTCAGGTTAGGGTGTCTAGAAGAGAGGGAGACTACTTCCTGGTAAAAGTAGGTCTTAGACAGGGATGTGTAATGTCACCATGGTTGTTTAATATATTTATAGATGGGGTTGTAAAAGAAGTAAATGCTAGGGTGTTTGGGAGAGGGGTGGGATTAAATTATGGGGAATCAAATACAAAATGGGAATTGACACAGTTACTTTTTGCTGATGGAAGATTCTGAAGAAAAATTGCAAAGGTTAGTGGATGAGTTTGGGAGTGTGTGTAAAGGTAGAAAGTTGAAAGTGAACATAGAAAAGAGTAAGGTGATGAGGGTATCAAATGATCTAGATAAAGAAAAATTGGATATCAAATTGGGGAGGAGTATGGAAGAAGTGAATGTTTTCAGATACTTGAGAGTTGACATGTCGGCGGATGGATTTATGAAGGATGAGGTTAATCATAGAATTGATGAAGGAAAAAAGGTGAGTGGTACGTTGAGGTATATGTGAAGTCAAGAAACGTTATCTATGGAGGCAAAGAAGGGAATGTATGAAAGTATAGAAGTACCAACACTCTTATATGGGTGTGAAGCTTGGGTTGTGAATACAGCAGCAAGGAGGCGGTTGGAGGCAGTGGAGATGTCCTGTCTAAGGGCAATGTGTGGTGTAAATATTATGCAGAAGATTCGGAGTGTGGAAATTAGGAGAAGGTGTGGAGTTAATAAAAGCATTAGTCAGAGGACAGAAGAAGGGTTGTTGAGGTGGTTTGGTCATTTAGAGAGAATGAATCAAAGTAAAATGACATGGAGAGCATTTAAATCTGTAGGAGAAGGAAGGCAGGGTAGGGGTCATCCTCAAAAAGGTTGGAAGGAAGGGGTAAGGGAGGTTTTGTGGGCGAGGGGCTTGGACTTCCAGCAGGTGTGCATGAGCGTGTTTGATAGGAGTGAATGGAGACAAGTGGTATTTGGAACTTGACGATCTGTTGGAGTGTGAGCAGGGTAATATTTAGTGAAGGGATTCAGGGAAACCGGTTATTTTTATATAGCCGGACTTGAGTCCTGGAAATGGGAAGTACAATGCCTGCACTCTAAAGGAGGGGTTTTGGGATATTAGCAGTTTGGAGGGATATGTTGTGTATCTTTATACATATATATATGCTTCTAAACTGTTGTGTTCTGAGCACCTCTGCAAAAACAGTGATTATGTGTGAGTGAGGTAAAGTGTTGAATGATGATGAAAGTATTTTCTTTTTGGGGATTTTCTTTCTTTTTGGGTCACCCTGCCTCGGTGGGACACGGCCGACTTGTTGAAAAAAAAAAATAAATAAATAAAGGGAAGGGGGACAAAACAGATTGCAAAAATTATAGAGGAATAAGTTTACTGAGCATACCAGGAAAAGTGCATGGTAGGGTTATTATTGAAAGAATTAAGAGGCAAGACACAATGTAGCATTGCAGATGAGCAAGGAGGTTTTAGAGTGGGTAAGGGATGTGTAGATCAAGTGTTTACATTGAAGCATATATGTGAACAGTATTTAGATGAAGGTAGTGAAGTTTTCATTGCATTTATGGATTTAGAAAAGGCATATGATAGAGTGGATAGGGGAGCAATGTGGCAGATGTTGCAAGCATATGTAATAGGTAGTAAGTTACTAAATGCTGTAAAGAGTTTTTATGAGGATAGTGAGGCTCAGGTTAGGGTGTGTAGGAGAAAGGGAGATTACTTCCCGGTAAAAGTAGGTCTTAGTCAAGGATGTGTAATGTCACCATGGTTGTTTAATATATTTATAGATGGGGTTGTAAAAGAAGTAAATGCTAGGGTGTTCGGGAGAGGGGTGGGATTAAATTATGGGGAATCAAATACAAAACTGGAATTGACACAGTTACTTTTTGCTGATGATACTGTGCTTATGGGAGATTCTAAAGAAAAGTTGCAAAGGTTAGTGGATGAGTTTGGGAGTGTGTGTAAAGGTAGAAAAGTTGAAAGTGAACATAGAAATGAGTAAGGTGATGAGGGTATCAAATGATTTAGATAAAGAAAAATTGGTTATCAAATTGCAGGAGGAGGAGTATAGAAGAAGTGAATGTTTTCAGATATATGGGAGTTGAAGTGTGAGCGGATGGATGTATGAAGGATGAGGTTAACCATAGAATTGATGAAGGAAAAAAGGCAAGTGGTGCATTGAGGTATATGTGGAGAGAGAAAACATTATCTATGGAGGCAAAGAAGGGAATGTATGAAAGTATAGTGGTACCAACACTCTTATATAGCTGTGAAGCTTGGGTTGTACAATGGAACCTCAAAAATCCAACATATCACATATTGAACGTTTCGAAAATAGAACCATTTTTTCGGACAAACTGTGTCCCTATTATTGAACGCTCCCCTATTTTCGGACTGCCGGGTACGGGACCTGTCTGCCGCCCGCTCTGTCCGCGTCCCTGCGCAGGCGCCGTGAGTAGTCTACCTTTGTTTATGCTTGAGTGAACACTAACCTGCGCTCTCATTCACACATTTTACGATTATTTCATTGTGTTTAGTGCTTGTGGGACTGTGAAATAAGCTGCCATGGGCCCAAAGAAACTTGGTAGTGGTGCCCCTGTGGTAAAGAAAGTGAGGAACACCATAGATGTGAAGAAGGAAATAATACATAAGTATGAGAGTGGTGTGGAACTTGTTGAGCTTGCCAGGATGTATGGGAAAAACAAGTCGACCATTGGTTCTATCCTGTCAAAGAAAGAACAAATCAAGGAAGCTGATGTTGCAAAAGGTGTTAATATAGGGAGTGGATGAGGTGCCTTCTTCAAAGATTAAGGAGATTTGTGCCAAGTGGAATGATGTCCAAATGTTTGTGCAGAAGTACCACCCTGAGCAAGCTGAAACAAGCCATCTTTGCAACAAGTTCAGTGACAGAACCATGTCCCATTTTAGGGAAATGTTAAAAAGGCGCCAGAAACAGAGGACTGTGGACAGTTATTTTGTGAGACAGGGGTCCAGTGACTCTCAAGCTGGTCCTAGTGGCATTAAAAGACAGAGAAGGGAAGTAACCCCAAAGAGGGCTTTACCTGAAGTCCTCATGGAGGGGGATTCTCCTTCCAAACACTAACCCCAACTCCCTCTCTCCTCCTCCCTATCTTCCAGATGCCATCACCAATCTTTAATAAAGGTAAGTAAAAAATGTTATTTTATATGTATTACTATACATAATTAAAAACTATAGTATTTGTTGTATGTAAAACTGTAATTAATCTCTATAAAATGTATTTTTTGTGTGAATATTTTTGGGTTTCTGGAACGGATTAATTGTACAGTGGTCCCTCGCTTTTCATAGTTCTCGGCAATCGTAAATTTCGCCAATCATAGGGGTATTTTTGTATAAACATGGACTCACTTTTCATAGGTTGACTCGCGAATAGTAGTTCGTCCAGGACGCTTACACATGGTGTGAGCAGGGGAGGCCTCCCTACCCAGCCAGTCTGGCATTGTTTACCAGTGAGTGAAGGTCCCCTCAAGTGCTCCTACGAAATATTTCATAATATTCCACTCTTTTTAGTGCTTGCAAGTACTAAATAAGCTACCATGGCTCCAAAGAAAGCTCCTAGTGCCAAGCCTGTGGTAAAGAAGATGAGAAATATGTAAAGTGACAAAGTCTTGTACCATTTTAGGGAAGTGTTAAAGAGACGCCAGAAACAGAGCTCTCTCCACAGTTACTTTGCGAGACAGGACTAGAGTGACTCTCAAGGTGGTCCTAGTGGCATTAAGAAACAGAGAAGAGAAGCAACCCCAGAGAAGCAATTGGTACCTGAGGTGTTGCTGGAAGGGGATTCCCCTTCCAAACTGTAAACAATCCAATCTCTCTCCTCCTCCAGTCTCCCATACACTAAGAAGAATCTCCAATAAAGGTAAGTGTTATGCTGTTAATGTTTCATTCATCATTTCCCATTGTATTGTTTATGTACTACATGTATATTTCATGTAAAAATTTTTTTGTTTTAATACTTCTGAGTGTCAGAAACGGATTAATTGTATTTACATTATTTCTTATGGGGAAAATTGATTCGCAAATCGTAAATTTCGTTTATAGTAGCTCCTCCAGGAACGGATTAATTACGAAAAACGAGGGACCACTGTATTTCCATTATTTCTTATGGGAAATACTGCTTCGAATTTCAGACTTTTTGAATTTAGAACTAGCTCCTGGAATGGATTAAGTTCGATTTTTGAGGTTCCACTGTAAATGCTGCAGCGAGGAGGCAGTTGGAGGCGGTGGTGATGTCCTGTCTAAGGGTAATGTGTGGTGTAAATATTATGCAGAGAATTTGGAGTGTGGAAATTAGGAGAAGGTGCGGAGTTAACCCTTTGACTGTTTCGGTCATATATAGCATACATCTTACGAGCCACCGTGTCTGACGTGTATATATACTCATAAATTCTAGCGACTTCAAATCAAGCAGGAGAAAGCTGGTAGGCCCACATGTGAGAGAATGGGTCTGTGTGATCAGTGTGCACCATATAAAAAAATCCTGGAGCACGCAGTGCATAATGAGAAAAAAAAAAACTACGAATATTTTTTTTTTAATTAAAATGCCGACTTTGTGGTCTATTTTCGTATAGTATTTATGGTTGTATTCTCATTTTCTTGGTCTCATTTGATAGAATGGGAAACATATTATAGAAACAGAGGTGATTTTGATTGGTTTTACTATAAACAGAACCTTGAAATGGACCTCAAAGTAGGGGAAATGTTTGATTTTTGCAGATGTTCAAAAGTAAACAAATGATGTTATTGTCCAATAAATGTCTAACTAGCCATTCTAATATGCAGTCATGAATGGGTTGACATTTTTTGTACAATTATTGCAGTATTGCAGTAGTCTGCATAACAGTAAATCTTCTATTTTTTGTTTGAATAAAAATTCAAAATAGAAAGCAAGAGTAATATCAGAGGGGCCTGGAGACATGACTGATGAATAAAGAAAATGTTATTTTAGAGCCAGGAATGTCTGCATTGTTCATTCTGGACCTTATTTTGAAATTGTCATATTTTTTTTAATTTTCGTGAAATTGGCCAAATTGCAAATTTCTGACCAAGTTATTGGGTACTTGAAATCGGTAAATGGGCAGTTTCTTGTACTCAATCGATAGAAAAAATGGAGTTCTAAAGAAATAGCTATGAGTTTGGTCGACTGGAACAATGGAATTAGCCGAAAATAGGGCTCAAAGTGGGCAAAATCGCCGCTTTGTAAATATCACAGAGGTCGCTAACTTCATGAGAGCGTAATTCCGTTAGTTTTCCATCAAATTCCGTTTTTTTTTTTTTGGTGTCATTACAATCGGGAAAAGATTCTCTATCATTTCACAAGAAATTTTTTTTTTTTCGAAATTTTGCGACACCAGGAGACACCTCAGGACTGAGGGTTGCGACAGTCAAGGAGCTAATAAAAGTATTAGTCAGAGGGCTGAAGAGGGGTTGTTGAGGTGGTTTGGTCATTTAGAGAGAATGGATCAAAGTAGAATGACACGGAGAGCGTATAAATCCATAGGAGAAGGTGGGGTAGGAGTCGTCCTCGAAAAGGTTGGAGGGAGAGGGTAAAGGTTTTGTGGGCGAGGGGCTTCGACTTCCAGCAAGCATGCGTGAGCGTGTTAGGAGTGAATGGAGACGAATGGTATTTGGGACCTGACAAGCTGTTGGAGTGTGAGCAGGGTAATATTTAGTGATGAGATTCAGGGAAACCGGCTATTTTTATATAGCCGGACTTGAGTCCTGGAAATGGAAAATACAATGCCTGCACTTTAAAGGAGGGGTTTGGGATATTGGCAGTTTGGAGGGACATGTTGTTTATCTTTATACGTATATGCTTCTAAACTGTTGTGTTCTGAGCACCTCTGCAAAAACTGTGATTATGTATGAGTGAGGTGAAAGTGTTGAATGATGATGAAAGTATTTTCTTTTTGGGGATTTTCTTTCTTTTTGGGTCACCCTGCCTCGGTGGGAGACGGCCGACTTGTTAAAAAAAAAAAATTTTTTTTTTGTTATTTAGCTTAACAGCATACAGACAGCATTTAGTGATCCTACTACTTGGACAACAACTAAGAATGTGTACTCGAGTTAGGGGAGAACGCAGAGGACGGTCAGTGTCAGTGGTTGCCGTCGGTGGTGCAGTTCCACGAGCCAGCTGCAGATTCAACTGCTGTCGGAAGTATTCCATCTGTTGTTTGAAGAAATCTCGCTCTCTTCTGATAGTTTCCAAATCAAAAGCTGTCAACAGATGCCCCATATAATAGACAAGGTAGCAGAGAAGAGAAAGACATTAAATAAAGTGAAAAGATGATTGCTGTAGAGTTGAACATTTTACATTTAATGCTTTAAACATCAGCTAAATAATACATATCTCATTTAACAAGTGCTTTGGGTGAACAACAGTTACCAGTATGTTATATCAAATGCACAAATACTACTGAATTATGCATTATAAATAAATCACTACTTTCGTTTTTCCTTTTGGGCCACCCCCGCCTCGGTGGGATAAATAAATCACTTGGTACATATAAATGTGCAACTTTAAAAACCTATCAGATAAAAGTTCATTTTTATTTCTGCTTTGATCAGGGGAAAAGTATTAAAACTGCAGGACTCAAAGAGCACCTGGGAAATGGGAGGCATTTGGGTTCATTCCATGGAAGGGAAAGACAAGATCAGTTCCTTGGATCAAGAACCCTTAGCCAGCATCAGGGCACCTTCTTTGAGGGGAGATAAAAGTTGAGATTGCTCTTCTCTTCCTAATACTGAATATAAATTTTGCTTGTGCTGTAAATGTAATCGCTCAACTGCATGCACACTACCATAATCCACCACCAAATATACCTTTCATTTCATCTAGCTCACAATTATTCTTTTATTTCAATGGCAGTGTTTGCCAAGGCAGGATGACCCAAAGAAGGAAATACATTCACCATCATTCATTCAATTGCTCTCTTAACCCTTAAACGGTCCAAACAATTTTTTTTTTTATTATCACACTGGCCGATTCCCACCAAGGCAGGGTGGCCCGAAAAAGAAAAACTTTCACCATCATTCACTCCATCACTGCCTTGCCAGAAGGGTGCTTTACACTACAGTTTTTAAACTGCAACATTAACACCCCTCCTTCAGAGTGCAGGCACTGTACTTCCCATCTCCAGGACTCAAGTCCGGCCTGCCGGTTTCCCTGAACCCCTTCATAAATGTTACTTTGCTCACACTCCAACAGCACGTCAAGTATTAAAAACCATTCGTCTCCATTCACTCCTATCAAACACGCTCACGCACGCCTGCTGGAAGTCCAAGCCCCTCGCACACAAAACCTCCTTTACCCCCTCCCTCCAACCTTTCCTAAGCCGACCCCCTACTCCGCCTTCCTTCCACTACAGACTGATACACTCACCCTTTTCCCCTCATCAATTCTATGATTCACCTCATCCTTCATAGACCCATCCGCTGACACGTCCACTCCCAAATATCTGAATACATTCACCTCCTCCATACTCTCTCCCTCCAATCTGATATCCAATCTTTCATCATGTAATATTTTTGTTATCCTCATAACCTTACTCTTTCCTGTATTCACTTTTAATTTTCTTCTTTTGCACACCCTACCAAATTCATCCACCAATCTCTGCAACTTCTCTTCAGAATCTCCCAAGAGCACAGTGTCATCAGCAAAGAGCAACTGTGACAACTCCCACTTTATGTGTGATTCTTTATCTTTTAACTCCACGCCTCTTGTCAAGACCCTCGCATTTACTTCTCTTACAACCCCATCTATAAATATATTAAACAACCACGGTGACATCACACATCCTTGTCTAAGGCCTACTTTTACTGGGAAATAATTTCCCTCTTTCCTATTTACTCTAACTTGAGCCTCACTATCCTCGTAAAAACTCTTCACTGCTTTCAGTAACCTACCCCCTACACCATACACCTGCAACATCTGCCACATTGCCCCCCTATCCACCCTGTCATATGCCTTTTCCAAATCCATAAATGCCACAAAGACCTCTTTAGCCTTATCTAAATACTGTTCACTTATATGTTTCACTGTAAACACCTGGTCCACATACCCCCTACCTTTCCTAAAGCCTCCTTGTTCATCTGCTATCCTATTCTCAGTCTTACTTTTAATTCTTTCAATAATAACTCTACCATACACTTTACCAGGTATACTCAACAGACTTATCCCCCTATAATTTTTGCACTCTCTTTTGTCCCCTTTGCCTTTATACAAAGGAACTATGCATGCTCTCTGCCAATCCCTAGGTACCTTACCCTCTTCCATACATTTATTAAATAATTGCACCAACCACTCCAAAACTACATCCCCACCTGCTTTTAACATTTCTATCTTTATCCCATCAATCCCGGCTGCCTTACCCCTTTCATTTTACCTACTGCCTCACGAACTTCCCCCACACTCACAACTGGCTCTTCCTCACTCCTACAAGATGTTATTCCTCCTTGCCCTATACACGAAATCACAGCTTCCCTATTTTCATCAACATTTAACAATTCCTCAAAATATTCCCTCCATCTTCCCAATACCTCTAACTCTCCATTTAATAACTCTCCTCTCCTATTTTTAACTGACAAATCCATTTGTTTTCTAGGCTTCCTTAACTTGTTAATCTCACTCCAAAACTTTTTCTTATTTTCAACAAAATTTGTTGATAACATCTCACCCACTCTCTCATTTGCTCTCTTTTTACATTGCTTCACCACTCTCTTAACCTCTCTCTTTTTCTCCATATACTCTTCCCTCCTTGCATCACTTCTACTTTGCAAAAACTTCTCATATGCTAACTTTTTCTCCCTTACTACTCTCTTTACATCATCATTCCACCAATCGCTCCTCTTCCCTCCCGCACCCACTTTCCTGTAACCACAAACTTCTGCTGAACACTCTAACACTACATTTTTAAACCTACCCCATACCTCTTCGACCCCATTGCCTATGCTCTCATTAGCCCATCTATCCTCCAATAGCTGTTTATATCTTTCCCTAACTGCCTCCTCTTTTAGTTTATAAACCTTCACCTCTCTCTTCCCTGATGCTTCTATTCTCCTTGTATCCCATCTACCTTTTACTCTCAGTGTAGCTACAACTAGAAAGTGATCTGATATATCTGTGGCCCCTCTATAAACATGTACATCCTGAAGTCTACTCAACAGTCTTTTATCTACCAATACATAATCCAACAAACTACTGTCATTTCGCCCTACATCATATCTTGTATACTTATTTATCCTCTTTTTCTTAAAATATGTATTACCTATAACTAAACCCCTTTCTATACAAAGTTCAATCAAAGGGCTCCCATTATCATTTACACCTGGCACCCCAAACTTACC
The DNA here is from genome assembly GCF_026875155.1 of Cherax quadricarinatus. Taxonomy (NCBI): domain Eukaryota; kingdom Metazoa; phylum Arthropoda; class Malacostraca; order Decapoda; family Parastacidae; genus Cherax; species Cherax quadricarinatus. The sequence continues at coordinate 13,048,630 of NC_069459.1, read as the reverse complement.
TACCACACCCTCTCTAAAAGTTTCTCCTACTTTAGCATTCAGGTCCCCTACCACAATTACTCTCTCACTTGGTTCAAAGGCTCCTATACATTCACTTAACATCTCCCAAAATCTCTCTCTCTCCTCTGCATTCCTCTCTTCTCCAGGTGCATACACGCTTATTATGACCCACTTCTCCCATCCAACCTTTACTTTAATCCACATAATTCTTGCATTTTCACATTCATATTCTCTTTTCTCCTTCCATAACTGATCATTCAACATTACTGCTACCCCTTCCTTTGCTCTAACTCTCTCAGATACTCCAGATTTAATCCCATTTATTCCCCCCACCGAAACTCCCCTACCCCCTTCAGCTTTGTTTCGCTTAGGGCCAGGACATCCAACTTCTTTTCATTCATAACATCAGCAATCATCTGTTTCTTGTCATCTGCACTACATCCACGCACATTCAAGCATCCCAAACAAATCGGCGTTCAAATTCGTAGTGCTACAAAAGTAGATCTACTTTTTTTTACATATTTTCAAATGTAACAAAAAAAAAAGTAGATAAAAGTTTTTTTACACGTTTTCAAATGTAAAACAAGAAAAAAAATCTACATTTTTTTACATACTTTCAGATGTTGAAAAAACGTATATATACGTTTGGACCATTTAAGGGTTAATGAAACATCTCCATGATCATACTCTTGAATAATGAATAGCTTGTGGTACTCACGTGCAACAGGCACAGACTGAGGTCTGGGTGGAGGAGACACAGGTGAGCTCGCAACAACTGGGCCACCTACTGTTGGAGCCACGGTAGCTGCAGCAGCAGCAGTAGGGCCTGTAGCTAAGGGAGCTGTGGGTGGTTGGCCTCCAGCAGCTGTGACAGCTGGACCCACTCCAACACTACCTGAAGCTAGGGAACCTGCTGATCCTCCTGCTTGTTGGCTCTTAAAAGACTGGTACTGCATTTTGTAGAAATCTCGCTCTTGTTTTAAAACATCTCGCTCATGTGTCAGTCGAGCAATCTCATTCTCCTAAAAGTACACAAAAAATAAACAATACATCAAAAGTATGCAATTATCATATTATATGTAATTATATATCTATTACACGTAAGACAAAGTAAGAATAATCAAGCTTTCTCTCGTAGCCTCACTCTCATTATACCAGCCTATAGATTTCATTACACAGGTACTACACATGACTACTAATCTTATTTAAATAATTTTCAACGCACTGGGGAAATGGGCTTGGGTCGAGGCCTGCCAATCTGCATGGGTGTCGAGGGTGTAGACGAGGGTTTGCTCTTAAGGATGTCCAACAGCTGTATCACCTGTTCACTGTAGTATTCACGCTCCTTCTCAGCCTGCCTCTTCTCTGCCTGAGTCTATAAGCATGTTTTTCATTATTAATATACAATCACAATACTGTGACGAATACAGCATTTATCATCTTATTCACAAATGAACCATACTTAGAGATGACACTTTACACATATTGGTTTGTTCTCAAACATTACCAAGTCACAACTGAGTGAGAAAAAAGCAGAGGAGGCAGATTGGGAGAGGAAAGGAAGAGGAGGAGCTGGTGTTATGGTGATGGTGGTAGTTGCAGGCAGCAGTGGTAGTAGCAGTGGCAGCAGTGGTAGTGGTGATGGAGGAGAGGCAGGTAACTCCATCCTCTAACACACGTCCCCAAGGGGCTCACAAAGGAGCAAAGTAAAACGAGGAGCACTGCAGTAGGCCCACTGCGGTAGGAAAGAAGGAAGCAGGTAAGGAGAAACTTGGAAGACAGGAAAGATGAAGTTAATACAGAAAAAGTCAAGAGAAAAGGTGAGAGGGTAATCAAGTTATGAGTGTTCATTTTATTATTGAACATAGTTTCAAACTTACAAAGACAAAAAAAAAAGTGTAGGAAATAATATAATACTCAATAGGCAGATGGAAAGATACACTCAATCAAAATGTTTTTTTGTGCCCTATAAATGAGAACATGTAGGGTCTGATGTGACTATCATTATAAAAGAATCTAACAAAAGATTATGTAATTTTTTCTTATACTGAAGATGCATTATACCCACAGAGGTCATGCAGCACCTGGAAAATGAAAGGTAATCAAATTTGATTCAGGAAAAAAAAAAAAATAGCTCTAATTCCTTGGCATCAATTCATTCCCTTGCGGGACAAAAAATTGATTACAAAAGAAAGAAATGCAAGAGATAAAAAAAAATGCTAAATATGAGAGAGGGGTTAAACCCCGATTTAATTGTTACTAAAATAGTTTCTCTCCTCTGCATTTGCCTGAGCTGACCTTGAAGTTTTGACAAATCATCGCTCATGTATGAGCGAGACTGTTCCACCAGCTGCTTCTCTCGTGACAGCGAAAAATAATTTACAATATGTGTTTATATTCATTTCAGACCAATTTTTAGCATTATTGCATTCTTTTTTGTTTAACGCAAAAAACACTCCCAAATTGTCCGTTACACCTGTCTACTAACATAAACACACCTAATTGGTCTGTATTTACCCTCTAACATAAACATTTAAATCGGCTGTGTTACACCTTTCTCTAACCCAAAATCATTTCTAATTTATCTGTTTCATATTGTCTCTTTCAAATTTACAAGATTTGTAGATGAATGGTTCAGAGAACCCACATTTGAATAAATTAAAACATGTGCAACTCTTTGGGGATTTTATTGAGGAAAAAAGCTTCGCCCAAAAAGTGGGTTTATCAGTCCATACTAGGAAAACTTGAAGAACAGGAGGGAGAAGGGTAAAACGTCCTCAAAACCCTTTGGGCGATGTGTTTAGTCATCAATCTTGAATGATAAGATATAGCGGAGAAGCAGTTATAAACCCTAGGCAGGGAGGTGAGCAGTCATAGGTGGTGTCACATTTGTTTAATGTGGAAATGGTGTGCCCAAGAATTAGGGAAGCGAAGAATTCCCATTTTTAAAATCCCAAAGTTGCAGTGTCGAAGGGTTTTTGATGAATGGTTCAGAGAAACCCACTTTTTAATAAATTGAACATGTGCAACTCTTGGGTATCTTTATTGAGGAAACGTTTTGCCACACCTGGCCTCAATAAAGATACCCAAGAGTTGCACTTGTCTAATTTATTCAACATGGGCGGTTTCTGAACCATTCATCTACAAACCCGTGACACTGAACCCTTTGGGGTCTTATATTAGGGAATTTTTCGCTTGCCAATTCTTGGGCACGACCTACTTCCACATTGAACAAATGTGACACCACCTATGACTGCTGCACCTCTCCTGCCATACGGTTTATAAGCTGCTTCTCCGCTCATATGCTGTATTCTATTCAAGATTGATGGACTGAACACATCGACTCAAGGTTGAGGGACTGATTACCTCATTCTCCTCCTGTTCTTCAAGTTTCTCCTACGTATGGACTGATGAAGCCACTGTGTGGCGAAACGTTTCCTCAATAAAGATACCCAAGAGTTGTACATGTGTCTAATTTATTCAACTTCACAAGAGACAAGTTTAACACAGTATAAACACACTCTAATCTAGTTTGTGTTATTCTTCTCTGTAGCCAACATAAACATTATCTAATCTGGGTTATATTACATCTGCCTCTAACCAACATAATCTGTCCAATTCTAATAATTTCCTTGTAGTACTGCAACTTCACTAATATATTCCTCTTATTAAAAATGCCAGTAGAGATGTTCTTTGGAAAGTTCATCAATACTATATTGCAATATTTTTAATAGTAGAATCTACAGATCCATAAAATGCAGGAAAATCTCAGAGTAGGTGAACAGTGGTGGTTTTCATGATTTAACCTACTGTGAGAGTGTGAACAAGGTAACATCTATGAAGGGATTCAGGGAAACCAGTTAACTGGATTCAAGTCCTGGAGGTGGGAAGTACAGTGTCTGCATTCTGAAGGAGAGGTGAGGATGATGAAGTCTGGAGGGTCATCTCAACTGCAATGCCAGTGCTTTTCTGGCAAGATAGTTTTTGAAAGAGTGACAGTGAAAATATTTTCTTCTTTTAAGGTCATCCTATCTCAGTGGAAGAAAACCAGAATGTTAAAAAACAATAGTTATGCAAACAACTGTAATACCAGAAAACTTCTCTTTATGTCAATTTACCTGTAACCAGATGTGACTGGTGTGAAGGGTTCCTTTGCCTTTGCAGCCCAGTCTGAAGCCAAGCTTTGAATAAATTTGGAGAATGTCTTCAAAGCACACACACATCGGTAAGTAAACAAATCAAGTGACAGACATGTTAGTTAATGGGTTACACACAAGAAGATAATTATACCTCACCACTCTGGTCTCTAAAGAAGTCTCTCTCTTGCTCCAGGTTTGCTCTCTGAGTCTGAAGCTTCATCATCTCCTCTTTGTAGTAGTCACGCTCTTGCTCCAAATCTTTGTTCTGCCCAATCAACTTCTCTGTCTCAGATGTGTAAAAGGCTTTTCCTTGCTCTGCTGTTTCTTTCTCATCCTTTAGCTCACTAATAGTCTTGTTCAAAGCATCTTTTTGCAATTTTAGTTCACTAATGGTCATATTTAAAACATCTTTCTGCCCTCTCAGTTCACTGACAGTTTTACGAAGCGCGTCTCTATCTACTGAGAGACGAAGTTTATCTGTTTCTGTTTCCTGTACTGTGAGAAAAGAAATAATAAACAATACTTAAAATTATAGATATTACTAAATATAGAATAATAATCATAATTCTTTTATAGAGCAAACTGATCTATACATGACTGCCTCAAAACTCTTTCATTTTGTCATATTACCACAGTTCAAAGTGGGAGTTGTCACAGTTGCTCTTTGCTGATGACACTGTGCTTTTGGGAGATTCTGAGGAGAACTTGCAGAGGTTGGTGGATGAGTTTGGTAGGGTATGTAAAAGAAGAAAATTAAAAGTGAATATAGGAAAGAGTAAGGTGATGAGGATAACAAAAAAATTAGGCAACAAAAGATTTGATATCAGATTGGAGGGAGAGAGTATGGAGGTGAATGTATTGATCAGATATTCAGGGGTGGGATTGTCAGCAGATGGGGTCTATGAAATATGAAGTGAATCATAGAATTAATGAGAGGAAAAAGATGAGTGGTGCACTGAGGAGTTTGTGGAGACAAAGAACTTTGTCCATGGAAGCAAAGAGGGGAATGTATGAAGTATAGTTATACCAATGCTCTTATATGGGTGCAAAGCATGGGTGGCGAATGTTGCAACGAGGAGAAGGCTGCAGGTAGTGGAGATGTCATGTCTGAGAGCAATGTGTGGTGTGAATATAATGCGGAGAATTCGTAGTTTGGAAATTAGGAGGAGGTGTGGGATTACCAAAACTATTATCCAGAGGGCCGAGAAGGGGTTGCTGAGATGGTTCAGACATGTAGAGAGAATGGAACGAAACAGAATGACTTCGAGAGTGTATAAATCTGTAGTGGAGGGAAGGCAGGGTAGGGGTTGGCCTAGGAAGGGTTGGCGGGAGGGGGTAAAGGAGGTTTTGTGTGCGAGGGGCATGGACTTCCAGCAAGCATGCATGAGCATATTTGATAGGAGTGAATGGAGACAAATGGTTTTGAATACCTAACGTGCTGTTGGAGTGTGAGCAAAGTAACATTTATGAAGGGATTCAGGGAAACCGGCAGGCTGGACTTCAGTCCTGGAGATGGGAAGTACAGTGTCTGCACTCTGAAGGAGGGGTGTTAATGTTGCAGTTTTATAAACTGTAGTGTAACACACCCCTCTGGCAAGACAGTGATGGAGTGAATGATGGAGAAAGTTTTTCTTTTTCAGACCACCCTACCTTTGTGGGAAATGGCCGATGTGTTAATAATAAAAAAATAAAAAACTTCACTATTACTCTCTCTCATGCTACTTTAATAAAGCCATGGCAAGACTGTAGTGTGTTGCTGGGGTTCCAATGGTCAGTAGCTCAAACTCATGCACTTTAACCATATTCCTGCTGGAGCAAGGTTAAAGAAGAATGGGAGTGACCTGGTGAAGAATTAAAGTTTTTTTTTTTTTTTCCAAGTCGGCCGTCTCCCATCGAGGCTTAATTAATATATGACCCAAAAAAGAAAGAAAATCCCCAAAAAGAAAATGCTTTCATCATCATTCAACACTTTCACCACACTCACACATTATCACTGTTTTTGCAGAGGTGCTCAGAATACAACAGTTTAGAAGCATATACATATAAAGATACACAACATATCCCTCCAAACTACCGAAATATATAGGAAGTCCCAACTTTTCAATGGTGTACCTCCTGTATACAGTTTATGGTGCACAAAATATACTGCTGGGAAAAATAAATATATTAAAATTTGCAGTAACTGAAAGTAGGCTGTAAGAAACTAGTCTTAATATGAATACACTTAAAAATTTTCGGGCTTCGGGCGAACATTTGAAAAAACAGTGTAAATGATGCAGCAATTCAGAAACTCACATGTATGTAAAATGATTGATCTTATCCCCCAAAGTTTCTTTTCCCCCTGTCCTTACGAAAAAAGATCCCCATTCGCTTTTTTCATCCATCATTGGGGCGTTCTTTTAAACAAGCCGAGTGTGACGTGAGATGTTTTGAAAAAATCAGGGCGAATGCACCGTTTTTTATAGAGCGGTCTCTTTATCCGCATAGGTGATACAAGCGAGCTGTTTGCAAATCAGCTTTACACCCCATAACCCTAGTCTGAAAAAATTTTAATTTATTATATTAGAGAGAAACCCCAAAAACTTGGGAGATATTCAGAGCATGGGGAATGGGAAAAAAAATCTGTCTGAACCAGGGAAATGAAGCTCCAATTTCCCTGGAAAAAAGCTGATAACCAGCATCAAGGCACTTTCCTTGTGCGTAAAAAAAAAAACATCATATGCACCAAAAAGATGGACATCCAAATTAAACCTTACAGAATTATAAAAAGTAATATAATTTACCTTGGTAAAATCGGGCATGTGTGAGTTATTGATAGGAGTGGTGGAGGCAAATGGGGTTTTGGGATCAAAAGAGCTGTGGAGTGTGAGAAGGTAAATTTTTGAAGGGTTGGGGAAAAACTGGTTAGCTGGACTGAATCCTGGAGGGGAAAAGTACAGTGCCTGCACTCTAAAGGAGGGAGGGGGATATTTGCTGTTTGGAGGGGGTTTTGAATTGTAATTTATCATGCCTTGGCAAGACAGTGATGGTGTAATGCTAGTGAAAGTTTTCTTTTCTGAGTCATCTTACCTCGTGGGGAAGGGCCAGGTGTTAAAAAAATGTTGACACAACCTTCCTCCTAAAAACACATCACACTTTCATATAAGGTCTGCAGTCTTTTCCCAAAAATTGGACGGGTTGGGGCGGGTTGATCGGGAGGGTTTGGGGTTTGGGGTTTGGGGTTTGGGTTGGGTTGGGTTGGGTTGGGTTGGTTGGGGGGTTGGGTTGGGTTGGGTTGGGTTGGGTTGGGTTGGGTTGGGTTGGGTTGGGTTGGGGTAATAATGAAAAAAATTATAATACAAAAAAAAAATATGATAAAATAGTTGCCATATGAAAAAAAAAAGGGGCACCCATTGCTTGCAGCTCATTAACTCGTATAATATTTCACTATCCCAAAGGGTCTTCAACCACCAGATTTCTTTTTGATAAAAAAATACAAAGATAAAAAAAAATTTGTAATCAGTCAGAAGATTACTTGGTATGTTCCAGCCGTTGTGTCAGAGTTTCTGCTGTATTTATAACATCTTCCTCTAAGAGACGATTGGTATTCTCTACATCATGGAGTTCTTTGGTGAGATCTGTGTTGCATCAGCCAATTCCACTGCGTGGGTCATGGCATCATGAGTGTCACCAAGAATATCTATATAAGAAAATGGGTAAAAATACAGAGTAAAAAATAAATTTGGTAGATCTTCTTTCAACAAACCGGCCGTATCCCACCGAGGCAGGGTGGCCCAAAAAGAAAAACAAAAGTTTCTCTTTTTAAATTTAGTAATTTATACAGGAGAAGGGGTTACTAGCCCCTTGCTCCTGGCATTTTAGTCGCCTCTTACAACACGCATAGCTTATGGAGGAAGAATTCTGTTCTACTTCCCCATGGAGAATTTGGTAGATTTTTTTTTTTTCAACAAGTCGGCCGTCTCCCACCGAGGCGGGGTGACCCAAAATAGAAAGAAAAACCCCCCAAAAAAAAAATACTTTCATCATCATTCAAATTTCACCACATCACAATTTCCTGTTTTTGCAGAAAGGGGCCAGAACACAACAGTTTAGAAGCTATACATATAAAAATACAAACATATCCCCCCAAATGCCAATATCCCAAAATCTCCTTTAAAAATGCAGGATTGTACTTCCTATTTTAGGACTCAAGTCCGCATATGAAAATAACCCCGGGGTTTCCCCCAAACCCTTCACTAAAATTACCCTGCTCCACTCCAAAAGATCGTCAGGGGCCCCAAATACCATTTTTCCCATTTACTCCTATCAACACTCTCACGCACCTTGCTGGAAGCCCCAAACCCCCCGCCCACAAAAATCCTTTACCCCCTCTCCCAACCCTTTCGAGGCGACCCTCCACCCGCCTTTTCCCTTTTCCCTTTGATTTATAGCTTTCCATTCATTCTACTTTGATCCCTTCTCTCTAAAGACCAAACCACCTCAAAAACCCCTCTTTCTGCCCTCTGCATACTTTTTATTAATCCACACCTTCACGTCTATGGGGACCAAAAAAATAAGCAAATCTTGGATTCACCTCCCGGCTCCGGCTGGGTTACAAGTATCTTTGGCAGGTTAAATCATCACCACCAGATGTAGACCAAACGAAATGTAAACTTTGCCAGATGGACTATTGTCACACCCTGCGTCATTATGTACTGGAGTGTGATAAAATTAATGAATTTAGAAACAACTCACTCAGAAGTGTTCAAGAAATGGCTAAGTATTTTATCCACAGTGGTATATTACAGACCATTCTGGAGAAATACCCTGACTTCGCTAGCTGTAAATAAAGCATTACCACATATGTGCATGTGTGTGTGTGTGTGTGTGTGTGTGTGTGTGTGTGTGTGTGTGTGTGTGTGTGTGTGTGTGTGTGTGTGTGTGTGTGTGTGTGTGTGCACTCACCTAGTTGAGATTGCAGGGGTCGAGTCCAAGTTCCTGTGTGTGTGTGTGTGTGTGTGTGTGTGTGTGTGTGTTTGTGTGTGCATGTGTATGTGTATGAGTGTGCATGTGTGTGTACTCACCTATTTGTACTCACCTATTTGTGGTTGCAGGGGTCGAGTCCTAGCTCCTGGCCCCGCCTCTTCACCGGTTGCTACTAGGCCCTCTCTCTCCCCGCTCCATGAGCTTTATCAAACCTCGTCTTAAAACTGTGTATGGTTCCTGCCTCCACTACGTCATTTTCTAGGCTATTCCACTGCCTTACAACTCTATGACTGAAGAAATACTTCCTACTATCTCTCTGACTCATTTGTGTCTTCAACTTCCAATTGTGGCCTCTTGTTTCTGTGTCCCCTCCCTGGAACATCCTGTCTTTGTCCACCTTGTCTATTCCACGCAGTATTTTATATGTCGTTATCATGTCTCCCTGACCCTCCTGTCCTCCAGTGTGGTCAGGCCGATTTCCCTTAATCTTTCCTCATAGGACATTCCCTTAGCTCTGAAACTAACCTTGTCGCAAACCTTTGTACTTTCTCTAGTTTCTTGACGTGCTTTATCAAGTGCGGGTTCCAAACAGGTGCTGCATACTCAGTATGGGCCTGACATACACGGTGTTACAGTGTCTTGAATGATTCCTTACTAAGGTATCGGAATGCTGTTCTCAGGTTTGCCAGGCGCCCATATGCTGCAGCAGTTATCTGATTGATGTGTGCTTCCCGGGGACATGCTCGGTGTTATATCACCCCAAGATCTTTCTCCTTGAGTGAGGTTTGCAGTCTTTGGCCACCTAGCCTATACTCTGTCTGTGGTCTTCTGTGCCCCTCCCCCCTCTTCATGACTTTGCATTTGGCAGGATAAATTCGAAAAGCCATTTGCGGACCAGGTGTCCAGTCTGTCCAGGCTTTTTGAAGTCCTGCCTGGTCCCATCAGATTTAATTTCCTCTTACTTCACATCATCTGCAAACAGGGACACTTCTGAGTAAAAACCCCCTTCTGGGTTGTGTGGTGTGTGTGTGGGGTTTTGTGTTTGTGTGTGCGGTGTAGTGATGAGTGTCATTTGTGTGTGTGTGTGGGGTTGTGTGTGGTGTGTGTGTGTTGTGTGTGTGTGTGTGTGTGTGTGTGTGTGTGTGTGTTGTGTGTGTGTGTGGGGTGTGTGGTGACCAAAAATAAATATTTGCACCAATAACTCACTCTTTGTGCCCCGGGTGTGGAAGTGTGAATTGTCTTACTCTAAAATTTGTTCATGATTGGCATGTATAAACGAAGAACCATTCTTACGTTCATTCCCTTTGTAATTTTGGGGTTTCACTCCCTTTTGAACCTATTCAGCCATAAAAACTTTGGGGCCCAGTCCCTGGACCCTTTGTGTACCCCTATAATCTTTTAAATACCTTTGTAACTTGTCATGATTTGACTAGACCTACCTGGAGTTCATTATTTTGAAATGTGAATTCTTACCTCTGTAACTTGTCAGCCATCAAAATTTTGGGCCCAGCCCCTGGCCCCATTATGTACCTCTGTAATTTTTTGATTACCGCCCACGGGAGGGGTAGGGGTGCATAAATAAACATATTAAACTAACCCCTTTTCCCTAATTTCCACACTCCAAATTTTTGCAAAAATTTTTTTAACCACACATTCCCCCTTAGACGGAATCTCCCTGCCTCCAACCATCTCCTCGCTGCGCATTTACCCCCCAAAGCTTAAACCCCCAAATTTAAGAGTGTTGGTACACTAACTTTTACTTTCCTTCTTTGCCTCCATAGATAACTTTTTTTTACTCCACTATCCCTCAAGCACCACTCACCTTTTTCCCTCATCAATTCTATGTTTAAACCTCATCCTTCATAAACCCCACCCCCGACACGTCAACCCCAAGTATCTGAAAATTCACTTCTTCCATACTCCCCCCCAATTTCATATCACCTTATTTTTCTATGTTCATTTTAATTTTACCTTTGCAAATTTCCCCAAACTCATCCACAACCTTGCAATTTTTCTTTGAATCTCCATAAGCACAGTAAATCAGCAAAAAGTAACTGTGTCAATTCCCATTTTAAATTTAAAATTCCCCTAATTTAATCCCACCCCTCTCCCGAAACCCTAGCATTTATTTTTTTACAACTCCATCTATAAATCTTTTAAAAACAGCCAGGTGACATTATACTCCCTGTCAAGACCTACTTTTACCGGGAAAGAGTTCTCCCTCTCTTTACACCCCCAACCCTGAGCCTCACTACCCTCATAAAAACTCTTTACAGCATTAGTAACTTACCCCTATTCCAAAAATTTGCAACATCTGCCACATTGCTCCTCTATCCACCTATCATATCCCTTTTTCTAAATCAAAAATGCAAAATTGGGTAGAAAATATATATCATATTTTTTAGAAACCCCCTAGTTTCTAAATAAAAAAAGCTCAGGGATATGTTTTAAAAAGCCCGTTCTCAAATTCACAAAAATACAACAACAAGTCTCACAAGGGCAAACAAACCTGAAAAACCCATGTAAAAAGATACTTTGCAAAAAAAAGTTCAGAAACCTATGAAAAATTAATAAACAGTTTTACCATATTTATGTAAGATGGTAAATAACAATAAAAAATTATCATATTTATTTGTTGGGGGTTTTATTCCTGCCACAGGCTCCTATTATTAGGTGGGGTGGGTTGCACATCACTACAATTATACAGTATTTGGTTTCCCGTATTAACTGAGCCGCTATGAAGTTCTACATCTCCTAAAAAAAAACAAAAAGGCACAATCCGTGATGGAACGATACCAAATAAACCCCACAAAAAAAGAAGAAGCTTACGACGACGTTTCGGTGTCTGTTTATCTCTTCACTTCAAAAAACCATGGATTTCTGATTAGGGGGGATTTTCCCCCACCTCCCCCATTTTCCTGTCTTTCATTATACCCGCTATCCAGATGGAAAAATGGCTCATGCTCTTCCCCAGAGTTCCTCCCTACATGGCCTCTCTCCTTTTATTTCTTCCTCCCCCTTTTTGGGCCTTTCCACTGCCTTTTTGCCATATTTGCCTATTCCCTATCTTCTTCTTCCCTTCTTGAAACATGCTACTTCAATTTCCCTTTTAAGAAACTGAGCCTCACTTCAAAATCCTCCCTCAGCTGGTTCCTCATGCTGTCTAATACATCCTAGTGGGGCATCCTCGCCTTTCTTACCTTTCCCCCGCCCCGTTCCTGAGTATGTCTGATTTGCATTTTTCTTGCACAAGCAAATGTGTTTTTGCAGCTGAATGTGTGCATCTCTTTTCCCGTTGCCCATATGTGGTTGTTAGGTGTATAAAAAATGTGTTGTGTTTTAAAAAATTTTTACATTATGATATCAGGCGCACACACACAATTCAAATGACCAACAAATTCAACATGCACCTTACTAAAAGCCTATTATATAAAAAAATTTTTAAGAAGGGGAAAAACCCACAATAAACATCTTTTTTGCTTACTTTTAAGTTTCTTAAGTTGAATGTTTGTTTTGGGGACTGTCATTTTGGACTGCAACTGGGGGGAGGTGGCATGTGCTGCCCGCAGCCGATTACCCCTAGCACAGTGCTACTGCCGTCCTCCCCCCAACAACCCCTTAAGCCTATGATCTTGCTTCTCGGTTGGCAATCTAGAAAATAAAGCTGAATGTAAAGAACTTCTTCAAAATATAAAAAAAAAAACTTTTTTATTTTTGTACCAAGGCAGATACTTTCCACCAAAGCAGGGGAACCCATAGGAGGAAACAATATTCACCATCACTCATTCAATAAAAATCCTAGGTGTTAATTAAAAATCAATTTCTGTACAAGGGCTAGTAACCCCTTCTCCTATATAAATTACTAAATGTAAAAAAGAAAACTTTTGTTTTTCTTCTTAAGTCACCTTGCCTTGATAGGATATGTCTGATGCACTGAAAAAAATTCTGTATTAACTCTGGTGTAAGTTATACAGGTGGTCTGCCAGAGCAGTTTTAATTTCAAAGAACTTGTTCTAATCTTGGTGACACACACACACACTGCCAGGGATAACTCCTCTCATCTATACACAAGTTTCCTCATTATTTTGCACACCAGCTCATATCTTAATGATACATTATATGTACCATTAAATTATTTAACACAATGATCTAAGTCTACCATGGAAATTATTTAGTACACTGATTTAACATTTTTTTCTTTTCAACACATTGGTCGTCTCCCAAGGCAGGGTGATCCAAAAAGAAAGAAAATCCCCAAAAAGAAAATACTTTTATCTTTATTCAACACTTTCACCTCACTCATACATAATCACTGTCTTTGCAGACACGCTCAAATACGACAGTTTAAAAGCCAACCACCAAACTGCCAATATCCCAAACCCCTCCTTTAAAGTGCAGGCATTGTACTTCCCACTTCCAGGACTCAAGTTCGACTAACCGGTTTCGCTGAATCCCTTCACAAAATATTACCCTGCTCACATTCCAACAGCTCATCAGGCCCCAAAAACCATTCATCTCCATTCACTCCTTATGTAACACACTCACACATGCTTGCTGGAAGTCCAAGCTCCTTGCTCAAAAAACCTCCTTTACCCTCTCTAACCTTTTCAAGAATGAGCTCTACCCAGCCTTCCTTCCCATACAGCTTTATATGCTCTCCAAATCATTCTACTTTGATCCATTCTCTCTAAATGACCAAACCACCTGAACAATCCTTCTTCAGCCCTCTGACTAAAACTTTTAGTAACTCCACACCTCCTCCTAATTTCCATACTACAAATTCTCTGCATAATATTTACACCACACATTGCCCTTAGACACGACATCTCCACTGCCTCCAGCCATCTCCTTGCTGCAGCATTTGCAACCCATGCTTCACACCCATATAAGAGTGTTGGTACCACTATACTTTCATACATTCCTTTCTTTGCCTCCATGGATAACACTTTTTTGTCTCCACAGATACCTCAACGCACCACTCACCTTTTCTCCTTGATCAATTCTACAGTTAACCTCATCCTTCATAAACCCATCCACTGACAAGTCAACTCCCAATTATCTGAAAACATTCACTTCTTCCATAATCTCTCTCTCCAATGTGATATCCAATTTTGCTTTACCTAAATTGTTTGATACCCTCATCACCTTACTCTTATCTATGTGCACTTTCAACTTTCTACCTTTACACACATTCCAAAATACATCCACTAACCTTTGCAACTTTTGTTTAGAATCTCCCATAAGCGTAGTATCATCAGCAAAAAGTAGCTGCATCAACTCCCATTTTGTATTTAATTCCCCATAATTTAATCCCACCCCTCTCCCGAACACCCTAGCATTTACTTCTTTTACAACCCCATCTATAAATGTATTAAACAACCATGGTGACATTACACATCCCTGTCTAAGACCTACTTTTACTGGGAAGTAATCTCCCTTTCTCCTACACACCCTAACCTGAGCCTCACTATCCTCATAAAAACTCTTTACAGCATTTAGTAACTTACCACCTATTCCATATACTTGCAAAATCTGCCACATTGCTCCCCTATCCACTTTATCATATACCTTTTCTAAATCCATAAATGCAATGAAAACTTCCCTATCTTTATCTAAATACTGTTCACATATATGCTTCAATGTAAACACTTGATCCACACATCCCTTACCCACTCTAAAGCCTCTTTGCTCATCTGCAATCCTACTCTCTGTCTTGCCTCTAATTCTTTCAATAATAGCTTTACCGTACACTTTACCTGGTATACTCAATAAATTTATTCACCTATAATTTTTACAATCTCTTTAGTCCCCCTTCCCTTTATATAAAGGAACTATACATGCTCTCTGCCAATCCCTAGGTACCTTCCACTCTTTCATATACTTATTAAACAAAAATACCAACCACTCCAACACTATATCCCCCCCTGCTTTTAACACTTCTGTCATGATCCAGTCAATTCCAGCTGCTTTACCCCCTTTCATTCTACGTAATGCCTCACGCACTTCTCCCACACTCACATCCTGCTCTTCTTCACTCCTAGAAGATGTTATACCTCCCTGACCAGTGCAGGAAATTACCGCCTCCCTTTCTTTCATCGACATTTAAAAGTTCCTCAAAATATTCCCACCATCTTCCCAATACCTCCAGCTCCCCATCTACTAACTCCACTACTCTGTTTTTAACTGACATATCCATTCATTCCCTAGGCCTTCTTACCTTGTTTATCTCACTCCAAATTTTTTTCTTATTTTCATCAAAATTTCTTGACAGTGCCTCTCCCACTCTTTCATGTGCTCTCCTTTTGCACTCTCTCACCACTCTCTTCAACTTTCTTTTACTCTGCATATACTCTGCTCTTCTTATAACACTTCTGCTTAGTAAAAACCTCTCATAAGCTACCTTTTTGTCTTTTATCACACCCTTTACTTCATCTTTCCACCAATCACTCCTCTTTCTTCCTGCACCCACCTTCCTATCGCCACAAACTTTAAAATTATTCCAACCCTCTTCAACCCCCCCACTACTCATACTTGCACTAGCCCATCTTTCTGCCAATAGTTGCTTATATCTCACCCTAACTTCCTCCTCCCTTAGTTTATACACTTTCACCTCTCTCTTACTTGCTGTTGCCATTTTTTTTTTGTCCCATCTACCTCTTACTCTAACTATAGCTACAACTAAATACAGTGGACCCCCGCATAGCGAACGCCTTGCATAGCGAACAATCCGCATAGCGAACGCTTTGTTCGCTAAAATTTTGCCCCGCATAGTGGACAAAAACCCGCTCAGCGACCTTCGTCCGAGACGCGTCCAATGTGCGGCCTCAGCCAGCCTCACATGTGCCGCCCGTCCCATTGTTTACCAGCCAGCCTCCGCGGTAACATTCAAGCATACACTCGGAATATTTCGTATTATTACAGTGTTTTCGGTGCTGTTTCTGGAAAATAAGTGACCATGGGCCCCAAGAAAGCTTCTAGTGCCAACCCTGTGGTAAAAAGGGTGAGAATTAGTATGGAAATTAAGAAAGATTTTGAAGGGTTTGGGGCTAACCCTGAGAAGCCTATGCCAGTTGTGGAATCCATTGTGCCTACTTCAAAAATTAAGGAAATGTGTGCACAGTGGGTTGAACTGCAAACCTTTATGGATGAAAATCACCCTGACACAGCTGTTGCAAGCCGTGCTGGTGACTATTTCAATGACAATGTTATGGCCCATTTTAGACAAATCGTAAAGGAACGGGAGGTACAGAGCTCTATGGACAGATTTGTTGTGCGACAGAGGTCCAGTGACTCTGAAGCTGGTCCTAGTGGCATTAAAAGAAGAAGGGAAGTAACCCCGGAAAAGGACTTGCTACCTCAAGTCCTAATGGAAGGGGATTCCCCTTCTAAACACTAACACTCTCTCTCCCCTCCTCCCATCCCATCAATCATCACCAGATCTTCAATAAAAGTAAGTGTCATGTAATTGTGCATGCCTTTTTCAGTTGTGTGTACTAAAATTAACATTTTTTTGTGGTAAAAAAAATTTTTTTTCATACTTTTGGGTGTCTTGCACGGATTAATTTTATTTCCATTATTTCTTATGGGGAAAATTAATTCGCATAGCGAACATTTCGCATAACGACCAGCCCTCTTGCACGGATTAAGTTCGCTATGCGGGGGTCCACTGTAATGATCTGATATATCCGTTGCCCCTTTATAAATGTACATTCTGAAGCCTACCCATCAACCTTTTATCCACCAATACATAATCTAACAAACTATTTTCATCATGTGCTATATCATACCTAGTATACTTATTTATCCTCTTTTTTCATAAAATATTTATTACTTATTACCAAACCTCTTTCTACGCATAGCTCAATTAAAGACTCCCCATTTTCATTCACCCCTGGCACCCCAAATTTACCTACTACTCCCTCCACAACATTTTTACCCACTTCAGCATTGAGATCCCCAACCACAAGTATTCTCTCACTTGGTTTAAAACTCCCCATGCACTCATTCAACATTTCCCATAATCTCTCTTTCTCTTCTACACTTCTCTCTTTGCCAGGTGCATAAACACTTACTATAACCCACTTTTCACATCCAACCCTTATTTTACTCCACATAATCCTTGAATTTATACATTTATATTCCCTCTTTTCTGGCCATAACTTATCCTTCAAAATTATTGCTACTCCTTCTTTAGCTCTAACTCTATTTGAAACCCCTGACCTAATCCCATTAATTTCTCCCCACTGAAACTCTCCCATCCCCTTCAGCTTTGTTTGACTTAACCCTTTGAGGGTCGACAGGCCCTCTCCGAAACTCGTTCACAGGGTCGGCCAAATTTAAAAAAAAAAAAAAAATTATTTTCTCTTATGAAAAGATAGAGAATCTTTTCCCGATCATAACGACACCAAAAGTTTGAAATTTGATAGAAAACTTACGGAATTATGCTCTCGCAAAGTTAGCGGTCTCGGCGATGTTTACGGATCGGCGATTTTGCCCACTTTGAGCCCCATTTTCGGCCAATTTCACTGTACTAGTCGACAAAAAACATGAATATTTCGCTAGAACTCCTTTTTTTTCTATCGAATGGGTGAAAGAAACCACCCATTTATAAATTCAACTATCCAGTACAGTGGTCAGAATTTAGCAATTTTGCCAATTTCACACAAATTTCAAAAGATGCCAATTTCGGAATAGGGTCCAGAATAAAAAAGGGAAAGACATTCCTGGCACTAAAAGACATTTCCTCTAGTCATTAGTCACGTCTCAAGGCCCCTCTTATATTCTTTTGCTTTCCCTTTGAATTTTATTCTCACAAAAAATAAAAAGATTTACTATTATGCGACTACTGCATTAGTGTAAAAATGGTATAAATTTATTGGTGCACTTGTGAAAGAATATTAGACTCACCAGTTGACGTGTATTGCACGCTTGGCACGATTTGTTTACTTTTGAAGTTTGGTAAAAATCGAACATTTCTGCTACTTTGAGCTCAATTTCAAGGCACCTTTCATTGTAAAACCAGTCAAAATCATCTCAATTTCGTAATATGTCTTCCATTCTATAAAATGAGCCCAAGAAAACTAGAATACAACAATAAATACTATACGAAAATACACTGCAAAGTCGCTGATTTATTAAAAAAAAAATGGAAAAATTTTTTTTTTTCTCATTATGCACCGTGTGCTGCAGGATTTTTTTTAGACTGTGCACACTGACCACATAGACCCATTCTTTCATATGAAGGCCTACCAGCTTTCTCCCACTAGATTTGAGGTCGCTAGAATTTATGAGTACTAGTACGTCAAAAACCCCTACGCGTAAGACGTACTAGTACGACGAAAACCCTCAAAGGGTTAAAGCCAGGACATCCAGCTTCTTCTGATTCCTAACTTACACAATCATCTCTTTCTTATCATTCACACAACATCCACACACATTCAAACATCCCACTTTGACAGTTTTCTTCTTTTTTCTTTTAGTAGGCTATACGGAAAAAGGGGTTACTAGCCCATTGTTCCGGGCATTTTAACTGACTTTTACAACACATGTGGCTTACGGAGGAAAGATTCTTATTTCACTTCCCCAAGAATATGAAAGGATAAGCAATAAGAACAAGAACTATTAAGATAAAATCAAAGATATCTCAGATGAGTGTATACATAAACGTGTCCATGTATGTTTAGTGTGACCTACGTGTAAGTAGAAGTAGCAAGACATACCTGAAATCTTGCATGTTTATGAGACAGACAAAAGACACCAGCAATCCTACCATCATGTAAAACAATTACAGGCTTCCTTTTTACACTCACTTGGATGAAGAGCCCTTTACCAGCAATAAAAAAACCCACCTTTCCTTGAAGGGAGTAAACAGTGAAGCTGATACAGCACCTACAAGAGCTAAAGCACAGAGTGGGAGTCATCTCTGAAGGCAGTGATGGGGCTTTGTCAAGAAACAGGATCAGTTAAACAGCTGCTGACCTGCTAGTTTGGTTTTTTCACCCCATTTAAAAAACAGAGGATATGATATTGTCTTGAAGAAACTGATGACTGGATAATATGTTCATGATTAAATTTTTTTCCAACACAATAGTACAAACTCACATGGAGAAAATAAAACAGAAGGTAAGAGGAAAATAATGACTATTTGGACTGGTACCACCAAAGGAATAATAACCCTGGCTAACTCAAGAAAGCCAAGTAATGTGGCTTATTTCCATCAATTTTTATGTCATTACCCATGATGTGAGCCACAATGATCAACTAACTCCCAGGTACTGTATTTACTTCTCGGTAACAGTGGCAGATGTCAAGAAACATACACATATATTTCTCCTTGACTGGAGTTTGCTTCTTGTACTCTAGTTGTGAGCCAAACATGATACCACTGTGTTTTAAGGAATCTATGGCACTATGAGGCAGTACTTTTACCTACTGTTTGATGATCTTCATGTGGGATTGTTTGAAAATTACCAAGATTTTTTTTCACCTCCCACTTAATAGTCACATAAATCAATACTATACAACTCTCCTCAGTCACTTCTAAGTTCCAATAAGTAATCAGTTGCTGTTGCATTTACTAAGTGATCAACAACAAGCACAGACTTCTATGGTCAACTCACCTGTTTCTTGAGTGTTGTACAATGATTTTCATTCTCCTTGGCATACCGCTGACTGCGCTCCACCTCCTGTTGTAGGTCAAGCAGCTTCTGGTCTGTCATCCTCAACAGGTCAGCCAGATAAGCATTGTTGTTATAGTTGTTGTTACTTTGACTCTGACCACCAGCACACCCACACCTAAAAGCATACATTATTTAGATCACACATTATCCGGTGATTGGTTATTTCACTTTCAATATCATCTATTTATCTTGTTAGATATGACACTTAAACAGATATAGCAAACCCTTGATTTAAAGGACTTTGGAAATACAGGACAAATTTCACTGGGTCATTTCTTTAGGAAACAGCAGACAATATCAGTTGATTTCAGAACTGTTTGTTATCATTATGATCATGACACAACAATCTTATTTCTGTACACTGATGGTATACAATACCGACAAGATGAAGAATTAAATACATGTGCAACATCTGTGCATTTGTTGGTAAAATGTCTACAAATAAAGATAACCAGATGTTGCACTTGTGTCTAATTCTTCAACTTTATTTCTACCCACCATCACACTCATCTTTACCAGCCACCTGCTTCCCAATTAGTCCGTTATATCAAGAGTTTATTGCAACACAAAAAGCAATGTGTAAAACAGAGGGACCATAAAAAATGATGTAATTATCTTTTGCTGTCAAGAATCCAGTGCACCTTCTCTCCCTGTAGGGTTCAGGTAATCCATGATCTTAAATAACACTATGTGCTTTCTTAATTACTTTATATTTAGAATACATATCAATAATTTTCAAGAGCTAGCATATTTTCTGGTGGGTTTCCTAACCCTTCAGGCTGCTACTGCCTCTAATTCATAAAGCAATACAGCAATTTACATTTTGTAGTAATCCATGTTCTGTAGTCTCTGAATTACAGTATATAGGTAGGAAGGGCAGTGCCTGCACCCTGAAAGGGGTGGATGGGGATGTTCAGTTGGGGGGGAAAACTGAATTGGAAATCAAACCCCATACTTTGGAAAGACCGCAATAGAATGAATGAAAAACGAATGTTTGGGGTTTTTTTTTGCATCAAACTTGCCTTGTGGGGGACACAGTCTTTCTGCCATCTTTAAAAAGTGGGCTAAAGCCACAGACCTTTTAAAAACCTTTGGGGAAAATCCATTTTTTCCCGACTCAGTCTCCAAAGGATTTAACCCCTTTTTTTTTTTTAACCCCCAATTTTTTTAGGTTCCTTTGGTGGCAAAATTTAAAAAAAAAAAAAAAAAAAATTCTTATGGAATGATAGAGAATCTTTTCCCGATTGTAATGACACCAAAAAAAAGAAATTTGATGGAAAACTGACGGAATTATGCTCTTGCGAAGTTTGCGACCTCAGCGATATTTACAAATCAGCGATTTCGTCCACTTTGAGCCCTATTTTCGGCTAATTCCATTATTCCAGTCGACCAAACTCATAGCTATTTCTTTAGAACTCCGTTTTTTCTATCGATTGAGTACAAGAAACTGCCCATTTACCGATTTCAACTACCCAATAACGTGGTCAGAAATTTTCAATTTGGCCAATTTCACGAAAATTAAAAAATATGACAATTTCAAAATAAGGTCCAGAATGAACAATGCAGACATTCCTGGCTCTAAAATAACATTTTCTTTGTTCATCAGTCATGTCTCCAGGCCCCTCTGATATTACTCTTGCTTTCTATTTTGAATTTTTATTCAAACAAAAAATAGAAGATTTACTATTAAGCAGACTACTGTAATACTGTAATAATTGTATAAATAACATCAACCCATTCATGACTGCATATTAGAATGGCTAGTTGGACATTTATTGGACAATGACATCATTTGTTTACTTTTGAACATTGGTAAAAATCAAACATTTCCCCTACTTTGAGCTCCATTTCAAGGTTCTTTTTATAGTAAAATCAATCAAAATCACCTCTATTTCTATAACATGTTTCCCAGTCTATTAAATAAGACCAAGAAAACGACAATACAACCATAAATACTATACAAAAATAGACCACAAAGTAGGCATTTGAATTAAAAAAAAAAAAAGTCAGGGTTTTATTTTTCTCATTATGCACTGCATCCTGCAGGATTTTTTTTATATGGTGCACACTGACCACACAGACCCATTCTCTCACATGTGGGCCTACCAGCTTTCTCCTGCTTGACTTGAAGCTAACAGAATTTATGAGTATATATACGGTCAAACACAGTGGCTCGTAAGACGCATATATATGACCGAAACAGTCAAAGGGTTAATAATATGTTTGGAGTCATTCCATGACACAAGTGTGCATGCTTGTCCTAATAATTATTACTTGACATCATTTATTATTACTTTCCAGAGGGGGAATGATAAACCCATAGGGGTTAAACAGTATTTGGGGAAATAGGCAATAATCAGGTTAGATCCAAGGAAAGAGAGGACAGATTCAATTCCTTGAATCAAGAGCCCCTCACTAGCATCCAGGCAATACCCC
>NC_069459.1:12816428-13025911 GCF_026875155.1 Cherax quadricarinatus | reverse complement strand
CTTGCAACTACTGGACCACTATGATATGGTCTTAGATGCACTGGAAAACAAACAGAATGCAGATGTAGTATACACAGATTTTGCAAAAGCCTTTGACAAGTGCGATCATGGTGTAATAGCACACAAAATGAGTGCTAAAGGGATAACTGGCAAAGTAGGGAGATGGATCTTCAACTTTCTAACCAACTGAACACAAAGAGTAGCGGTAAACAGAGTTAAATCGTTAGCTGCCACAGTGAAGAGCTCTGTTCCACAAGGCACAGTACTCACCCCTATCCTGTTCCTCATTCTCATATCAGACATAGACAGAGATGTAAACCATAGCACTGTATCATCCGTTGCAGACGATACTAGGATCTGCATGAGAGTGTCATCCACTGACACTGAGAACACGGCAAATCTCCAAGAAGATATAAACCAAGTTTTCCATTGGGTAACGGAGAACAATATGATGTTCAATGAAGACAAATTCCAACTACTCTGTTAGGAAAAACTGGAGGAAATAATAGCTAGGATTGAGTATACTATGAACTCTAACCACACAATACAGCAAAAAAGTAATGTGAAGGACCTGGGCATGGTAATGTCTGAAGATCTCACCTTCAAGGACCACAACAATGCCACTATCACATCTGATAGGAAACTGATAGGATGGATAATGAGAACATTCAAGACAAGAGATGCTAAGCCAGTGATGATCCTTTTTAAATCACTTGTTCTCTCTAGGCTGGAATACTGCTGTACATCAACATATTCATTCAAGGCAGGTGAAATTGCAGATCTAGAGAATGTACAGAGAACCTTTACTGCACGTATAAGTTCCATCAAACACCTTAACTACTGGGAACGCCTGGAAGCACTCGACTTGTACTCACTAAAGTGCAGGCAAGAGAGATATATCATAATCTACACCTGGAAGATTTTGGAGGGACTGGTTCCTAATTTGCACATAGAAATCACTCCCTACGAAAGCAAAAGACTTGGCAGGCGATGCAACATACCCCCAGTGAAAAGTAGGGGCCCAAGACTGTTTAACAGCCTCCCACCAGCCATAAGGGGCATACCAATAGACCCCTGGTTGTCTTCAAGAGGGAGCTGGACAGATACCTAAAGTCAGTGCCGGATCAGCCTGGCTGTGGCTTGTATGTTGGACTACATGCAGCCAGCAGTAACAGCCTCATTGATCAGGCCCTGATCAACCAGAATGCTCTCCAGGTAGGTAATCGCTACTGCCTTGTTAGTTACCAGTTGTCAAAGGCACTTGTCGATATATACTTGGGGTGTGTACTCACCTGTTTGTGGTTGCAGGGGTCGATTCACAGCTCCTGGCCCTGCTTCTTCACTGGTCACTACTAGGTCCACTCTCTCTCCCTGCTCCATGAGCTTTATCATATCTCTTCTTAAAGTATGAGTCCCACAAGGAAGTGTCCTAGGACCACTCCTCTTTCTCATCTACCTCAATGACCTACTGAATGCATCACAGCTACTCAAACCCATATTATTTGCAGATGACACTACATACGTTTTCTCACACCCAAACCCAGTCATACTCACAGGGCCAGATTAAGAAGTCTCCGGGCCCTAGGCTATTCAGATTGGCGGGGCCCCTTTGAGTTACGGGTAAGCGAAGCGGCCCTTTTCAGCTTGGGGGTGGGGCGGGGGGGGTCGGTGTGAGCCTGTTTAAGGTCTAATTAAATACATTCTGGCTATTTAGATTAAATTTAATAGGGAAAGTACATCAAGACAACCAAAACCATTTACCAACAGCCATTATAACTATCTTGTTAAATCATGCATTTTAAAGAGAATAAACTCAAGACATACTCACCCATTAGCGGGAAAACACAGCTGTTCTGATGTAAACAAAGGCGTGTTGAGTGTTGCCATCTATGGTTAGGTTTATTTATTTTTATTTTATTTTATTTCATTATTTATTATTGTTTTGATTAATTTTTAAAAATCAATTTTACTCTCCAAACACTTGAACTTTTTAGGTAGGGACCCCTATGCACTTGCACCATGTGCGCAGTCTTGGATGAGCCCCTGAACCCCTTGGACCCCTAGTTTGCCTATGCGGTAATCCGGCCCTGCATACTCACCTACACTGTCAATGCTGTATTGCAGAAAATATATACCTGGATAATGACGAATAAACTTACCCTAAATACTGACAAAAACTATTTCATTCAGTTTGGAACCTGAGCTGTAAATGTTCCACTTAACATAACACTAAATGGATCACCCATCACAAGACTCACAGAGGGAAAATTCCTAGGAATCCACCTACACAGTAGCCTCAAATTCCAGACACATATACAACAAGTTTCCAAGAAAATCTCTAAGACAGTAGGCAAACTATCAAAGATACAGTACTATGTTCCACAATCAGCTCTCCTTGCACTGTATCACTCACTCATCTACCCTTATCTCACATATGGAATTTGTGCATTGGGGTCAACAACATCAAATCACCTAAGGCCACTAATAACCCAGCAAAAGGCTACAGTCAGAATAACAAATTCCCACTCGCAACAGCATACTCCACCAATATTCAAGTCTAAATTTGCTCACCATAAAGAACATCCACACTTATTCATGTGCCTACTACATACATAGAACAATACACGCAAACATAAACCCTCCACTCAAACTTCTCCTCACCAACCTTAACAGGACACACGACCATAACACAAGACACAAATCTCTTTTTGATGTACCGTGTCCATATCACACTGTGTAAAAATTCTATGCACATAAAGGGCCCCAAAATCTGGAATTCATTACCAGAACATACTAAAGTAACCAGGCCTGAAAATCAATTTAAGACTCTCCTAAAAAAACACTTACTCGCCCAGGACTAAATAATCAACACTCAATATTTAACATTACGAATAATTCTCCCAATTACTTAAATATTAAAAATTCAAGACAACATATAGAAAATTGATCATCTTTTGTTATACATTGTAATGTCACAAATTTGTACAACTATAATGTTTCAGTAACGATATGTTCAAATTTCACTGTTTCAAATACTCAATTGTGCTTCATATAGTAAATTGTTTACGGTAATTTTTAACACTGAACCTTTCATTGCTTGTTAATTTTAAACCTGCCCATAATGCTCTGCATACAAGGAACTTTTAGCATGTACACCCAACTATAATTATTTGTACAACTATGTATCATGTCCAAATAAAATACTATATGAATATGAATGGATCCTGCCTCCACTACCTCACTCGCCAGATTGTTCTACATCCTGTGGTCTAGCATCATGCTGGACCACACTCTCCCTCCTTCATGAACGACCATCATAATAAGCATCATGTTGAACCACACTCCCTCCTTCATGAACGACCATCACAAGAAGCATCATGCTGGACCACACTCCCCCTCCATGAAAAACCATCACAAGAAACATCATGCTGGACCACACTCCCCCTCCATGAACAACCATCACAAGAAACATCATGCTGGACCACACTCCCCCTCCATGAACAACCATCACAAGAAACATCATGCTGGACCACACTCCCCCTCCATGAACAACCATCACAAGAAGCATCATGCTGGACCACACTCCCCCTCCATGAACAACCATCACAAGAAACATCATGCTGGACCACACTCCCCCTCCTTCATGAACAACCAAAACAAGAAGTATCATGCTGGACCACACTCTCCCTCCTTCATGAACGACCATCACAAGAAGCATCATGCTGGACCATACTCCCCCTCCTTCATGAAGGACCATCACAAGAAGCATCATGCTGGACCATACTCTCCCTCCTTCATGAACGACCATCACAAGAAGCATCATGCTGGACCACACTCCCCCTCCTTCATGAACGACCATCACAAGAAGCATCATGCTGGACCATACTCTCCCTCCTTCATGAATGACCGTCACAAGAAGCATCATGCTGGACCACACTCTCCCTCCTTCACGAACGACCATCATAATAAGTATCATGCTGGACCACACTCTCCCTCCTTCATGAACGACCATCACAAGAAGCATCATGCTGAACCACACTCTCCCTCCTTCATGAACGACCATCACAAGAAGCATCATGCTGAACCGCACTCTCCCTCCATGAACGACCATCACAAGAAGCATCATGCTGAACCACACTCTCCCTCCATGAACGACCATCACAAGAAGCATCATGCTGGACCACACTCTCCCTCCATGAACGACCATCACAAGAAGCATCATGCTAGACCACACTCTCCCTCCTTCATGAACGACCATCACAAGAAGCATTATGCTGGACCACACTCTCCCTCCTTCATGAATGACCATCACAAGAAGCATCATGCTGGACCACACTCTCCCTCCTTCATGAATGACAATCACAAGAAGCATCATGCTGGACCATACTCTCCCTCCTTCATGAATGACCATCACAAGAAGCATCATGCTGGACCATACTCCCCCCTCCTTCATGAACGACCATCACAAGAAGCATCATGCTGGACCATACTTCCCTCCTTCATGAACGACCCTCACAAGAAGCATCATGCTGGACCACACTCCCCCTCCTTCATGAACGACCATCACATGAAGCATCATGTTGGACCATACTCCCCCTCCTTCATGAACGACCATCACAAGAAGCATCATGCTGGACCATACTCCCCCTCCTTCATGAACGACCATCACAAGAAGCATCATGCTGGACCATACTCTCCCTCCTTCATGAACGACCATCACAAGAAGCATCATGCTGGACCACACTCCCCCTCCTTCATGAACGACCATCACAAGAAGCATCATGCTGGACCATACTCCCCT
Organism: Cherax quadricarinatus; assembly: GCF_026875155.1. Taxonomy (NCBI): domain Eukaryota; kingdom Metazoa; phylum Arthropoda; class Malacostraca; order Decapoda; family Parastacidae; genus Cherax; species Cherax quadricarinatus. Next base: position 13,021,110 of record NC_069459.1, on the reverse strand, counting down.
CCTTCATGAACGACCCTCACAAGAAGCATCATGCTGGACCACACTCCCCCTCCTTCATGAACAACCATCACATGAAGCATCATGCTGGACCACACTCCCCCTCCTTCATGAACGACCATCACAAGAAGCATCATGCTGGACCACACACTCCCTCCTTCATGAACGACCATCACAAGAAGCATCATGCTGGACTATACTCCCCCTCCTTCATGAACGACCATCACAAGAAGCATCATGTTGGACCACACTCTCCCTCCTCCATGAACGACCATCACAAGAAGCATCATGCTGGACCATACTCTCCCTCCTTCATGAACGACCATCACAAGAAGCATCATGCTGGACCACACTCCCCTCCTTCATGAACGATCATCCCAAGAAGCATCATGCTGAACCACACTCTTTCTCCTTCATGAACGACCATCACAAGACGCATCATGCTGGACCATACTCCCCCTCCATCATGAACGACCATCACAAGAAGCATCACGCTGGACCACACTCTACCTCCATGAACAACCATCACAAGAAGCATCATGCTGGACCACACTCTCCCTCCTTCATGAACGACCATCACAAGAAGCATCATGCTGGACCACACTCTCCCTCCATGAACAACCATCACAAGAAGCATCATGCTGGACCATACTCTCCCTCCTTCATGAACGACCATCACAAGAAGCATCATGTTGGACCACACTCTCCCTCCTCCATGAACGACCATCACAAGAAGCATCATGCTGGACCATACTCTCCCTCCTTCATGAACGACCATCACAAGAAGCATCATGCTGGACCACACTCCCCTCCTTCATGAACGATCATCACAAGAAGCATCATGCTGAACCACACTCTCCCTCCTTCATGAACGACCATCACAAGACGCATCATGCTGGACCATACTCCCCCTCCATCATGAACGACCATCACAAGAAGCATCACGCTGGACCACACTCTCCCTCCATGAACAACCATCACAAGAAGCATCATGCTGGACCACACTCTCCCTCCTTCATGAACGACCATCACAAGAAGCATCATGCTGGACCACACTCCCTCCTTCATGAACGACCATCACAAGAAGCATCATGCTGGACCACACTCTCCCTCCTTCATGAACGACCATCACAAGAAGCATCATGCTGGACCACACTCTCCCTCCTTCATGAACGACCATCACAAGAAGCATCATGCTGGACCACACTCTCCCTCCTTCATGAACGACCATCACAAGAAGCATCATGCTGGACCACACTCTCCCTCCATGAACAACCATCACAAGAAGCATCATGCTGGACCATACTCTCCCTCCTTCATGAACGACCATCACAAGAAGCATCATGTTGGACCACACTCTCCCTCCTCCATGAACGACCATCACAAGAAGCATCATGCTGGACCATACTCTCCCTCCTTCATGAACGACCATCACAAGAAGCATCATGCTGGACCACACTCCCCTCCTTCATGAACGATCATCACAAGAAGCATCATGCTGAACCACACTCTCCCTCCTTCATGAACGACCATCACAAGACGCATCATGCTGGACCATACTCCCCCTCCATCATGAACGACCATCACAAGAAGCATCACGCTGGACCACACTCTCCCTCCATGAACAACCATCACAAGAAGCATCATGCTGGACCACACTCTCCCTCCTTCATGAACGACCATCACAAGAAGCATCATGCTGGACCACACTCCCCTCCTTCATGAACGACCATCACAAGAAGCATCATGCTGGACCACACTCTCCCTCTTCATGAACGACCATCACAAGAAGCATCATGCTGGACCATACTCTCCCACTTCATGAACGACCCACACAAGAAGCATCATGCTGGACCACACTCTCCCTCCTTCATGAACGATCATCACAAGAAGCATCATGCTGAACCACACTCTCCCTCCTTCATGAACGACCATCACAAGACGCATCATGCTGGACCATACTCCCCCTCCATCATGAACGACCATCACAAGAAGCATCACGCTGGACCACACTCTCCCTCCATGAACAACCATCACAAGAAGCATCATGCTGGACCACACTCTCCCTCCTTCATGAACGACCATCACAAGAAGCATCATGCTGGACCATACTCTCCCTCTTTCATGAACGACCATCACGAGACGCATCATGCTGGACTATACTCCCCCGCCTTCATGAACGACCATCACAAGAAGCATCATGCTGGACCACACTCCCCCTCCATCATGAACGACCATCACAAGAAGCATCACGCTGGACCACACTCTCCCTCCATGAACGACCATCACAAGAAGCATCATGCTGGACCACACTCTCCCTCCTTCATGAACGACCATCACAAGAAGCATCATGCTGGACCATACTCTCCCTCCTTCATGAACGACCATCACAAGAAGCATCATGCTGGACCACACTCTCCCTCTTTCATGAACGACCATCACAAGAAGCATCATGCTGGACCATACTCTCCCTCCTTCATGAACGACCATCACAAGAAGCATCATGCTGGACCATACTCCCCCCTCCTTCATGAACGACCATCACAAGAAGCATCATGCTGGACCAAACTCTCCCTCCTTCATGAACGACCATCACAAGAAGCATCATGCTGGACCATACTATCCCTCCTTCATGAACGACCATCACAAGAAGCATCATGCTGGACCATCACTCCTCCCTCCTTCATGAACGACCATCACAAGAAGCATCATGCTGGACCACACTCTCCCTCTTTCATGAACGACCATCACAAGAAGCATCATGCTGGACCATACTCTCCCTCCTTCATGAACGACCATCACAAGAAGCATCATGCTGGACCATACTCTCCCTCCTTCATGAACGACCATCACAAGAAGCATCATGCTGGACCATACTCTCCCTCCTTCATGAACGACCATCACAAGAAGCATCATGCTGGACCACACTCTCCCTCTTTCATGAACGACCATCACAAGAAGCATCATGCTGGACCATACTCTCCCTCCTTCATGAACGACCATCACAAGAAGCATCATGCTGGACCATACTCTCCCTCCTTCATGAACGACCATCACAAGAAGCATCATGCTGGACCACACTCTCCCTCCTTCATGAACGACCATCACAAGAAGCATCATGCTGGACCATACTCTCCCTCCTTCATGAACGACCATCACAAGAAGCATCATGCTGGACCACACTCTCCCTCTTTCATGAACGACCATCACAAGAAGCATCATGCTGGACCATACTCTCCCTCCTTCATGAACGACCATCACAAGAAGCATCATGCTGGACCATACTCTCCCTCCTTCATGAACGACCATCACAAGAAGCATCATGCTGGACCACACTCTCCCTCCTTCATGAACGACCATCACATGAAGCATCATGCTGGACCACACTCTCCCTCCTTCATGAACGACCATCACAAGAAGCATCATGCTGGACCATACTCTCCCTCCTTCATGAACGACCATCACAAGAAGCATCATGCTGGACCATACTCTCCCTCCTTCATGAACGACCATCACAAGAAGCATCATGCTGGACCACACTCCCCCTCCTTCATGAACGACCATCACAAAAAAGCGTCTTGACTTGACAATAGCAAAATAATCTCCCAAAATAATTTAAGATTAATGCACATATAAATACTAATGATGTAGAATTGTATTTATCTTGTAATTTCCTTGCAATTATGTTGGAGCTGCCAGAAAGAAAATTATATTATAGAGTAATGTGAGGGATGCAAATTACACACGCAAGAAACTGCAACAAAAACAATAATTATGCAAGTCTTTCATGTCCATTCTTATCTTATTAGTTAATTATGATGGACAATAATGCAAGGAATGTGACAAAATAAAGGAGACTGGAATTATTTTATAGGTTCCTATTTATAGAAGGTGAAGGGAGACACAAAGGACACACAGTTACCATCACTCACTCAACACCTGTCTTCCTCAGAGTGCACACATGTGACTCTCCAAACTGCAACATCCCCATCTTCTAATTATGAAAAACACAAACCTTATTGATTCTTTACCTGCAATAATTTCTTTATCTTATTACATTTGTTTTATTATTACTACTAGCATTATAAATCATATTTTTATTTAATTATTTCTATTACCATTATCATTAGGTGACTACTAGATGAACTTCTTTATAACAGTCATTTTCCATCAATATAGGTAAATTCAAAGAAGTAAACACATTCACCATGGTTCATTCAACAGACGTTTTGCCAGAAGTACACAAGCATCAACTGAGGTAAATCTGGGAACTACAACCTCGCCACTCCTTCCTCAGAGTGCCGGCACTCAGAATTCAAACTCCAGCAGTTAAGTCCAGCTACCCATCTACTCTGAACTCCTATACAACTCGTGCCCCGGTCACACTCCAACTGCATGTCAAATCCCAAAAGAACAACTTCTCTCCACTCACAATGATCTGATCTACAGTTGTCGGGATACTTGTAAACAAAAGAAGACTATTCTTAAATATGGTTATTTAGTCTTACTAATGCTCTCTTCAATTTTGCTAACGTTATCTGATATTTAAATTCACAATATGTACAAAAGCTGAGTGCGAGGGTAGTGTCATGTGAGGGTAGGGAGGTGTGAGGGTAGAGCCATATGAGGGTAGAGTCGTACGAGGTAAGGTCGTACGAGACGGGGTCGTACGAGGGTGGGGTCGTACGAGGGCAGGGTTGTACGAGGGCAGGGTCGTACGAGGGTAGTGGTTAGTGGAGACGGGGTTAGTATACCTGGAGGGTGTTCCGGGGATCAACAAGACTAAGACAAGAAAGTTTAGGTAAGACCCACGTAGGCTGAGCTGGGAAGATAGGACAGGCGAAGAATAGCTTTGGAGAGGAGTGTCCACAGTCGTAGAGAAAGTGCCAGGGCTTAACCCAGCCGCTAGGAGCTCGTGGGACAGACTTAAGAATCAGGAAGAGTAGGCTCAGCTGCAACGGTCTTGTGAAGGTTGGAGGTCTTCGGTCTTGACGAAGTGGCAGCAGGTTAGGTCGCAAGACAGGGCAGGCAGGTAAGAACATCAGAGGACAGCATACTGATGGTGTTATTTGATGTGATTAAGGTGGCAGGTTTGTAGAAGAGCCATTCTCAAATTTCTTGAAGCTGCTTCTAGTCAGGTGGTAAAGTTTTTGTCTTGTTTCCAAAGGTAAATTGCAGAGGCTTGAGGAATTCCAGAAATGTTTGCAGGAAAATTTGACAGTTCCTGCACCGAAGCCTTTGTAGAGTTCAATGCAGGTCATGGTATCAGCGTTTGATGGAGCAGTGTAGAATGTAAGGTTTTCCCATGCGGGTGTGCTTGAGTCGTCAATATCTTCTGACGGGGATTCAGTAGAAGAGTCTACCATGGTGCTAGCAGGTGACTGAGGGTCGACAGAAGTGGAGGTGTACTGGAGGTGTAACATCAGGTTGGGAGGTGGTGGTCGAGGCAGGATGAGCGGTGGTGTAGGACGTTGTGGAAGGTACATGAACAGTTTCTTGGGCAGTAGAAGACAGGTCAGCAGGAATAGTAAAGTTAACACATTAAGAAGGATCCTGAGGATGTCAGCTGAAGGTGTGAAGTTAGGGAAAATGAAGGCAGACATGTTGTTTAGTCGGAACAGTTCACTGATGGTGGTGTTGAATGTGCCTGGGTTGGCTGCATTCGCAAGCCAACAGTACCAATACAGTACCTTGGAGGAAGCCGCGTCCAGAAGTGGAGAGAGGGAGGTGCTGGATAGAGATGGCTGTTGTGTAGTTTGAAGAATTTTCTTGGTATCACCTTTACCTTTGAAGAGTTTCGACAGTTTGTCTACTTTCTGAGCCCGGTCATGGGCCAGGCTAGTCTGGTGCTTGCCTGGTCAACTAGGCTGTTGCTGTTGGTGGCCTGCTGCCCCACATATCCATCACAGCCTGGTTGATCTGGCACCTGGTGAAGATATTTGTCCAGTTTTCTTTTGAAGGCTTCTACACTTGTTCCAGCCGTGTTTCTGATATCTTCTGGTAAGATGTTGAATAGTCTGGGACCCCAGATGTTGATACAGTGTTCCCTTATTGTCCCCACCTCACCCCTGCTCCTCAATGGGTTTATTTTGCACTTCCTCCCATCTCTCTCACTCCAGTATGTTGTTATGGCAGTGTACAGATTTGGGACCAGGTCCTCGAGTACTTTCCAGGTATATATTATCATGTATCTCTCTCTCCTCTGCTCCAATGAGTACATGTTCAAGACTTGAAGGCGTTTCCAGTAGTTTAGGTGCTTCACTGGCTCAATGCGAGCCGTAAATGATAAGATAAGATAAGATTTCGTTCGGATTTTTAACCCCGGAGGGTTAGCCACCCAGGATAACCCAAGAAAGTCAGTGCGTCATTGAGGACTGTCTAACTTATTTCCATTGGGGTCCTCAATCTTGTCCCCCAGGATGCGACCCACATCAGTCGACTAACACCCAGGTACCTATTTGCTGCTAGGTGAACAGGACAACAGGTGTAAGGAAACGTGTCGAAATATTTCCACCCGCCGGGAATCGAACCCGGGCCCTCCGTGTGTGAAGCAGGAGCTTTAGCCACCAGGCCACCTCCGATATTTCTCCTGCTTTGAACGGGGCCATCAGCACAGGGCAATATTCTAATGAGGGAGCACTAGCAATACACAAATAACCTGCACATAGAAGAGAGGAGGACCATTTACAAAGTCACACTAACAAAAAGAATGAAGGAACAAGTGCAGGTAAGATCCCAATGGGATGAGCGGGGAAGACGGGACAGACAAAGAATAGCGTTGGAGAGGAATGTTCGTAGTCGTAGAAATAGAGCCAGGGCTTAACCCAGCAGCTAAGGTGTGGCATGCAAAGAGTACGTAACCTTTATTCGGTGCATGTACACACCCTCATTTACAGGCTATCTCCCCCAACCAGCAAACCAGGTGACTGAGGGTTGACGATGGGACCCCGTCGTTCAACCAGTACCCAGGTTCCAGCCAATGAGAAGATGATTTTGGCAATTGCAGAGGTTATGTGGGTACCACTCTCCTGTCTGCCCTTGTCATTCCCATTCTAGAGCTGGTTGAAGCACGGTCTGCTCTCTAGTGGCTTCTATTCTGCCTTGCTTACCGTGGAGTGCACTAATACCTATCATTGTACATAGTGTATATAGTGTACATACTTCTGTTCTAAATTGGTGAAGGATAATATAAGTCAAAAGTTTTCTGCTGTGTTTATTTTGCTCCCTTTACACCCAGGATAAGAGGCCATTTGGACTCCTGGGTTGTAATATGGGGGCCTGTCCAGGAGCTGGAACTGGACTTAGAGAAAGGGTTGAGCCTAGGATGAAGCTGGAAGCAGGAACATTGTGTAGCTTGCTGTCTGGCATTGCATTCAGCTTTGCCAATGCTTTACAAACTTTGCATGTCAGTTGCTTTGCTATGGTCAGCCTTGCTATTGTGTGATCATTCAACAACTCGCTACTAGCTTGTTCGGTGTGCTCACTTCGCTACGGTCAATCTTGTGGAACAGAGTGTAGCTTGCTGTCTAGCATTGCATTCAGCTTTGCCAACGCTTTACAAATTTTGCGTGTCAGTTGCTTTGCTATGGTCAGCCTTGCTATTGTGTGATCATTCAACAGCTCGCTACTAGCCTGTTCGGTGTGAAGATTTTACAGTCAGCTTTGCTATTGCGTATCCACCTTGTATGCATATTCTGCAATTGTACTGTGCATAGCTAAGCGTGTTCTGCAAATAATGTGTTATGTTGAGGTATTCTGCAATCGTACTGTGCATAGCAAATAACTTATACAATGGGGTATGCCACCTAGACGAGTCAGACGTCTGGTGTCAGCATATACTTTGTTTAACCTACCTAAATTGTCCCTACAGCATTGTTGGCAAACTGCTCGTTCCATTGGCATTGATTACGAACGCACTCTCACAGCTGCGCAACTGCGTTCACTGATCACTGACAAACTTCGAGAAGAAGAGATGGCACATCAGACTCCTCCCTCTACGGGAGCTAGGGAAAAAACTCCTATGTTCTCGCAGGAGGAAGATGATATATCAACGGAGCAAAATAGTCAGTCTAGTGCAGCAGGGTTGTCTCAAGGTGAATCAGCGGCGTTGGCACTTGAGCTGGCAAAAATCAATCTTGAGCAGACTAGGGAACAGAGAGCATTTGCAAAAGAAGAATTTGATAGGGAAAAAGAAAGGAGGCAGTTTTTGCATTCTGTAAATGACTTTAGTTTACAGAAAGCAGTACAGCTTGTTCCCCGCTTCAATGAGGTCGAAGCTTTCGAAAATCAGGCTTGAGCCTTGAGGTGGCCGAACAGCATTGAGCATCATTGGTTCACACAGCATTGTTTGGTAAGGCACAGGAATTTACATCAGTGTTAAATGACACTGATTTTTCCGATTATAAAGTAGTGAAGACCACAGCATTGGGAGCATATGCTTGTATCCCAGCTAAGTATTGGAAGTTTTTTCAGTTAGGCAGACGACAGCTTGGTCAATCTCTGGTTGATTTTGTGCGACAGCAGACCAAAGCTTTTACCAGCTGGTATAAAGCAAGTGGTGTTGCTACCTTCGATGATCTTGTGCAGCTTATTCTGATTGACAACCTGCTGGAGTCTGTGGGACCAGAGGTTCGAGTCTTTCTGCAGGATCGTGACTTAACCACTGCATTGGAGGCAGCCAGGTTGGCTGATACCTTTGAAACTAACCGCTCCTTGTCCGAGCGGTCCCATCTCTCTTTTCAACAGCCTGGCATGAGCAGAGATCGTCAACCTTGGAGAATGAAGTGCCAGCCGGAGGGAGAACGTCTACGTCAGCCAACTAAGTCACCTGGTGAGCCATGCTTCTCAACTTATGGTCCACCTGGTGAGAGACAAACTACTCAACATGGTGCATCTCGACAACAGTATCCAGAGACACACCAGCCAGAGCGACACCAGTTGCAACGTCAGCAGGGAGTAAAGGGCAATCCTGTCGTCTGCTTCCTCTGTAATAAAGTAGGTCACATCCGTCCCAACTGCCCCCACAAGCCCCAACCCATTGGGAAAATCTCTAATATCCCTAGTAACATGTCCCTAAGAGAAGTAGAAAAAGGGATGGCCCCTTATTACTGTAAGAGTCTTATTTCCCTCCGAAACAACTGAAGTCAAAACCTTTAGAGATACTGGAGCATATTGCTCACTTATAAGAGAGGGAATATTACCCCTTTCAAAGAACACTTCCTTGAATTCCTCTGTTTCATTGGAAGCATTTGGAGGAGATATATATTCTGTCCCTTTGCATAAAATTTATGTACAGTGCAAATATTACACTGGGTACTTGACTGTGGGTGTATCCGAAGGATTCCCCATGAAAGATGCCATCTTATTACTGGGTAATAACATTATCACTGCTAGTGTATGTCCTGAACCCATAATGATTAATTCTTCTCTGGTGGTGGCCATAACTCAGGCAACATCCCAAGGGTTGTCTGGCGAGAATGTTGACCTATCCTTGGACTCCAATCTCGGAATAGCCACGTTGTTTTACGAGGAAAACTGGCCAGAGCCTCGTAGATCAAGTGAGCAGACCCAGATCAAGCCTTCCTATTCCAAGGTTGCAGGATTGCCAGATATCTGTTTCCATGCCTGAGGGACTGTCCTTCCGGGAGGAACAACGAAAGGACCCTTCTTTAAAATTCGCTTTTCAGGCAGCCATGGGTAAATCCTCTTTGGATCATCCGGTCAACTATGAACTTAAAAACGATTATTTGATCTGCACTGAGACTGGTAAGGAGATAGAGGGCCGGCAATTGTCTGACAGGTTAGTAGTTCCAACAAAGTTTAGACCTCAAATATTGAATATAGCTCATAATACTTCATTAGGAGGTCACTTAGGAATTACTGAAACCTTATATAGAATCACAAAAGAATTTTATTGGCCAAAATTAAAGCAGGATGTGAAGAATCATATCCGGTGTTGCCGAGAATGTCAGCAAGTAGGGAAACCTGGACATTCCATTAAACCTGCACCTCTTCAACCTATACCTGCTGATGGAGAAAATTTTGCAGATTTAATTATAGATTGTGTAGGTCCAATACCTAGGTCATAGTCGGGAAATCAGTATTTATTTGCCAATATGGATAGAGTAACTAGATATCCTGAAGCAATTCCCATGCGCAGTATTAATACTAAAGCTATTCTCAAAGCTTTAACAAGATTTATTTCTTGTTTTGGCATTCCTAAAACTATTCAAAGTGATCAAGGTACTAACTTCACTGCCAAAGCATTTAGGAAAGCATTAACTAGGTTAGGGATAATCCACAACTTATCCACTGCCTATCATCCTCAGTCCCAAGGCGCCTTGGAAAGATTCCATCAGACATTAAAAACCATGATGAGAACTTTTTGCATGCATTTTCCTACAGACTGGGATGAATCATTACCTTTGTTGTTTTCAGTACGAGAAACGGTGCAAGAGTCTACCGGGTTTAGTCTGTTTGAGTTGATCTTTGGGCACAATGTACGAGGTCCTCTTCAGGTGCTCAAAGAAGGATGGATGGGAGAAGACGTTAGCTCAACACTCTACAACCCTTCTTCAAGCTTGCAGGTGGCACGTCAGTTAGCCAAGGCTAACCTAAAGGCAGCTCAAAATAAGATGAAACAGAGGTATGACAGAAATGCACAATTCCGCTCCTTCCATCCAGGAGACAAGGTGTTGGTGCAGGAACCTATACCTGGCCACACCTTGAAAACTAGATTTACGGGATCTATGCAAATTGTAAGTAAATTATCTGATGTAAATTATGTGGTAGCTCCCCTTGATAAGACCTCAAAAACTAAAACTTACCACATTAATCAATTAAAATCTTTTCATACACCAGATAAAGTCCCAGTAATGACTCTCTCCTCTTCCTCTGAGGACGACTGACTCTTTGCACTCTATTTCTGAAATTAATGTTAAACTTCCAAACTCTGTCCTCCTCAAGGACCCTAGCCCTTTAATGTGGTGCTATCTGACTAAAATACGTTTACGAGCCGTTTTTACGTATATATATTTTTCGGGGGATGTGGAGAAAGCTGGGGGAAAAGTAGGTTTCATGTGTAGGATGTGGACAACATAAAATAAACTCTCCCCCTAAGAGCTAATCATTTTGGAAAAGCCCAATTTTGGTTATTTTCGTAGAGTATTTATCGTTGTATTTGCGCATGGTTTAGGGGATAAGGAAACTAGTTTCAGATGGGATTTCAAATTTTGTGAATCCTTGAAAAAAGAGCTGAAGAGGGATTCATTTTTAAGTTAAGGTGAATAATCCACAATCACAGTCCTTCACCCTCTATTTTTTCCGTCCTGATATACCTTTAAAATCGACGTTGTAGGTAATGGTATTTTTGTATCGAATAAATCAATAAAAGTTAATATAAGACCTTTGAGATGGCTAAGGAAAAGCTATGCTTCGTAATTGCCACGAATGTCTATTGTATATCTGTTACCCCTATTTCGGAATTGGCACATATTCTGTTAAATTCCAAAACTTTTCATCAGGGGTCCATTAAAGGATGAAGGTTACTGCCCGCATAAAAATGGATGAAAAATTGGTTTGGGTCACTGGAAAAACTTGGGCTGAAAAGCTCAGTCGGCGAATGCCTCTTTCTGAGAGACCCCTTTCAGAGTTTTCCCAAAATTTTAACTGTGTAAATTTCATCTAAGATTCTTTCATTTGCATAAGAAAAAATATTTTTTTTTTTTCAAAATTGAGGATAGAATGACAGTTTCGAGAGGGCCTTGATCAGTCAAAGGGTTAATGGTTTGGCATTGAAACTCAAAAGTTTAAATGCGCTTCTACAGTCATACCCTGTATTTTTTCGGATGTGCCAAAAAATGTACGTTAGGTTATCATGATGTGATGTGGGAAACCTAAAATATTAAAATCTCCCCCTCAGGCTAATCCGAAAAGCAGGATACTTCAGAGGAATAGAATTTTGTTGAGCAGGTTTAGTGGAGGGGGAGTCGTCCATGGGTTCACCCTGCATCCTTGTTAAAAAAGGTGGAGGGTTTAATGTGTAAGGTGAATGAGGTCACAATACGTGCTTACCCTCTTTTTCTCTGGTGAGTATGATTTGTGGGTAAGGTACTTTTGATCCAAGTTAGATCTCCTTAAAAGGTTACTATCAAGTACCTTTACGGATAAGGCGAAGGGAAAACCTTTCCTTCGAATTCCAGGGGGTCATTATCAATAACAGTTTCCCCTTCGGAATGAAAAACTCCCCCCTTTTTTCCAGAAAATTATTATTCGGTCATTAAAGGACTTGAAGGCACGGCAGCGTACCTGGATGATATTGTTGTGGTGTCTGATACTTGGGATAAACACCTATTTAGGCTTAAGGCTCTTTTTGAGACCTTTCAGAGTTCCCATTTAACTGTTAATTTATCTAAGTCTTCCTTTGGCCAGGCCACTGTTACTTTTCTAGGCCATGAAGTAGGTAGTGGTAAAGTTGCTCCTAAACTTGCTAAAGTTCTTGCCATTAAAGATTATCCAGTTCCACGATAGGAAATCTCTTCAACATTTCCTAAGCATGATAGGATTTTACAGAAGATTCTGTAAGAATTTCTCAGATACTGTAGCCCCTCTTACCTCTTCTTACCAGCCACAAAGTTCTCTTTATTTGGACTTCAGTTTCTCAAGATGCTTTTGACAAAGCAAAAAGATTATTGTGTACTGCACCCATTCTTTTGTCTCCAGACTTCTCCAAACCTTTGTCATTACAGGTTGATCCTTGTGAGTCTGGGGTTGGGGCAGTACTGCAAAACGAGGATAAGGAGTTACAGCCTGTAGCCTCCTTCTCTACAAAGTTCCAGCCGCATCAGAGGGCTTACTCTACCATTGAAAAAGAAGCCCTCGTGCTGGTACTGGCTTTGGAACACTTTGATGTATATGTGGGACAAACTTCGCAGGTGGTCACTGTCTACAGTGATCACAATCCTCTAGTATATCTCCAAACCATGAAGAACCACAACACAAGGCTTATGCGATGGACGCTAAGACTGCAACCATATTTTCTGAGAATTGTACATATTGCCGGCAAAGAAAATATGTTGGCAGACTCTTTATCAAGAGTCTAACAATATTATTTATAATAATTATATATTAGGTTAGGATGTGTTAGGTTACTTGTGGTAACCCCTTCCAAGCTCTTTTTTTTATCCCCTGGTGTAGATTTTTCTTTTTTAGTGAGGGGATGCGGGCTACCGTCCCCCCATGTCTTGGATCTAAGCTAGCCCGACTGCCTGCTGTCTCGCTCTGAGATTAGGGTTCGGCTTTTTGTCACGAGAAAAGCTGAGCTCTATCTAAGAGTTGGATGGTTGAGAGGAAAGGCGGTCCCATTATTTTGTGCCATGGCGGCACGGTTACCACTGGGAGGTGGGAGCCTAATCCTGAGCCTTCTCGGGGTGGGGGTGTGGCATGCAAAGAGTACGTAACCTTTATTCGGCGCATGTACACACCCTCATTTACAGGCTATCTCCCCCAACCAGCGAACCAGGTGACTGAGGGTTGACGATGGGGCCCCGTCATTCAACCAGTACCCAGGTTCCAGCCAATGAGAAGATGGTTTTAGCAATTGCAGAGGTTATGTGGGTACCACTCTCCTGTCTGCCATTGTCATTCCCATTCTAGAGCTGGTTGAAGCACGGTCTGCTCTCTAGTGGCTTCTATTCTGCCTTGCTTACCATGGAGTGCACTAATACCTATCATTGTACATAGTGTATATAGTGTACATACTTCTGTTCTAAATTGGTGAAGGATAATATAAGTCAAAAGTTTTCTGCTGTGTTTATTTTGCTCCCTTTACACCCAGGATAACAGGCCATTTGGACTCCTGGGCTGTAATATAAGGCGATCGTGGGACAGACTTGAGAACAGGAATAGCAGGGACTGTTGCATCGAACTTGTGGTAGTTGAAGTCTTGAATCTTGAGTAGCTGGCAGCAGGTTAGGTCACATCAGAGAGTAGAACACATATGGGAGTTATAGGAGTAACTGAGGAGGCAGGTTTGCAGTGGAGCCATTTTCGAACTTTTTGAAGCTGTTCCTAAATAGGTGGTATAATTTAGCCTTGTTACTGAAGGTGAAACGTAGAGACTTGATGAACTTAAGAACTTGGGTGAGTGTGAAGTGAAGCGGTGATTCACAGGCATAGTTAACTGTTCCAGCACCGAGGCTTTTGTAGAGTTCAGTACAGGTCATGGTGCCAGTATTTGAAGAAGTGTAGAAGGTAAGGTTTTCCCATGAGGGTGTACTGGAGTCGTCACTATCTTCCTCTTCTGGAGTGGATTTATTGGGCGAATCTACAGTGGTGGTAGCAGGTGATTGAGGGTCGACTGGAGCAGTGGAGAGACGTAATGGTTGTGTAACAGCAGGCTGGGAGACGTGGGAGACGGTGGTTGAGGCAGCATGATCAACGTTCTCAGCGGTGGAAGTGGTTATCGAAGTTACAGGAGCAATTGCTTGGGCAGGAGACAGGTCTGCAGGTGCAGTAAAGTTCAGGGCATTGTGAAGGATCTTGAGGATGTCTGATGAAGGTGTGGAGTCCGGAAAATTGAAGGTAGGCATGTTGTTCAGCCGAAATAGTTCGTTAATAGTGATGTTGAAAGTGCCGAGGTTTGCTGCATTTGCAAGGTGTGCATACACTATGCAGTACAGCACCTTGGAGGAAGCACCGTCGGGGAGTGGAGAGAGGGAGTTGCTGGGCGATGGTGCCTGTAGAGTGGCGTGTAGAATCTTGGTGTTGGTCTGTGGTTTGGTTATTGCAGCGTATGTCGGTGAATTTGAGGTGTTCTTCAGAACTTTAGTTTTCAATGTTTCTTTCCTGAGTGGGCACTTAGCTGCAAGGGTATGATGATTACCCTTGCAGTTAAGACATGTTGGTGCTGTAGTGATGGTGCAGGATCTGAACTAGTGTCCATCATTCCCACGTTTTGAACAAAACTTCTTATCCTTGATGGGGCAGTCCTTGGTGGTGTGATTATAGGAGTAGCAGGTTCAACAGTGGGAGATGTGTGAGAGATGTACTTGTTCTATATGACTTGGGTGAATGTGGTAATATGAGATGGCCAGACCGTCAGAGAGAGCCTGGGCAGCCATGGAGATATCTGAGAATGTAATCTTTAGCATAGATGAAGCTTTAGGGATCTTCGAGATGCTGTCTACTGAGGCCCAGGTGTTTTGTTCCTCAATAGATGTCTCCAGTGCTTCAGTAGAGAGAGGTGAAGATATTGTCCAGTCTTTTCACAAAGACCTAACGTTTCGACTTCAAGAATGGAGACGGGGATAGAGTGAATTGTTGTTTGTAGGGTCCTGATTGAAGAGTCGTCCATTAGTTTTGATGCTTCCGTGTCGTCTGTGCAGACGACAATGAAGGAGTCCTTCAGAGAGTGGATTGCCGTAAATTTGACCTGCAGGCAGGTCTTAACGTGGAAGCTAAAGCTAGCTTCGAGGAGTCATTTATTGCACCACTGACAGGCTTGATTTTCACACGATGCGACAGCATTGTGAAAAAGATGTGACTCTTGTAGAATATGAATCCCCCACCCCGGCGAGGGTCGAAGGGAGGCTTTTACTAAAGATTTCCATGGAGGGGAACAACTCAACAAAAAGAAGAGGAGGGGTATATATAGGCAGGAGGTGGTGGTAGTAGTAGTAGTGGAGATAGAAGGAAGTAGTAGTGGGGAAGGTAGTAAAAAGGAGGAGACTGTCAAATACTATGGAAAAGGAGCACTGCAAGGGAGCTAGGTGCGACTAAAGGGGGAAAATAAAATAAATAATAAAGAACAAATACACAAGGCAGAAGATAACCCAAAGGAGAAAAAGGAAAGAAGAAAGGGGAAGAAGGAGAAGAAAAAGGAGGAATCAGGTTAAGTCACGGGTGTTCTGAAGTTTGGAGCATTTTACAATGTAGGGGGAAAGGAAGGCATCTACAGAGACGAAGCCAGGACTAAGATTCATACGAGGAAAGTTGTGTATTAGGGAGGACTCAACCAGACGGCGACTGTAGAAATTGGAAGTAGGGAAGACAGTTTTAGCAGATCGGTCAATAGGATGACTGTGATCTCTGACGTGACAGAAAAAGAGCATTGTTAGTGTCGGTAAGCTTAACACTACTTTTGTGCTCCATAAGTCTGTCAGAAAGAGATCCATCACTTTCTCCCAAGTATTGAAGAGGAAAGGAGGAACAAGAAATAGAGTAGACACCCAGTCTCTGGACCCATTATGTACCTCTGTAATCTTTTGACTACGGCCCACAAGATGAGTATGGGCTGCATAATAAACATATTAAACTAAACTAAAACTAACCAGAAGCATCTGTAGATGCTCCCTCTACAGATGCTTCTGGTGTCCACTATTTCTTGTCAGAAGGAATAGTTACTGCAAAACAGGTTTTAGTTTTGTCAAAAAACAAAAAGGGAATCTAGGTTAAAGGTGGGAATTTTGGCGAGATCAGAGATAGGATGAGCAACTCAGGATGGTCTTCCTGCCATACTTCATCATGAAGGATAGTCTTCCGGCCATACTTCCCCATGAAGGATGGTCTTCCTGCCATACTTCCCCCATGAAGGGTGGTCTTCCTGCCATACTTCATGAAGGATGGTCTTTCTGCCATACTTCCCCATGAAGGATGGTCTTCCTGCCATATTTCCCCATGATGGATGGTCTTCCTGCTATACTTCATCATGAAGGATGGTCTTCCTGCCATACTTCCCATGAAGGATGGTCTTCCTGCCATACTTCATCAAGAAGGATGGTCTTCCTGCCATACCTCATCATGAAGGATGGTCTTTCCTGCCATACTTCATCAAGGGGAGGGGGGAAAAGGGGAAAAAAAAAAAATAAAGAGGGGAAAAGTACCCCGGGGGGAAAAGGAAAAAAAAGGGGAAGAGAGGAAAAAAAGGGGAGGGGGGGCAAGGGAATGGAGAAAGGGGAAAAAGACTCGGGAGGTAGACCACGGGTTTGGAGGGGGAAAAACAAACTTTTGGAAAGTGGAAAAGGAAACAAGTGGGAAAGGGGGAGGAAAACAAAAAAAGGTTGAGGGTAAAACCCAAACCCCCCTTAATTTGAAGGCACAAATTTTGAAATAAAAAACAAAAACTGGGGGGGTTTTACAAGCCTTGCAATTTTTGAAGGGAAAGATGGTAGGGTAAAAAACAAAACAAATAAAAAAAAAGATGTGGATTTTTTTCCCCCCCCGGGGGTTTTGGGTGGAAACCTTGGTCAGGGTGGGGAAAAAGGTGGGTTTTGAAAACCCCAAAAGGGAAATTTGGGAAAGTGGTTTTGGAAAAAAGAGGGGGGAGTGGAGGCCCTGCCATAAAAAAAAGTCTTTTCCCCCCTAAAAAAGAGGGTTTCCGTACCCATGGGGGGTGGAGAAAACTTCAGGGTGCCCGCCAAATTTATAAGGACCCTGCCTCAAAGGGAGGCCCCTGCTTTTATGGGGGAAAAGCTTGGATTTAAAAGAGGGTTTTGGGGGGGAAAACAAGATGGTGGGGGGGGAAACGGGACTGGTATGGGGAACCACGGGGAGGGTTTGGGGCAAACTTAAGGGGGGAGGACAACTTAAAAAAGGATGGTAGGGGGGAAACAAGATGTGAAAACCCAGGGAAAGGAGGGTTTTGGGGGGTGGAGGAACAAACTTGGAGGGTGAGGAAACAAGATGTGGAGGGGGGGAGGAACAAGACGGGGGGGGTGGGGGAAAAAAAAAAAAGGGGAGGGGAGGGTGGGGGAAAAGGAGGTGGGGGTGGAGGAACAGACTGGGGGGGGAGGAACAAGACGGTGGAGGGGGGAGGAACAAAAGGTGGGGGGGAGGAACACGACTGGGGGGGTGGAGGAACAAACTGGTGGGGGGGGGGGAAAAAGACTGGGGGGGGAGGAAAAAAGGGGATGGGGGTGGGGGTGGAGGAAAAAGACTGGGGGAAAGGGTGGGGGGAAAAAGACGGGTGGGGGGTGGGGAACAAACTGGTGGGGGGGAGGAACTGGGGGAGGGTGGGAACAAGATGGTGGGGGGGAAAAAAGACTGGTGGAGGGTGGAGGAACAAGACTGGGGGAGGGTGGAGGAAAAAGAGGGTGGAGGGGGGAGGAAAAGACGGGGGGGGGTGGAGGAAAAGTGGTGAGGGGGGAGGAAAAGACTGGTGGGGTGGAGGAACAGACTGGTGGGGGGTGAGGAACAAGAGGTGCAGGGTGGGGAAAAAGTGGTGGAGGGTAAAGGAACACGACTGGTGGGGGGTGGGGAAAGATGGTGAGGGTGGAGGAAAAGACGGGGGGAGGGGGGGGAGGAAGGGGCGGGTGGGGAGCTGGTGCGAGGGTGAGGAACAAGACTGGTGGAGGGTGAAGGGAACCGACTGGGGGAGGGTGGAGGAAAGTGGGGCAGGTGGAGGCAAGAATGGTGGGAGGTGGGGGAAGGGGGAACAAGACGGGTTTGGAGGGTGGAGGAAAAAGACTGGTGGAGGGGGGAAAAGGAACAAGATGGGGAGGGTGGAGGAACAGTGTGGGAGGTGGAGACAAAGGAAGGGAGAATGGTTGAATAAGGTGAGGTGAAAATGGTGGAGGACAGATGGTGGTGGGTGGGGACATGATGAGGGAGGGTGGCGAAAAGAGGTGGTGGTGGGAAAAGACTGGTGAGGGGGGAGGAAAGATGGGGAGGTGAGGAAAGATGGTGAGGGTGGGGAAAAGATGGTGGAGGGTGGAGGAACAAGACTGGGGGAGGGTGGAGGAACACGCTGTGAGGGTGGAGGAACAAACTGTGAGGGTGGAGGAACACGACTGGTGGAGGAAGAAAAAAGCGGGTGGAGGGTGGGAAACAAGATGGTGGAGGGGAAACGACTGGTGGAGGGTGAGGAACAAGACTGGGGGAGGGGGAACACGATGGTGGAGGTGGAGGAACAAGACTGGGGGAGGGTAGGAAACACTGGGGGAGGGTGAGGACACGAACTGGTGAGGGTGGAACCCAAGACTGGTGCAGGGTGGAGGAACAAACTGGTGGAGGGGGGAAGGAACACGACTGGTGGAGGTGTGGAGGAACAAGACTGGTGAGGTGGAGAAAAAAGGGATGGGGAGGGTGGAAGGAACACAAATGGTGAGGGGAGGGGAGGAACAAGACTGGTGGAGGGTGGAGGAACAGATGGTGGAGGGTGGAGGAACACGACTGGGGGAGGGTGGAGGAAACAAGACTGGGGGAGGGTGGAGGAACAACTGGTGAGGGTGGAGGAACAAGACTGGTGGAGGGTGGAGGAACAAGACTGGTGGAGGGTGGAGGAACAACTGGTGGAGGGTGGGGGAACAAGATGTGAGGGAGGAACGCTGGTGGAGAACACGATTTGGTGGAGGGTGGAGGAACAAGACGGGTTTGGAGGGTGGAGGAACAAAACTGGTGGAGGGTGGAGGAACAACAAAGGGAACACGACTGTGGAGGGGGAGGAACAAGACTGGTGCAGGGTGGAGGAAAAAAACTGGTGGAGGGTGGAGGAACAAGACTGGTGGAGGGTGGAGGAAAAAGGGATGGTGGAGGGTGGAGGAACAAGACTGGTGGAGGGTGGAGGAACACGACTGGTGGAGGGTGAGGAACAAGACTGGTGCAGGGTGGAGGAACAGACTGGGGGAGGGTGGAGGAACAGACTGGTGCGGGTGGAGGAACAGACTGGTGGGGTTGAGGAACACGACTGGTGGAGGGTGGAGGAACAAGACTGGTGCAGGGTGGAGGAACAAGACTGGTGGAGGGTGGAGGAACAAGACTGGTGGAGGGTGGAGGAACAAGACTGGTGGAGGTGGGAAGGAACAGACTGGTGGAGGGTGGAGGAAAAAGGGACTGGTGCAGGGTGAGGAACAGACTGGTGAGGGTGGAGGAACAAAATGGGGGAGGGTGGAGGAACAAGACTGGTGGAGGGTGGAGGAACAAGACTGGTGGAGGGTGGAGGAACAAGACTGGTGGAGGGTGGAGGAACAAGACTGGTGCAGGGTGGAGGAACAAGACTGGTGGAGGGTGGAGAAACAAGACTGGTGGAGGGTGGAGGAACAAGACTGGGGGAGGGTGGAGGAACAAGCTGGGGGAGGTGGAGGAAAAAGACGGGGGGGTGGGGAACAAGGGGGGAGGAACAAGACTGGTGAGGGTGAGGAACACGACTTGGTGAGGGGGAGGAACAGACTGGTCAGGGGGAGGAAAAAGGACTTGGTGGAGGGTGGAGGGAACAAGACTGGTGGAAAGGGTGGAGGAAAGACTGGGGAGGGTGGGAACAAGGGAAGGGTTGGAGGAACAAGACTGGTGGAGGTGGAGGAACAAGACTGGTGAGGGTGGAGGAAAAAGGGACTGGTGGAGGGTGGGGGAACAAGACTGGTGCAGGGTGGGGGAAACAAGACTGGTGAGGGTGAGGAACAAGACTGGTGCAGGGTGGGGAACAAGATGGTGAGGGTGGAGGAACAAGACTGGGGGAGGGTGGAGGAAACAAGACTGGTGCAGGGTGGAGGAAACAAGACTGGTGCAGGGTGGAGGAAAAAGACTGGGGGAGGGTGGAAGGAACAGACTGGTGCAGGGTGGAGGAACAAGACTGGTGCAGGGTGGAAGGAACAGACTGGGGGAGGGGTGGAGAACAAGACTGGGGGCAGGGTGGAGGAAAAAGACTGGGGAGGGGGAAACAGACTGGTGGAGGGTGGAGGAACAAGACTGGTGAGGGTGGAGGAACAAGACTGGTGCAGGGTGGAGGAACAAGACTGGTGGAGGGTGGAGGAACAAGACTGGTGCAGGGTGGAGGAACAAGACTGGGGGAGGGTGGGGGAAACCCAAGACTGTGTGAGGGTGGAGGAACAAAGGTGGGAGGGGTGGAGGAAAAAGGGACTGGTGCAGGGTGGAGGAACAGATGGTGCAGGGGGAGGAAAAAGACTGGTGCAGGGGGAGGAACAGACTGGGGGAGGGTGGAGGAACAAGACTGGGGGAGGGTGGAGGACAAGATGGTGAGGGTGGAGGAACCCAAGACTGGTGCAGGTGGAGAACAAGCTGGTGCAGGGTGGGGGAACAAGACTGGGGGAGGGTGGAGGAAACAAGACGGTGCGGGGTGGAGAACAAGACTGGTGCAGGGTGGAGGAACAAGACTGGTGAAGGTGGAGAACAGACTGTGCAGGGTGGGGGAACAAGACTGGTGGGGGTGGAGGAAAAACAAGAATGGATGCAGGGTGGGGGGAACAAGACTGGTGCGGGTGGGAGGAACAAGATGGTGCAGGGGGGAGGAACAAGACTGGTGCAGGGTGGAGGAAACAAGACTGGTGCAGGGTGGGGAACAAGACTGGTGCAGGGTGGAGGAACAAGACTGGTTGAGGTGGAGGAACAAGACTGGTGCAGGGTTTGGAGGAACAGACGGGGGGGGCAGGGTGGGGTGGAGGAACAAGACTGGTGAGGGTGGGGGACAAGACTGGTGCAGGGTGGAGGAACAAGATGGTGCAGGGGGGAAAAACAAGACTGGTGCAGTGTGGGGAACAAGACTGGTGCAGGTGGAACAAGATGGTGCAGGGTGGAGGAAAAAGACTGGTGCAGGGTGGAGGAACAAGACTGGTGAGGGTGGAGGAACAAGACTGGTGCAGGGTGGAGGAAAAAGGGACTGGTGCGGGTGAGCAGACTGGGCAGGTGGGGGAAAACAAGACTGGTGCAGGGTGGAGGGAACAAGACTGGTGCAGGGTGGAGGAACAAAAAGGTGCAGGTGGAGGAACAAGACTGGTAGCAGGGTGGAGGAACAAGACTGGTGCAAGGGTGGAGGAACAAGACTTGGTGCAGGTGGAGAAACAAGACTGTGCAGGGGTAGGAACAAGACTGGTGTAGGTGAGGAACAAGACTGGTGCGGGTGGAGGAACAAGACTGGTGCAGGGTGAGGAACAAGATCTGGTGCAGGTGGAGGAACAAAGACTGGTGCAGGGTGGAGGAACAAGACTGGTGCCAGGGTGAGGAACAAGACTGGTGCAGGGTGGAGGAACAAGACTGGTGCAGGGTGGAGGAACAAGACTGGTGCAGGGTGGAGGAACAAGACTGGTGCAGGGTAGGGAGGAAACAAGACTGGCAGGTGGAAGGAAACAAGACTGGTGAGAGGTGGAGGAACAGGGACTGGAGCAGGGTGGAGAAACACAGACTGGTGCAGGGTGGGAGAAAAGACTGGTGAGGGTGGGGACAAGACTGTGAGAGGTGGAGGAACAAGCTGGTGCAGGGTGGAGGAACAAGACTGGTGAGGGTGGAGGAACAAGACTGGTGCAGGGTGGAAGGAAGCAAGAACTGGTGCAGGGTGGGGAACAAGACTGGTGCAGAGGTGGAGGAACAGAGGTGCAGGGGAGGAAACAAGACTGGTGCAGGGTTGGAGGAACAAGACAGGTGAGGTGTGGAGCAAGACTGGTGAAGGGTGGAGGAACAAGACTGGTGCAGGGTGGAGGAACAAGACTGGTGCAGGTGGAGAACAAGACTGGTGAGGTGGAGGAACAAGACTGGTGTCAGGTGGAGGAACAAGACTGGTGTGCAGGGTGGAGGAAACAAGACAGGGTGGGGAACAAGGATGGTGAGGGTGGAGGAACAAGACTGGTGAGGGTGGAGGAACAAGATGGTGCTAGGGTGGAGGAACAAGACTGGTGCAGGGTGGAGGAACGAACTGGTGCAGGGTGGAGGAACAAGATGGTGGAGGGTGGAGAACAAGACTGGTGCAGGGTGGAGGAACAGACTGGTGTAGGGTGAGGAACAAGACTGGTGCAGGGTGGAGAAACTCAAGACTGGTGGCAATGGTGAGGAACAAGATGGGAGGGTGGAGGAACAAGATGGTGCAGGGTGGAGGAACAAGACTGGTGAGGTGTGGAGGAACAAGACTGGTGAAGGGTGGAGGAACAAGACTGGTGCACGAGGGTGGAGAGAACAAGACTGGTGCAGGTGGAGGAACAAGGACTGGTGCTAGAGGTGAGGAACAAGACATGGTGAGGTGGGGAAATAATGGGGTGGAGAAACAAGACTGGGAGGTGTGGAGACAAGACTGGTGAGGGTGGAGGAACAAGACTGGTGTGAGTGGAGGAACAAGACTGGTGTAGGTGGAGACAAGACTGGTGCAGGGTGGAGGAACAAGACTGGTGAGGGTGGAGGAACACAGACTGGTGAGGGTGGAGGAACAAGACTGGTGAGGGTGGAGGAACAAGACTGGTGAGGGTGGAGGAACAAGACTGGTTGCGGGTGGAGGAACAAGACGGTGCAGGGTGGAGGAACAAGACTGGTGAGGGTGGAGGAACAAGACTGTGCAGGGTGGAGGAACAAGACTGGCTGAGGGTGGAGGAACAAGACTGGTGAGGGTGGAGGAACAAGACTGGTGTAGGGTGGAGGAACAAGACTGGTGCAGGGGGAGGAACAAGACTGGTGCAGGGTGGAGGAACAAGACTGGTGAGGGTGGAGGAACAAGACTGGTGAGGGTTGGAGGAACAAGATGGTGAGGGTGGAGGAACAAGACTGGGAGGTGGAGGAACAAGACGGGGAGGGTGGAGGAACCAAGACTGGTGAGGGTGGAGGAACAGACTGGTGCAGGGTGGAGGAACAGACTGGTGTAGGGTGGAGGAACAAGACTGGTGTAGGGTGGAGGAACAAGACTGGTGCAGGGTGGAGGAACAGAGCGTGGGGAACAATGTGAGGTGGAGGAACAAGACTGGTGCAGGGTGGAGGAACAAGACTGGTGGAGGGGTGGAGGAACAAGACTGGTGAGGGTGGAGGAACAAGACTGGTGTGGGTGGAGGAACAAGACTGGTGGAGGGTGGAGGAACAAGACGGTGAGGGTGGAGGAACAAGACTGGTGGAGGGTGGAGGAACAAGACTGGTGCAGGGTGGAGGAACAAGACTGGTGCAGGGTGGAGGAACAAGACTGGTGGAGGGTGGAGGAACAAGACTGGTGAGGTGGAGGAACAAGACTGTGTAGGGTGGAGGAACAAGACTGGTGTAGGGTGGAGGACAAGACTGGTGCAGGGTGGAGGAACAGACTGGTGGAGGGTGGAGGAACAAGACTGGTGTAGGGTGGTGGAGGTAGAACAGCTGGGTGGAGGAACAAGACTGGTGAGGGTGGAGGAACAAGACTGGTGCAGGGTGGAGGAACAAGACTGGTGGAGGGTGGAGGAACAAGACTGGTGGAGGGTGGAGGAACAAGACTGGTGGAGGGTGGAGGAACAAGACTGGTGGAGGGTGGAGGAACACGACTGGTGGAGGGTGGAGGAACAAGACTGGTGCAGGGTGGAGGAACAAGACTGGTGTCAGGGTGGTAGGAACAAGACTGGTGAGGGTGGAGGAACAGACTGGTGTAGGGTGGAGGAACAAGACTGGTGAGGGTGGAGGAACAAAGACTGGTGTAGGGTGGAGGACAAGACTGGTGCAGGGTGGAGGAACAAGACTGGTGCAGGGTGGAGGAACAAGACTGGTGCAGGGTGGAGGAACAAGACTGGTGGAGGGTGGAGGAACAAGACTGGTGCAGGGTGGAGGAACAAGACTGGTGGAGGGTGGAGAACAAGACTGGTGTAGGGTGGAGGAACAAGACTGTGTAGGGTGGAGAGAACAAGACTGGTGAGGGTGGGAACAAGACTGGTGAGGGTGGAGGAACAAGACTGGTGCAGGGTGGAGGAACACAAGACTGATGCAGGGTGGAGGAACAAGACTGGTGAGGGTGGAGGAACAGACTGGTGTAGGGTGGAGGAACAAGACTGGTGTAGGGTGAGGAACAAGACTGGTGAGGGTGAGGAACACAGACTGGTGAGGGTGGAGGAACAAGACTGGTGTAGGGTGGAGGAACAAGACTGGTGTAGGGTGGAGGAACAAGACTGGTGCAGGGTGGAGGAACAAGACTGGTGCAGGGTGGAGGAACAAGACTGGTGTAGGTGGAGGAACAAGCTGGTGAGGGTGGGGGAAACAAGACTGGTGAGGGTGAGGAACAAGACTGGTGAGGGTGGGGGAAAAGCAGGGGAGGTGGGGAAAAACTTGTGTAGGTGGGGGTGGAAACAAGGTTGGGGTGGGGAAAAAGACGGGTGAGGTGGGGGAAAAAGACGGGTGGGGGAGGAACAAGACTGGTGTGGGTGGGGGAACAAGACGGTGGGGGTGGGGGCAGACTGGTGCAGGGGGGGAAAACAAGAGGGTGGAAGGGGGGGAACAAGTGGTGAGGGTGGAGGAACAAGCTGGTGTGGGGTGGAGGAAAAAGGTGGTGGGGGTGGAGGAATAAGCTGGTGGGGGTGGGCAAGAGGGTGAGGGGAGGAACAAGGGTGGGGGGAGGAAAAAACTGGTGCGGGGGAGGAAAAAGACGGGTGGGGGTGGAGGAACAAGATGGTGAGGGTGGGGGAAACAAGACGGGTTTTGGGTGGGGAACAAGATGGTGTAGGGGGGGAAAACAAGACTTTTTGGGGGGGGGGGGAACAAGACGGGTGAGGTGGGGAACAAGACTGGTGAGGGTGGGAGGAACAAGACTGGTGGGGGGGGGGAAAAAGACTGGGTGGGGTGGGGAACAAGATGGTGAGGGGGAGGAACAAGCGGTGGGGTGGAGGAACAAGACTGGGAGGGTGGAGGAACAAGATGGTTGGGGGAGGAAAAAAATGGGTAGGGTGAGGAACAAGACGGGTGGGGGTGGGGAACCAAGACGGGAGGGGGAGGAACAAGACGGTGAAGGGTGGAGAACAAGCTGGTGAGGGTGGAGGAACAAGACGGGGGAAGGGTGGAGGAACAAGAGGGTTTTTGGGGGAGGAACAAGACTGGTGTGGGTGGGGGAAAACAAAGGTGGGGTGGGGAACAAATGGGAGGGGGGGGGAACAAGCGGGTGCAGGGTGGAAAAACAAGATGGTGAGGGGGAGGAACAAGACTGGTGAGGGGGAGGAAAAAGGGGTGGGGGTGGAGGAAAAAGACTGGGTAGGGTGGGGGGAAAAAGAGGGAGGGTGGGGAACAAGACTGGTGAGGGTGGGGAACAAGCGGGTGAGGGGGGGGAACAAGACGGGTTTAGGGTGGGGGAACAAGACTGTGGGGGGGGGGAACAAGACGGTGAGGTGGGGAAAAAGACTGGTGGGGTGGAGGAACAAGACTGGGGAGGGTGGGGGAACCCCGATGGGGTAGGGTGGGGAACAAGCTGGTTGGGTGGAGGAACAAACGGGTGGGGTGGAGGAAAAACGGGTTTGAGGGGGGGGAAAAAAGATGGGTAGGGTGGGGAAAAAGCGGGTTTTTAGGGTGGGGAACAAGACGGGGAAGGGGGGGAGGAACAAAAAAGGTAGGGGGGGGACAAGACTGGTGTGGGTGGAGGAACAAGACTGGGTTGGGTGGGGAACAAGAGGTGCGGGGTTTGGGGAACAAGACTGGGAGGGGGGGAGGAAAAAGACTGGTGAGGGGGGGGAAACAAGACTGGTGAGGGTGGGGAACAAGGGGTAGGGTGGAGGAACAAATGGTTTAGGGTGGGAACAAAAAGGGAGGGTGGGGGAACAAACGGGCAGGGGGGGAAAAAAAACTGGTGTAGGGTGGAGGAAAAAAAGACTGGTGGGGTGGGGGGAAAAAGACTGGTGAGGGTGGAGGAACAAGATGGTGAGGGTGGGGAAAGCGGTGGGGGGTGGGGGGAAACAAGCGGTTTGGGGAGAAACAAATGGGTGGGTGGGGGAACAAACGGAGAGGGTGGAAAAACAGATGGTGAGGGTGGGGAACAAGACGGTGGGGTGGAGAACAAGATGGGGGGGGGGGAAAAGACTGGTGAGGGGGGGAAAAAGACTGGTGAGGGTGGGGAACAAGATGGTGAGGGTGGGGAACAAGCCGGTGTAGGGTGGGGAACAGACGTGTGGGGTGGGGAACAAGATGGTGTAGGGGGAGGAACAAGACGGGTTAGGGTGGGGGAAAACAAGACTGGTGGGGGTGGGGGCAAGATGGTAGGGTGGAGGAACAAAAGGTGAGGGGGGGAGGAAAAGACTGGTGTAGGGTGGGGGAAAACAAGACGGGTGTGGGGGGAAAACAAGACTGGTGCAGGTGGGGAAACAAGTGGTGAGGGGGGGGAAACAAGACGGTGTAGGGTGGAAAAACAAACTGGTCAGGGTGGGGAAAAGACGGGGGGGTGGAGGAACAAACTGGGTGGGGGGAGGAAAAAAGACGGTGCAGGGTGGGAACAGACTGGATGAGGGTGGAGGAACAAGATGGTGAGGGTGGAGGAACAGGACTGGTGCAGGGTGGAGGAACAAAAACTGTGAGGGTGGGGAAACAGGACTGGTGTAGGGTGGAGGAACAAGACTGGTGAGGGTGGAGGAACACGGACTGGTGAGGGTGGAGGAAACAAGACTGGTGCAGGGTGGAGGAACAAGACTGGTGCAGGGTGGAGGAACAAGACTGGTGCAGGGTGGAGGAACAAGACTGGTGCAGGGTGGAGGAACAAGACTGGTGCAGGGTGGAGGAACAAGACTGGTGAGGGTGGAGGAACAAGATGGTGTAGGGTGGAGGAACAAGATGGTGTAGGGTGGAGGAACAAGATGGTGAGGGTGGGGAAAGACTGGTCAGGGGGGCAGAGGGTAGGAACAAACTGGTGAGGGGAGGAAACAAGATGGTGCAGGGTGGAGGAACAAGACTGGTTGTAGGGTGGAGGAACAAGATGGTGTAGGGGTTGGAAAGGAACAAGACTGTGAGGGGGGGGAAAAAGGGTGGCAGGTGGAGGAACAAGACTGGTGTAGGGTGGAGGAACAAGACTGGGTAGGGTGGGGGAAAACAAGACTGGTGTGGGGGGTGGAGAACAAGATGGTGTAGGGTGGGGAGGAACAAGACTGGTGTAGGGTGGAGGAACAAGACTGGTGTAGGGTGGAGGAACAAGACTGGTGTAGGGTGGAGGAACAAGACTGGTGTAGGGTGGAGGAACAAGACTGGTGTAGGGTGGAGGAACAAGACTGGTGTAGGGTGGAGGAACAAGACTGGTGTAGGGTGGAGGAACAAGACTGGTGCAGGGTGGAGGAACAAGACTGGTGCAGGGTGGAGGAACAAGACTGGTGTAGGGTGGAGGAACAAGACTGGTGCAGGGTGGAGGAACAAGTGGTGCAGGGTGGAGGAACAAGACGGTGTAGGGTGGAGGAACAAGACTGGTGTCAGGGTGGAGGAACAAGACTGGTGTAGGGTGGAGGAACAAGACTGGTGTAGGGTGGAGGAACAAGACTGGTGCAGGGTGGAGGAACAAGACTGGTGTAGGGTGGAGGAACAAGACTGGTGTAGGGTGGAGGAACAAGACTGGTGTAGGGTGGAGGAACAAGACTGGTGCAGGGTGGAGGAACAAGACTGGTGCAGGGTGGAGGAACAAGACTGGTGTAGGGTGGAGGAACAAGACTGGTGTAGGGTGGAGGAACAAGACTGGTGTAGGGTGGAGGAACAAGACTGGTGTAGGGTGGAGGAACAAGACTGGTGCAGGGTGGAGGAACAAGACTGGTGCAGGGTGGAACAAGACTGGTGTAGGGTGGAGGAACAAGACTGGTGGTTGGAGGAACAAGACTGGGCAGGGTGGGAACAAGACTGGTGTAGGGTGGAGGAACAAGACTGGTGTAGGGTGGAGGAACAAGACTGGTGCAGGGTGGACGAACAAGACTGGTGTAGGGTGGGTTCTCGCGCTCACCAGTCAACATTATAATTAATAAGTTGATTTACAGGAAGGTGAGGAAAGGGTTGTGTGGGTGGCAGCGTTGAGGCTGTAAGTCCCACTGATGATGACCCAGACTCAGGGATAACAATTATCATCTATTTTTACCTCGTCCTCCATATACTGCATGGAGGAACACCTGGAGCAGTAGCAAGATGTACATCATGGGGAGGGAAGGAGGGAGAGGGGGAGAGGGAGTGAAGGAGAGAGGCAGGCAGGTAGGGTGGATGAGAACTCGCCTAACTGTGGTTGCAGGGGTCGAATCATAGCTCCTGGCCCCGCCTCTTCACTGGTCGCTTCTAAGTCCACTCTCTCTCCCTCCGGCATGAGCTTTATCATACCTCTTCGTAAAACTATGTATGGATCCTGCCTCAACTACATCACACTCCAGATTATTCCACTTCCTGACAATTCTATGACTAAAGAAATACTTCCAACATCCCTGTGAAAAATACGAGTTTTCAATTTCCAACTGTAACTCCTTGCTGCTGTGTCCCATCTCTGGAACATCCTGTATCTTCTACCTTGTCAATTCTTCTCAGTATTCTATATGTCGCTATCGCATCCCCCCCATCCCTCCTGTCCTCCGGTAGTGTAGTCAGGTCGCTTTTCCTTAACCTCTCCTCGTACGACATACCCCTTAGCTCTGGGACTACTTATGTTGGAAACCTTTGCACTTTCTCTAGTTTTTGAAGTGCTTAACCAGGTATAGGTTCCAAACTGCTGTTGCATACTCCATTATGGGCCTGACGTACACGGTGTACAGAGCCCTGAACGATCCCTTACTGAGGTGTCGAAACACTATTCTTAGGTTTGCTAGGCGCCCATATGCTGCAGCAGTTATCTGGTTGTGTGCTTCCGGAGACGTGCTCGGTGTTATACTCACCCAAAGATCCTTTTCCTTGAGTGAGGCTTGCAATTTTTGGTCCCCTAGCCTATACTCTGTCTGCGGTCTTCTTTGCCCTTCCCCAATCTTAATGACCTTACACATGGTGGGGTTAAACTCCAGGAGCCATTTGCTGGACCAACCTTTGCAGCCTGTCTACATCCCTTTTTTAATTCTGCCTGATCCCCATCCGACTGAATTCTCATTAGCTTCACATCGTCTGCAAACAAGGACACTTCTGAATCTATCCCTTCCGTCATGTCATTCACATGTACCAGAAACAGCACCGGTCCCAAGACTGACCTCCAGTAGGTTTGTGACACAGGATTTCCCTTCCTAAAACCGTACTTGTTGTCGCAAATGAGCTCATTCCTTTCTAGGTGCTCCGCCACTTTGATTATCTTGTGTGTGTGTGTGCCTAAGACAAAGAAAATAAGCAACAAAGCTGTATTACGTCATGAACTAACCCTGTATGTAATATTGTAATTATTTTCTTCATTACCGTACTGAAGTCTCCAACTCAGACTGAGACACTTCACCATGTATAAGACCCATCCCGTGTGATGGAATATGACAGAATTATTACAATCAAAACATGAAGCATAGGGTTCGTTCACGTTGTGTGACTATTATAACAGGGCAGCAGTACATTGCTGATGTATCCCTGCTGTTGCTGCTGGTGGCCCACTGGCCAACATATCCATCACAGCCTTGTTGATCAGGCACTCAGTGGAAGAAATTATAAAGTTTCTCCTTGAAGACTTCTACACTCGTTCCGTCAGTGTTTCTGGTATCTTGTAATAACATATTAAAGTCTGGAACCAAGGATGTTGACACAATGCTCTCTTATTGTGCCCACAGTGTCACTGTCTTTCACTGGATGTATTTTATACTTTCTCTCATCTCTCCCACTACAGTATATTGCTATGGCAGTTTGTAGATTCAAAACCAGGTCCTCGAGGATCTTCTACGTAAACATTATCACGTATCTATATCTCCTCCACTCCATTGAGTACATATTTGATTCTGAGGCGCTCCCAGCAATTTAAATGTTTTACTGCCTCTGTGATCTTTGAATCTGTTCTGTCCCTGAATGGAGCCGTTAACACTGAACAATACTCTAAGCGAGAGAGAGTACAAGCGATTTGAACAGTGCTACCATTGGCACTATTCCCCTTGACTCACGAAATCGTAATGACACGATTGCAAACAAACCATACCACGGGCGGGGATAGAACCCGCGATCAGAGAGTCTCAAAACTCCAGACCGTCGCGTTAGTCACTGGACCAGCTAGCCACAATTAGATTCGTCCAACTAGGTATATTTCTACACCATAGGAAGGTTAGTATAGGCACCACTGTGACCAGTGGCTAACGCGACCGTCTGGAGTTTTGAGACTCTCTGATCGCGGGTTCTATCCCCGCCCGTGGTATGTTTATTTTTACTATCCCCCTTGTTTTGAAAGTCTTCATTATTCACCTGTCCTTTTTGTGGCCGTTGTGACATTTGCCTTAGTTTTCTTTGAAAGAAAGGTCAACTGACATTATTTCCAGGTCCTTTACTTGTCGGTTCCCTTTTATTTGGTAATCTTGCGTTTTGTCTGCGGTGTCCCTTTTGAGTTCTTTTTCCACTTCCAAGTAGTTGGAACTTGTCACCAATAAACGTGATGTTATTCTTTACTGCCCACAGGAAAACTTTGCTTTTAACTCCCTTGAATTCTTTCGTGTCTTCTACCAAAGTGATTTTCGTGCTTGTTTTGGTATCATCCTTAAACGATGATACAAAACTCTAGCATTTTTTCTAAGTCTGCTATGAAGATAAACGGCAGAGGCGCCAAGACAGTACTTTGGGGTAAGGAACTTTTTACTTTGCTAATGCTGGAATTTGCCTAGTTTACTACCACTCTTTGTTTTGTTTGTCAGAAAGTTGAATATTCGTCTACTTTCCTGTTATACCTATCACCCTCATTTTGTGTACAATTACTTCATGATCACATTTGTTAAATACCTTTGCGAAATTCGTGTACACCACATCAGTGTTTTTTTCTTTCAACACCTCAGTAATTCTGTCACAGTGACTTAGTAATGACAAGCAAGATCTTTCAGGCTCGCGAAATCGTAATAACACGATTGCAAACAATCCACGATACAGAGGTATAAACACCCCCCTATGGTGTATAAATATACCTAGTTGGACTAATCTTATTGTAGCCAGCTGGCCCAGTGGCATACGCACTGGCCTGGAGTTTTACGACTCGCATGCCGCGAATTCGATCCCCTCTGGTACCGTGGTTCTGTAAGATCTTTGAGCTTTAAATCCACGTTGATTTCTGTTGTGCAGGTTTTGCTGTTCTAAAAAGTTGGTAATCTGAAGTCTCGTTACCGTTTCCATGACTTTTATGATGTGTGATTTTAGGATCACTGGTCTGTAATTTCTGGCTAGCGCTCTGCTACCTGCTTTATGCAGGGAGACAGTGAAGGAGGAAGTAAAAGAAGGAGGCAGTAAGAAAGACAGTAAAGAAGGGAGACAGTAAGGAAGGGAAGGGGCAGTAAGAGAGGGAGGCAGTAACAAAGGGGGAGAGGCAATAAAGGAGGGGGGCAGTTGGGAAGATAGTATGGAAAGCAGTAAAGGAGGGAGGCAGTAATTACAAAACAATCATCAGTAATAAAGGGAGATAATAAGAGAGTACTGAACAATAAAGTAGAGTCACTTATAAAAGGTCACGAACACAGAGCTAATAACAACAAATTATATAATTATAAATGGGTCATTTATATCCATTATTGTGAGTGGTTAATAAGTGGGTCATGAGAGGTGAGTGTGAGGGGTGTGAGGGGTGTGTGTGAGGGGTGTGTTGAGGGTGTGTGAGGGGTGTGTGTGAGGAGTGTTAGAGGGAGAGGTTAGTGTAGTGGGTGTGAGGGTGAGTGTGAGAAGGTTAGTGTGAGGGGTGAGTGTGAGAAAGTTAGTGTGAGGGGTGAGTGTGAGGTTAGTGTGAGGGGGGAGTGTGAGGTTAGTGTGAGGAGTGAGTGTGAGAGGTGTGAGGGGTGTGTGTGAGGAGTGTTAGAGGGAGAGGTTAGTGTAGAGGGTGTGAGGGGTGAGTGTGAGGGGTGAGTATGGTGTTAGAGGGAGGGGTGAGTGTGAGGGGTTGGGAGGGGTTGGGAGGGGTGGTGAGGGGTAAGTGTGAGGGGTTAGTGTGAGGGGTGAGTGGAAGGGGTGTGTCGAGGGGTGTGAGAGATGAGTGTGAGATGAGTGTGAGAGGTGAGTGTGAGAGATGAGTGTGAGAGGTGTGAGAGGTGTGTGTGAGGGGTTTTAGAGGAGGGGTGAGGAGGGTAATGGAGGGGTGAGTATGGGGTGAGTGGGAGGGGCGAGTGTGAAAAGGGTTTAATGTGGGAGTGAGGGGTGAGTGTGAGAAGGCTAGTGTGAGGAGTGGGAGGGGTGAGTGGGGAGAAGGTTAGTGTGAGGGGTGAGTGGTTAGTGGAGTGTGAGGGTGATGTGAGAAGGCTAGTGTGAGGAGTGTGAGGGGTGAGTGTGAGGGGGAGTGTGAGGGGTGAGTGTGAGGAGTGTGAGGGGGTGAGTGTGAGGGGTTGAGTGTTGAGAAGGTTAGTGTGAGGAATGAGTGTGAGAAGGCTAGTGTGAGGAGTGAGTGTGAATAGGCAAGTGAGAGGGGTGTGAGTGTGAGAAGGCTAGTGTGAGGAGTGTGAGGGGTGTGAGAAGGCTAGTGTGAGGGGTGAGTGTGAGAAGGCTAGTGAGGAGTGTGAGGGGTGAGTGTGAGGGGTGTGAGGGGTGAGTGTGGGAAGGTTAGTGTGAGGAGTGTGAGGGGTGTGAGAAGGCTAGTGTGAGGGGTGTAAGGGGTGAGTGTGAGAAGGTTAGTGTGAGGGGTGTGAGGGGTGAGTGTGAGGTTAGTGTGAGGAGTGTGAGGGGTGAGTGTGAGAAGGTTAGTGTGAGGAGTGTGAGGGATGAGTGTGAGAAGGCTAGTGTGAGGAGTGTGAGGAGTGTGAATAGGCAAGTGTGAGGGGTGTGTGTGAGAAGGCTAGTGTGAGGAGTGTGAGGGCTGTGAGAAGGCTAGTGTGAGGGGTGAGCGTAAGGTTAGTGAGGTGAAGTGGGTGAATGTGAGGTGAGTGTGAGGAGTGTGAGGGGTGAGCTGAAGAAGGTTAGTGTGAGGGGTGAGCGTGAGAAGGTTGGTGTGAGGGGTTAGTGTGAGGGGCGAGTGTGAGGGCTGAGCGTGAGGTTAGTGTGAGGGGTGAGCGTGAGAGGGGTGTGAGAGGGAGGGGTGAGTGTGAGAAGGTTAGTGTGAGGGGTGAGCGTGAGAAGGTTAGTGTGAGGGGTGAGCGTGAGAGGGGTGTGAGAGGGAGGGGTGAGTGTGAGGTGAGTGTGAGGGGTGAGCATGAGAGGGGTGTGAGAGGGAGGGGTGAGTGCGAGAAGGTTAGTGTGAGGGGTGAGCGTGAGAGGGGTGTGAGAGGGAGGGGTGATTGCGAGAAGGTTAGTGTGAGGGGTGAGCGTGAGAGGGGTGTGAGAGGGAGGGGTGAGTGTGAGAACGTTAGTGTGAGGGGTGAGCGTGAGAGGGGTGTGAGGGGGATGGATGAATGTGAGAACGTTAGTGTGAGGGGTGATGCCAGAATGCGAGTACATGGAAAACAGAAATAACAGAGGACTTCAGATTCCACATCTAGGCTCTCTGCTGAGAACTATCTACTTCTGCCTAAATTAAAGACTATCGTGTATAATCTAGGTGTACGAGGCAAGGATGGTAAAGCAGAAGGCTCTCTCCCCATCCCAACCACTGCCTGCATGAACTGTAAGCCCAGTTGGGTATTTATTTCGCGTCAGGCGAACCTTATATTTCTCGTCATGATGGTGCTGCCACCATGACGAGGTACTTAGGCCTACCTTGACTTCGCTGGAGACAGCATAGGAATCTACAGGAGATGGGAGTAGTCAGAATAACTGGGCTACAATACCTATAATTAGTAGACCACTGTTTCTGTAGTAATACATGTTACTCCACCGCACACACACAACTGCTAATAATAAAACAACCATCTACTACTACTACTAGTAGTAAGTAGTAAACTCTTTGTCAACTTGACTTACGAAATCATAGTAACACGATTACAAACAAAAATACTTAGTTTGATGAATCTTATTGTTGCCAGCTGGACCAGTGGCTCACACACTGGCCTGGAGTCTTGGAGTCTTACCACTCACCCGCCGTTCACCACCCGTAACGTTGTTTCTTTGTTAACTTGTCAGTATTGTAAAACTTGATACTGTGGTATTTGTCTGACACAGCAACGCTATGGAATCATGGTAAACAGATATTATACAACTCTATTGCTAACCTCTGGTCCAACTTATGGGCATGATCTACTTCCACGAGAGTATCCCGCCCACATGTAACAATAACTTCAACTGCTGCACCTCTCCTCTGGTTCTAGTACAAAAATCCCCATCCACATGTCTTCATCCTTATGGCAAAGTCTGATCCTATTGTGCAGGCGAAATCTTTTTCCAATAAATATACCCAGAATTTGCACATGTCTTATTCATCAACTTGTTGACATTGTAAACCTTTGATATTTGATACACTAAAACTTATGAACGAGTTTAATTTATGGCTAGTACTTTATAGTAGCTAGCCTGTAATACAACAACTAGCTAGGGTTGCGGCAGGTTCCTTTGTTGAAGTACTGAAGTGTATTTCTTAATTTTTCCAGTGTTCCGATTGATTCATGTGGGCTAGACCAGAAGTTACGTCAATGTGTTCTATTTCTGACTTATTTGTAAACTGCTATGCAACAAGTGTCCCACCAACAAGATTACCCCACCTCAACAACTTGGTTCTCTCTACAAGAGCAAACTTCAAAATATTTTCCCCAAGAATTTCCCCTAAAATAAAGTGTCCCCACTAACAAATGTCTCGCCCAAAACATAGAGGTTTCTCCCTGCTGTAACAAGCACTTACTGCAGAGATCGACTAAGATTGTGTAATTGATGGCATAACGTGTCAATAATTATTAAGCATGTGGAGGGTGAAGGCGGGGGTCGAGAAATAACAACAGGGTGTACACACCACTAGGATGACTCACAGGTACTGTGTATAATTACCCATTGTAATCACAATACCAATTTATAATTACCTATTTATAGATACGAGAGCAGAATTGTATTAATATAATCAAAATAAGCGCTAAATCTACAAGGGTCATACAGAGCAGAATTGTGATCGCAGAATTCCGTCTTAAGCATGGAATCTAGCGCATTTTATTTTTAATTTCCAGTGGATGTAAAGTAGCCGTAGGCATCATGTATATTTAGTATCATGCATTTTCTTGTATCATGTATTTTAGCTATTTTTAACATAATTTTTAATGTAGATGAATGGTTCAAAGAACCGACACGTTGTTAAATTAGACACATGTCTAATTGCACATGTGTCTAATTTAACAACGTGTCTGTTCTTTGAACCATTCATCTACAAACCTGTCAGACACTGCAACTTCTTGGGATCTTAATACTTGGGAATTCTTCGCTTGCCTAACCCTTGGGAACGACCTATGTGACACCACCTATGACTGCTGCACCTCTCCTGCCATACGGTTTATAAGCTCCTTCTCCGCTCATATGCCGTATTCTATTCAAGAAGTCAAGAATTTAGCACATGAGCTTCTTATATTTTAGTAGGAATCTTCAGTCGCGGATGACTGTAGTCCCTGTCTTTGTCTGACGCCTTGGTTCCTCTCTTTGTCTGAAGCTCTGAATATTTTATTACAAAATCCATATTCATGATGGGGCTTGGTATCACGCTCACTCTCGTTACATGGCAGTTATTCACATTACATTCCATCATGCGTCTCTATATACATATATCCTCAATTTATCTAAGTCTTCTTGTCTATGCAGTTTTCTACTGTAAACCAACAACATAAATTAAGAAATATAACCAGGATAAATACTGATGTGTGCAAGTATCTAGCTACAGAAGCAAAGTTGAACTCGACGTGTCCCGTCTTAGGTATATATCAAATAATTTATTAGTTTCCCGTGGTTTTAGCACTTACCACCGCCACATTACCATACCAACGCTCTACCACTGTGAGTTTGAAGACCAGTTTTTTAGTATTCCTTTATCACTTATTATTTGTTAGTGTAGAGCTGTGCCTCTGGTTCTTCCTGGTGATGGTGCCAGGAAATATCCCTTTTTCAGTTCTTTCATATTCTGTTATAATCTTACAAATATTAGTTTAGTTGTGCCGCCTGAACGGCTAGTTTATTGTGCACCTGATGCTCATCTTGGGAGCGGCAGCACAGAAAAAAATAGGTTACAAATGGAGCTTTATTAGACACCAATGGACATTGTTATGTCAAAAAAAATTAGTCGTTTCAAATATTACAATTATTTCATATAGCTAATATTTACAATACAGTATGGAGAAATTGAAAAAATAACTTATTGCTAAAAAAAAAACGGAAATAATTGGGTTGCAGTCTCATTAGTGGAATAAGTTCATTCATAGTTAATCTCAAGATTTCGGATATCTTATCTTTAACATTGAAGTGATTTGCCATATCCAGAAGGGTTTGTGTTGAGGTGCCTCTGAAAGGTTGGTTGTTTGGACACTGAGGCATACACTGTAGTGTATGGCTCTGTCTCTGTCCACATATTGAGCATGTTATGTCACTGACATCTTCATACATATCGTACTGCCAGATATACTTATAGCCTAGCTGTAGTCTAGCGGTAATATCTTGCAATCTGCTCACAAATGGTTATCATGTCTCCCTTTTCCTATCAGAGAGTGAGGACATGTCTAAGGTCTTCAGCCTTTCTTCGTCACTTGTGATTGTTTCTGGCTTCATATTCCTTTGGGGTTTCGTAAGTTCCATTCCCGCAGCTCGGCCCTGGGCCTGGCTCATCTGGAGCTTGATTGCTCAATTAGGCTGTTGCTGCTGGCGGCCCGCTGGCCCACATACCCACCACAGCTTGGTTGATCTGGCAATTGGCAAGTTTCATCTTTCAACTCTACACTTTTTCAGTTAGTTTCTAATATCTTTTGCAAAGATTTTAAAATGCCTGGAATCACGTTTTTTGATACAATGTTCTCTTATTGTGCCCATCCATATATCTAAATTTTATTTTAAAGCTGATCAATCCTGCATCGAAGTAGATTCTCATTTTTCATCCACGTGATCTTCCTGTGCCGATCTTTTATTGATGGTGACTCCTGTTCATACTTTGTGTGGTCTGCTTTCACTTTCTCCCATTTTTATATTCATAATACTTCACATTAAATTCTGTTTCTTACTTCACTTGCTCAGTTTGTTTGGTTTTCCTGTGTTGCTACAATTTATATTACACATGGTTGTGCTGCTTGCATCACCTGCAAACATGTTAGTGCAGTTCTTAATTCCTTATACCTAGTTAATTACACATCATAACTATTATTACACTCAAAACATGCACTAAATCTGTATGGGTCACACAGTGCTGTGGGTAAGGATGTACAAGGGTAGGGGTTAGTGAAGGCTAAAGTCGCAGTTGGTCTAATACCTTCACTTCCATCAAAAAATAATATAATCCGCATTAAAGGCAGGACTTTTGACAAGGTCAGTTAGAGGGAGTGCATCTGGGTACAGTGAACTTCGCAAGTGAATTCTGCCAGCTCTTAGATATAAAGGACAGTCTATTAAGACGTTACAGTTGAACTGTGTCCTGGCTGTCCTTGTAGAGAGATGCTAGGTATATCTCTATGTGGTATCAGCGTCAGAGTCCCATGTGTACGATTGATAATCATGACAAGACAGCAGTGGAGAGGCAGCCAGAAACGCAGTTGTATTTGATGGAAAACAACTTGTGTGTCCTGACACGTCCCATTTAGCAATGTTGCAGTGATTTTGTAGCTGAGACAGTACTGGAAAATAGTCCAAGAAATATCCCTGAAGGAGACTGGCAGTTTGGCAGAGTCTGGTCATTGCCCTCAATGTCAGTGTCCAGGGACCCAGAAAAAAAAAAGATGCGACACAACCATTGTTACATATGAAAGACGATGGGATGAGGGGAGTCGAATTTCTGGATAGCTTGTAATGCAGTGAGGGCGTCAGCAACAAGGAATGATTAGCTCACGGTTGTGAAGTGTACGATAGTGATGGGAATTGCAGATAACTCTGCTGTGTGGGTTAGAGTGCAACGGACAAGTGAAGTAGTAGCAGCAACAACAACAACACACAGCAAGAGGCATTCCTGAGCTTCCCCAGCGCTCAGGCTTAAATACCCAAAGCTGGGGTGTGGTTCCAAAAGGATCCTGTAGTGCTTGCTTTCTTTGCACCTCCTGATATCGTCTGCTGCTATGCAGCTGCCACACCCTTCGACCCCAGCGTGGGCGGGTTTGTGGCAGCCCAAGATACCTAGCTTCTCCCTCCAAGCCCCATGGGGACAGGGAATGGGGCTAGGCCTGGGTACAGTGGGTCCCAGAAGATGAGGTACTTTTACCTACTCCCACGGCAGACATTGGTTTGAGACAGTCCCACGACAGGGAGCCAAGGCCAGGCCACCTCTTGAAAAAGGCCCGGGCCGGGCCATTATACTGCCGAATCTACTACCTACCTACCTGCAGTGTGAGGAGGGGGAGTGGAGAGAGCACGTGCGTGTGCGTGTGTACTCACCACTTTGTGATTGCAGAGATCGAGTCTTAGTTCCTGGCCCTGCCTCTTCACTGATGGCTACTAGGTCTACTTTCCCTGCTCCAAGAGCTTTATCGTACCTCTTCTTAAGGCTATGTATGGATCGTGGCTCTACTACATCACTCTCCAGATTGTTCCATTTCCTGACAACTCTAAAGCTGAAGAAGTACTTCCTAACATCTCTATGACTCATTTGAGTTCTAAACTTCCAGTTGTACCCTTGTTCCTGTGTCCTATGTCTGAAACATGGACCTGTCCACCTTGTCAATTTTTCTCCGTATTTTATACACCGTTATCATGTCCCCCCTATTCCTCCTGTCCTCCACTGTCGTCAGGATGAGTTCCCTTAACTTCTCCTCATACACCTTAGCTCTGGGACTAGTCTTGTTTGCAAACCTTTGCACTTTTTAGACGTGTTTGACTAGGTGTGGGTTCCATACTAGTGATGCATACTCCAATATAGGCCTGACGTACATTAATAATAATAATAATAATAATAATAATTTATTTTGGCATAATACATGTTTGTACAAAGGAATATAACAGTTGGGTGTACATGACAAAAGCCCCTTTATATGCAAAGCATTTCAGGCAAAATTAAAACTTAAGATTAATAAAGCAATAATAGTACATATGGTCATCAGATGAGTTACAATGAATACAAGAGAATTGAGTATTCTATTAGGTTATGTTATATGGTTTTAATAAGTCTTGTAGAGAAGACGTGCAATTTTGATTAACCTTAAGCAGACACAATGGAGTGATTAACATTTGAAATGAATACAGATATTGAGAGTAAGTATGTGTTGATTATATTGATTAGAAAGTTTTACCTATGTTCATGATAATGAGCAAATGCACGTATAGTTTTTACATATGTATTTATGATGGACTGAGATAGGTGTACAGTGTCGTGAATGACTCCTTACTGAGATGTCGAAACGCTATTCTTAGGTTTGCCGGGTGGCCATATGCTGCAGCGGTTATTTAGTTGATGCGCGCCTCAGATGTGCTCAGTAAGAGGTTCACCCCAATATACTTTTCCTTGAGTGATTTTGCAGGATTTGACCACCTGCGGTCATCTTTGTCCTTCCCCAAGCTTCATGATTTTGCACTTGCTGGGGTTAAACTCCAAGAGCATTTGTGTGACCAGGCTTGCAGCCTATCCAGATCCCCTTGTAGGCTTTCCTGATCCTCGTCCGCTTATATTCTGATTAGCTTCGTGTCGTCTGCGAACTGGGACA
Source organism: Cherax quadricarinatus (assembly GCF_026875155.1). Lineage (NCBI taxonomy): Eukaryota > Metazoa > Arthropoda > Malacostraca > Decapoda > Parastacidae > Cherax > Cherax quadricarinatus. Next base: position 12,980,680 of record NC_069459.1, on the reverse strand, counting down.
CCTGTGAATTTATTTATCCCTTCTGTCATGTCATTCACATATGCAAGAAACAGCACTGATCCTTGTGGAACTCCACTCGACACATGCACACACTTTGACCCCTCATCTCATACCAACACACGTTTCTTTCCTGTAAGGTATCACCTGATCCATTGCAACACTTTTCCTGCTGTTCCTGTCTGCTCCTCCAGCTTTTCAACCAGTCTCTTCTGTAGTACTGTGTTGAGAGCCTTCTTACAGTCCAAGAAGATGCAGTTAACTATTCCTCTCTCTTTTCTGTCTTCTCTTACCGTATCATAAAACTCCAATAGGCTTGTGATGCAGGATTTCCTTTCCCAGACGCCGTGCTGCGTTGTTATGTAAGACCCGTTCCTTTCTAGGTGCTCCACTACTGTACTCACCTATTTGTGGTTACAGGGGTTGATTCATAGCTCCTGGCCCCGCCTCTTCACTGATCGCTATTAGGTCACTCTCTCCCTGCTCCATTAGCGTTATCAAACCTTGTCTTAAAACTATGTACGGTGGTTGCATGAGTCGAGACTCAGCTCCAGGCGCGCCTCTTCACCGAGTGCTACTAGGTCCTCTCTCTCCCTGCTCCATGAACTTTATCATACCTCATCTTAAAACTATGTATAGTTCCTGCCTCCACTACATCACTTGCTAGACTATTCCACTTTCTGACTACTCTATGACTGAAGAAATACTTCCTAACATCTCCTTGACTCATCTGAGTCTTCAACTTCCAATTGTGACCTCTTGTTTCTGTGTCCCATCTCTGGAACATCCTGTCTCTGTCCACCTTGTCTATTCCACGCAGTATTTTGTATGTCGTGATCATGTCTCCCCTAACCCTCCTGTGTGTGTGTGTGTGTGTGTGTGTGTGTACTCACCTAGTTGTACTCACCTAGTTGAGGTTGCGGGGGTCGAGTCCGAGCTCCTGGCCCCGCCTCTTCACTGATCGCTACTAGGTCACTCTCCCCGAGCCGTGAGCTTTATCATACCTCTGCTTAAAGCTATGTATGGATCCTGCCTCCACTACATCGCTTCCCAAACTATTCCACTTACTGACTACTCTGTGGCTGAAGGAAATACTCCTAACATCTGTGTTCATCTGTGTCAGTTAGCCCTCTTCAAACTGTGTCCCCTTGTACCCTGTCCGTTTTCCAACTCTCTGAAACATCTGTCTTGTCCCACCTTGTCAATTCCCCTCAGTACTATTTGTATGTCGTATCATGTCCCCTAACTCTCCTGTCCTCCGTTCCTCAGTTGATTTTCCCTGTAGCCATCTCCTCGAGGACATACCTCTTAGCTCTGGCACTAGTCTTGTTTTGAGCAGACCTTTGCACTTTCTCCTAGTTGTTGTGTGTGTGTGTGTGTGTGTGTGGTGTGTGTGTGTGTGTGTGTGTACGTGTGTGTGTGTGTGTGTGTGTGTGTGTACGTGTAGTGTGTGTAGTGTGGTGTACGTGTTTGTGTGTACGTGTGTGTGTACGTGTGTTGTGGTACGTGTGTGTGTGTACGTGTGTGTGTACGTGTGTGTGTACGTGTGTGTGTGTACGTGTGTGTGTACGTGTGTGTGTGTTACGTGTGGTGTACGTGTGTGTGTACGTATGTGTGTGTACGTGTGTGTGTTGTACGTGTGTGTGTGTGTGTACGTGTGTGTTGTGTTGGTGTACGTCGTGATGTGTGTACTGTGTGTGTACGTGTGTGTGTGTGTACGTGTGTGTACGTGTGTGTACGTGTGTGTGTACGTGTGTATGTACGTGTGTGTGTGCGTATGTGTACGTGTGTGTACGTGTGTGTACGTGTGTGTACGTGTGTGTACGTGTGTGTACGTGTGTACGTGTGTGTACGTGTGTGTGTACGTGTGTGTACGTGCGTGTGTACGTGTGTGTGTACGTGCGTGTGTGCGTGTGTGAGCTTGTGCGTGCATGGGAGAGAGCGTGTGTAAGTGAATAACAAGTGCGTGAGAGTGGCGCATGTTTGATTCAGGTGAGGATAACCTACCAGCGTCCACCTCACCAAGAGTGACTCCTCACAACGTGAGAGATGAACACCCAGTGTAGCACTTATGAGAGTATCAGCACCTCAGAACACCTACTGCACCAGTTGTGGGAGTGCCAACACTCTAGAACACCTACTGCACCAGTTGTGGGAGTGCCAACACTTCAGAGCACCTACTACACCAGTTGTGGGAGTGCCAACACTCCAGAACACCTACTGCACCAGTTGTGGGAGTGCCAACACTCCAGAGCACCTACTACACCAGTTGTGGGAGTGCCAACACTCCAGAACACCTACAGCAGCACCAACAGTTCCAGCACCTCAGAACACCTACTGCAGCACTTATGGGAGTATGAGCACCTCAGAACACCTACTGCAGCACTTATGGGAGTATGAGCACCTCAGAACACCTACTGCAGCACTTATGGGAGTACGAGCACCTCAGAACACCTACTGCAGCACTTATGGGAGTATGAGCACCTCAGAACACCTACTGCAGCACTTATGGGAGTATGAACACCTCAGAACACCTACTACAGCACTTATGGGAGTATGAGCACCTCAGAACACCTACTGCAGCACTTATGGGAGTACGAGCACCTCAGAACACCTACTGTAGGATGTGTGAGAGTAGAATTAGGACCTTACGTGAAGAATGAGCAAGGTGGTGGGTGAAGCAACAGCAGCAGGACCACGCACCACCACACACCACACGTACACTGATCAATGAATGACCACCCGTCTCACTACCAACTTCCAACACTCCCCCACCTCCACCACCATTATAATGCTACCTCCACCACTATAATGCTCCCTCTACCACTATAACGCTACATCCCTCATCTCTCCCACCCCCACTATAATATTCCGTCCCTCAATGTACCGCCCCCTCCTTCCCTCCCTCCCTCACCTGGTTACATGTAGCCAGGCTTTAAACTCAATTAAGCAACCAAGCAACCCAGGAGCTGAAGTAAGATGAACACACTAAGAGGTATATTTGTCTATATACACTGAGTTTATTTTAATCCCTAATTTAGGGATTATTCTTGACTGGTGGTGAACCCTCATATATATAGTTGATATGACTGAAAGCCAATATGATGTTTCAGTCACTGAAAGATCTGAGAGTGCTTTCCCCGGGGCGCATAAGCCCAGCCCCGTCTATCTCTATGTATACCTGGCGTATATTTGGAGGGTGTTCTGGGGGTCAACGCCCCCAGTGGATCAGGGCCTATCAACCAGGCTGTTACTGCCGGGTGAACCACAGCTGACATACGAGCTACAGTCCTGCTGGTCAGGTACTGACTTGTACTTTGAGCACAGACTGTGCATCATTAGGTCATTTGAGAGCCATTCAAGTTGCTCAGTGATTTGTAGTACTTGACCATTCCCTAGCATGCGACCCACAATAATCAACTAACGCCAAGGTACCTTTGTACTGAAGATTAAGAGAGGCAGTGGGTGTGAGGAGAGACTTATGTCATCGGCCTGACCAGAATGTAAAATTTGCAAACTGAAACTTGCACAACCCAAAATCAATGCTAAGGTAACGTTGGGAAAATGCACTTGCACATGCTCTTCCAAGACATAACTGGAAGGATAATACTCCCACACTAATCCCAGATTGTAGTGAGGCACCTCGTCCCTTGTTTGGTTCTTGTATAAATCCAGGGAAGAGGTAACCTCCATTTCAACACTCAAGAGTTTTTCCAGAAACATTAAGGAAGGCCTTCGTGATATTTATCTGCCTCACGGAGGTTCCTTCAGTGGATGGAGTACTGATAGTTCAAATTCAAATTCATACTTTATTCTCTATAAGTATTACAATGCTGAGTTTACAGAATTTGGTTATTGTGTGGTTTACATGTAGTAAAATAATAATTACAGAGTGTACCACTAGAACGCCTAGCATGGCTAGGCATTTCGGGAAGACTTATATTAAATCTTAGGTTTAAAATGTTACAAAATTATGAGATAAGTTGGTATTATGGCTAAGTGACTAAATACTAGTTGTGAGTTTAGCAATGTGAATGCTTTTGTTTTGGCACTATACGTAGTTTCAGTATTGGAGTATCACAGGCCAACTTATGACTAGTTAAGATTCATTATTTTGAGATTGAGATTGATATTTCTGTTTATGGTCAAATGGGTGAGTGTAAGTGTGAACCACCAGGTGGTATTCGTATTATTAGTTGACAGGGTGTATCAGGGAGATAAGATGTTTTCTGATGGTAGTTTTGAAGGTGATGAATGTGTCTGCAGTTTTGGAATTTTCAGGTAGGGTGTTCCAGATTTTAGGGCCTTTGACATACATTGAATTTTTGTAAAGGTTTAGTCGGACACGGGGAATGTCATAGAGATGTTTGTGTCTGGTGTTGTGCCTGTGGATTCTGTCACAACTATCAAGAAAGCGTTTTAGGTCAAGGTTAATATTGGAATTTAAGGTCCTGTAGATGTAGATTGCACAGTAGTAAGTGTGGATGTACTGAACAGGGAGCAAGTTTAGATCTATGAAGAGTGGGGGGGGGGGTTTCCAGGGATGGGATTTAGTGATTATTCTTACTGCAGCTTTTTGTTGGGTTATTATTGGCTTTAGGTGTGTTGCTGCAGTTGAACCCCAAGCACAGATAGCATAGGTGAGGTATGGATATATAAGTGAATGGTATAGTGTGAGAAGGGCAGTTTGCGGCACGCAGTATCGCATCTTGGTGGGTGGAGTAATAATGGTGGTGGATGTAGTGATAATGGTGGGTAGAGTAGACATGGTGGTGCATGTAGTAGTGAGGGTGGTGGGTGTAGTAAAGATAGTGGGTGGAGTAGTGAAGATGGTGGGTGGAATAGTGATAGTAATGGGTGGAGTAGCGATAGTGGTGGGTGGAGTAATGAGGGTGATGGGTGGAGCATTGAGGGTGATGGGTGGAGCATTGAGGGTGATGGGTGGAGCATTGAGGGTGGTGGGTGGAGTAGTGATAGTGGTGGGTGGAGTAATGATAGTGGTGGGTAGAGTAGTGAGGATGGTGGGTGGAGTAGTGAAGAGTGTAGCAAGTTAAGCGATTAGTCTATCTCCTCTGCCTATCTTTTCCACCCTCCACCTCTGCCAGCATCTTCCGTTAGCCCAAGTCGTCTGATCTCCAAGGTAAATACACTTTATAAAACCAGTTTATTTCTTTACTTTCTCTTTTACAGTGGAACCTTAGTTTTCGCTGAATTTGGTTTTCGACGACTTTTTTCGTCAAAATTTTGTCCCAGTTTTCGTTCGTCACTTCGGTTTTCATCGAGTTGACAGTGGACAGCCATACTTAATGTGTCCGCCTGCACCCACACACAGCATCCCATGCATTCTAAGTCTGTCTGGCTTTGTTTCTCGTTGGTAGAGGGTGGTAGTGATGGTGGTAGAGGGTGGTTGTGATGATGGTAGGGGGTGGTAGTGATGGTGGTAGAGGGTGGTAGTGATGGTGGTAGAGGGTGGTAGTGATGGTGGTAGAGGGTGGTAGTGATAACCTTTCCTCCCTCTCCCCTCCTCACCGTCTTCCATAAAGATAAAAGTGATGTTAAATGTTCATTTATCCATATCATTAGCCCTTTATATTTCTCATTTTTTCTGTATGTAAAACTATGGTCATTTTCAATAAAATGAAGTTCTTTAATACTTTTGGGTGTCGGGTATGGAACCTTGTTTTTCAGCAGCTGCGTTTATCGGCCAATTTGTATTTAGGCCAGTTTTTCAGCAAAAAATTTGCTCCGTATTTTGACCATTGCCTCATATATCGGCTGTATTTGACGCAACAGCCCACCTCCCGCCAAGACGCCATGCCTAGGTGAGTCAGTCTCCCTTTGTCTGTTGGTGAGTGAGCATATACTCCGTGTATTCATCCAAACATTTCCTTAAAACCCATTGTTTTTAGTGGTTGTTTGCTATGTGCGACTGTGAAATAAGTCACCATGGGACTCAAGAAAGTTCCTAGTAAAGTTCCTTTGGTAAAGAAAGTGAGAAACACAATGGAATTTAAGGAGGAGGTACAGTGGAACCTTGTTTTTCGGCAGATTCGTATTTAGGCCAGTTTTTCGGCGGAAATGTCGCTCTGTATTTTGACTGTTGCCTCATATATTGGCCGTATTAGACATGTCAGCCCACCACCCACCAGTAGGCGGGAGCCGGGCTGACACGTCGGCGAGTGAGCATTTACTCCATGCATTCATCCAAACATTTCCTTAAAATCCATTGTTTTTGGTGGGTTTTTATTAAGTGTGACTGTTAACCCCTTGACTGTCAAAACCCCAAATCCTGAGGTGTCTTCTGGTTTCAAAAATTTTTTGGAAAAAAAAAAAAAAAAAAAAAAAAAAAAAAAAAAAAAAAATGATAGAGAATCTTTTCCCGATGGTAATGACACCAAAAGAACGAAATTTGATGGAAAACATACGGAATTATGCTCTCGCGAAGTTAGTGACCTCGGCGATATTTACGAATCGGTAATTTCGCCCACTTTAAGCCCTATTTTCGGCTAATTCCATTGTTCCAGTCGACCATACTCATATCGATTGAGTACAAGAAACTGCCCATTTACCGATTTTAACTACCCAATAACCTGGTCAGAAATTTGCAATTTGGCCAATTTCATGCAAATTAAAAAATATGCCAATTTCAAAATAGGGTCCAGAATGAACAATGCAGACATTCCTGGCTCTAAAATAACATTTTCTTTGTTCATCAGTCATGTCTCCAGGCCCCTCTGATATTACTCTTGCTTTCTATTTTGAATTTTTATTCAAACAAAAAATAGAAGATTTACTGTTATGCAGACAACTGCAATATTGTAACAATTGTATAAATTATGTCATCCCACTCATGACTGCATATTAAAATGGCTAGTTGGACATTTATTGGACAATGACATCATTTGTTTACTTTTGAACATCGGCAAAAATCAAACATTTCCCCTACTTTGAGCTCCATTTCAAGGTTCTTTTCATAGTAAAACCAATCAAAATCACCTCTATTTACACAAATAACCCGCACATAAAAGAGAGAAGCTTACGACGACGTTTCGGTCCGACTTGGACCATTGACAAAGTCACACTAACAGAGGTGGAGCAGGACGGCTATATATAGGCAGGAAGAGGTGGAGGTAGTAGTAGTGGTAGTAGTAGTAGTAGTAGTAGTACAAGAATTGTATATAATACCGACAGGATGAAATGACACATGCACAACACCCGGGCATCCCCACCGTAGACGTTTCGCCATCCAGCCAGCCACTGGATGGCGAAACGTCCACAACAAAGACAACCAGACGCCGCACATGTGTCTAATTTCATCCCTCACTGACTGTGTTACTAATCTGTCTTCTGTCTCACTCTCTCAATATGAGCTTGAACTTCTTGGTTTTGGTCTTTCCTTTGCCACTTTGCCTACTCCTCGCGCTGGTATTTCCCTTTTAGCTCTTTTGATTCCTTTCGTCAATCTCGCTTCCGTAATCTTCCTGACTTGTCCACTTTTCGTGGTGCTCTCCTTCCTGCTCTTGTTAGTCTGTTTTCCAAGAATCACCACCTTCCACGCCGTTACCAACTTGCCCTTTCTTCTCTTAAATCTAACACTAACATTGTCATACTATCTTCTGACAAAGGTAATTCGGTAGTTATCCTTGATCGCGAGGATTACCTCCGTAAAGCTGATGTCTTGCTCTCTGACTCACGCACCTACACTCCTCTCGTTTCCAACCCTCTTGATCGCATCAAGAGAACTTTCAACAAAAAACTAAGGACTCTCTCCGACCTCTGTCCTCCTGACTTTGACCTTGTTCAACGGTTTCGTGTCATCTGTCCCTCTCTTCCCTATTTCTATGGCCTTCCCAAAACTCATAAACCTGATATTCCTCTTCGTCCTATCATATCCTCTAGAGGTTCTGTCTCTTATTCTCTTGCTTCTTGGCTGGCCAAAACCCTCACTCCCTTTCTTGGTACTTTTTCTCCTGCCCACCTCCGTCACTCTCAAGACTTCATTGAAGGGGTTCGCTCTCTCCCAACCTGTAAGATGCTTAGTCTTGACGTTGAGTCCCTCTTCACCAATGTCCCTCTTGATGATGTCCTTGATTTCCTTAGAGAGAAGGCCCATGAAGGGTTTCTTCATCTCCCTATCCCCACTGATGTCTTTCTTGATCTGATCCGCCTCTGTGTGGACTCTAACTCCTTTTCCTTCCAAGGGAAATATTATTCCCAAACCTTCGGTGTCGCTATGGGCTCTCCTCTCTCTCCTGTCCTTGCTAATCTTTACATGGAATACTTCGAGACTGTTCTTCTTCCTTCCCTCGATGTGCAACCTTCACTCTGGCTCCGCTATGTGGATGACATCTTTGCTCTGTGGCCTCATGACTCCAGTCTCTTCCAACCTTTTCTTGAAGCTCTTAACAATCTTGCCCCTTCCATTAAGTTTAAAGCTGAATGGGAATCTAATTCCTTACTTCCTTTCCTTGATGTCCATGTCCACCGCTCAGATACAGGTTTTTCCTTTTCCGTTTACCGTAAACCTATGCACAGTGGCATGTACATTCACTACTTTTCCTATCATGCTTCCCCTGTCAAGAAAAGTGTTCTTATCTCCCTCTTTCTCCGTGCCCTCCGCATCTGTGATCCTCAGTTCCTTCCAGCAGAAATTTCCACTCTTTATAATTCGTTCTCCCGTCTTGGCTACCCTTCCCATTTCATAGACTCTGCCCTCTCACGTGCTAAACGCAATTTCTTCTCTCCCAAACTCTCTACTCATGGGAACTCTTCTATCCTCTGCCTTCCCTACATTTCCGGTCTTTCTAATCTCAACAATTCTCTCCGTCCCTTAGACATCAAGCTTACCTTCCGCCAGACTAACACTCTTCGCACTAATCTCGTTCATACCTCTCCTCCCTCTACAGATGTTCCTGGTGTCTACTCTATTTCTTGCTCCTCCTGTCCTCTTCAATACTTTGGAGAAACTGGTCGATCTCTTTCTGACAGACTTAGGGAGCACAAAAATAGTGTTAGGCTTGCCGACACTAACAATGCTCTTTTCTGTCACGTCAGAGATCATAGCCATCCTATTGACTGGTCTTCTGCTAAAACTGTCTTCCCTACTTCCAACTCGAACAGTCGCCGTTTAGTTGAATCCTCTCTTATACACAACTTTCCTTGTATGAACCTTAGCCCTGGCTTCGTCTCTGTAGATGCCTTCCTCTCCCACTACATTGTAAAATGCTCCAAACTTCAGAACACCCGTGACTTAACCTGAATCCTCATTTTTTCTTCTTCTTCTTCTTTTTCTTCTTCCTCTTCCCCTTTCCTCTCTCCTTTTCTCCTCTGGGTTGTCTTTCTCTCTCCTGTCTCGTGTTTCTGTTCCTTCTTTATTTTATTTCACCACTTCCCCTTTCACGCACCTCGGTGCGCTTGCTCTCCCTCTGTGGGTTTCTAGCTCTCTTGCAGTGCTCCCCTTCCTTTGTATTTGACTGGTTCGTCTTCCTTATTTCCCACTTCTACCACTACCACTACTACTACCTCTTCTTCTTCTACCTCATCTACTGATGAAATTAGACACATGTGCGGCGTCTGGTTGTCTTTGTTGTGGACGTTTCGCCATCCAGTGGCTGGCTGGATGGCGAAACGTCTACGGTGGGGATGCCTGGGTGTTGTGCATGTGTCATTTCATCCTGTCGGTATTATATACAATTCTTGTACTACTACTACCACTACTACTACCTCCACCTCTTCCTGCCTATATATAGCCGTCCTGCTCCACCTCTGTTAGTGTGACTTTGTCAATGGTCCAAGTCGGACCGAAACGTCGTCGTAAGCTTCTCTCTTTTATGTGCGGGTTATTTGTGTATCGTTCCAGTCACAGTATTGTGCCTTTTTGTTATTTATTCACCTCTATTTCTATAATATGTTTTCCATTCTATCAAATGAGACCAAGAAAACGAGAATACAACCATAAATACTATATGACAATACACCACAAATTCAGAGTTTTAGCCCTTAAACGGTCCAAATAGATTGACGTTCAAATCCGTAGTGCTCCAAAAGTAGATCTATGTTTTTTTTTTTACATATTTTCAAATATAACAAAAAAAAGGTATATAAAAGTTTTTTTACACATTTTCAAATGTAAAAAAAAAAAAAAAGATGTACATTTTTTTAAATACTTTCAAATGTTGAAAAAACGTATATACACGTTTGGACCGTTTAAGGGTTAATCCAAAAAAATGGTCAGAGCTTTTTTTTTTTCTCATTATGCACTGCGTGCTGCAGGATTTTTTTTTTATATGGTGCACACTGACCACATAGACCAATTCTCTTGTACAAGCGAGTGACCCATGTCCTCTCGCATGCTATTTCGTTACTTTTTAACAAGTCACTATAAACTAGCACCTTCCCGAAACTACTCAAGACAGCAAGAGTTACACCAATACATAAAGGTGGTGACCCTACAGATGTAAACAACTATAGGCCAATATCAAACTTACCATTGCTATCCAAAATCTTTGAGAAACTCGTGCACAGGAGACTGTATTCATTTATAACGGCACAAAACATACTTAACCCGTGCCAATTTGGTTTCAGGAAAAATAAAAGAACTAATGATGCAATCATAAAAATGCTAGATCTGCTTTACACAGCATTGGAAAATAAAGAATATCTACTAGGAATTTTTATTGACCTAAGAAAAGCTTTTGACACAGTAGACCACGGCATCCTACTCCACAAACTTGACCATTATGGTATAAGAGGCCATGCGCTTGCATATTTCAAATCCTACCTTACTAATAGATATCAGTATGTCACCATTAAAGACACAGCATCATCAACACGGCCACTTGATACTGGAGTTCCACAGGGAAGTGTCCTTGGACCCTTGCTCTTCCTCATTTACATCAATGATCTTCCAAATGTATCCCAATGCCTGAAACCCATTCTCTTTGCTGACGACACGACTTACGTCATCTCTCACCCTAATCTTGCCACCCTCAACACCATTGTTAATGAGGAGCTGCTCAAAATATCAACTTGGATGACAGCCAATAAACTTACACTTAACACAGACAAAACCTACTATATTATGTTTGGTAGCAGAGCAGGTGCTGCACAACTAAACATTAAGATTGACAGCACTCTAATTGCCAGACATAATGAGGGCAAATTCCTAGGCCTATACCTCGACAACAACCTGAATTTCAGCACCCATATCCAACACATATCAAAAAAAGTATCCAAAACAGTTGGGATCCTCTCCAAGATACGATACTATGTGCCGCAAAATGCCCTTCTCACACTATATCATTCACTCATTTATCCATACCTCACCTATGCTATTTGTGCTCGGGGTTCAACTGCAGCAATACACCTAAAGCCAATAATAACTCAACAAAAAGCTGCAGTAAGAATAATCACTAAATCCCATCCCTGGCAACAGCCCCCCCCCCCCCACTCTTCATAGATCTAAACTTACTACTTGTTCAGAACATCCACACTTACTACTGTGCAACCTACATATACAGAACCTTAAATTCCAATATTAACCTTGACCTAAAATGCTTTCTTGATAGTTGTGACAGAACCCACAGGCATAACACCAGACAAAACATCTCTACAACATTCCCCGTGTCAGACTAAACCTTTACAAAAATTCAATGCATGTCAAAGGCCCTAAAATCTGGAACACCCTACCTGAAAACTCTAGAGCTGCAGACACATTCATCACCTTCAAAACTACCGTTAGAAAACATCTTATCTCCCTGATACACCCCGTCAACTAACTACATAAAAACCACCTGGTGGTTCACACTTACACTCACTCACTCACCCATTTGACTATAAGCACAGAAATACAGTGGACCCCCGCATAACGATTACCCCCGAATGTGACCAATTATGTAAGTGTATTTATGTAAGTGCGTTTGTACGTGTATGTTTGGGGGTCTGAAATGGACTAATCTACTTCACAATATTTCTTATGGGAACAAATTCGGTCAGTACTGGCACCTGAACATACTTCTGGAGTGAAAAAATATCGTTAACCGGGGGTCCACTGTATGTATCTTAATCTTAAAATAATGATTCCTAACTAGTCACAAGTTTGCCTGTGATACTCCAATATAAAATTTATGCATTGTGCCAAAACAAAAGCATTCACAGTGCTAAACTCACAAACTAGTATTTAGTCACTTAGTATTTAGTCAACTTACTCCACAATTTGTAATAATTTAGGGATACGAATTAATCTAAGTTTGCCCGAAATGCCTAGCCTGGCTAGGTGTTCTAGTGGCCCCCTCTGTAATTAGTATTTTATTATATGTAAACCACACAATAACCAAAATCTGTAACCCCCGCATTGTAATCCTAATAGAGAATAAACTTTGATTTGATTTGATTTGCTTCTCTCATATGTGGGCCTACCAACATTCTCCTGCTTGATCTGAAGCCGCTAGAATTTTTGAGTACATGTACGTCAAACACGGTGGCTCGTAAGACATATATATACAACCGAAACAGTCAAAGGGTTAAAAGGAGAAACTTTCATTTTTCCTTTTTGGCCACCCCTGCCTCTGTGGGATAAGGCCGGTTTGTTGAAAGAAAGAATTACGTACATATACTATACTCAAAAGAAAGCCACTTAATATGCAAAGTATTTTGGACAAACTAATCCTAAAACTTCTATAAGAACATAAGAAAGGAGGAACACTGCAGCAGGCCTGTTGGCCCATACTAGGCAGGTCCTTCACAATTCATCCCACTAACAAAACATTTGCCCAACCCAATTTTCAATGCTACTAGAAGAAATAAGCTCTGATGTGCAAGTCCCACTCAAATCCAACCCCTCTCACTCATGTACTTATCCAACCTAAATTTAAAACTACCCAAAGTCCTAGCCTCAATAACCCAACTACGTAGACTGTTCCACTCATCAACTACCCTATTTCCAAACCAATACTTTCCTATGACCTTTCTAAATCTAAACTTATCTAATTTAAATTCATTACTGTGGGTTCTCTTTTGGAGAGATATCCTCAAGACCTTATTAATATCACAACACAATTTTCGTTCTAGCATATAATTTTAGGCATTCTGTAGCAGTACAGTATGAGTAATTCATTCCAAATACAGTGGTACCTTGACATACAGTTTAATTCATTCTATGACCAAGCTCGTAACTCAATTTGCTCGTATGTCAAATCAATTTTCCTCACTGAAATTAATTGAAATGCCATTAATCCGTTCCAGCCCCCAAAAAGCCACCCCCAGGGCAGGAGAAAATACTGCAATATAATGCTAGTATCAACTTTATGGCTTATTTGTCTATCAGAATTGATCTAATATGACATAATAAACACTATAATTAGAATGAATAAAATAGGCCATAATATGGTGAGTGTCCAGGACCAGCCCGAGCATATAAAATCATTACTGCTCCTTCCTATAACGTATTCTTTGGTCCTGGGTAAGAGAAACCTGAGTTTTTGTGAGGCTAACTGCACTAGATCACTAGTTTCATAAGGAAAACACTGAAAAGCAATTGACTTATTTCACGAAGACCCATTTATTATTGAAGTAAATGCAATAATATTGACAGGAATCACAAAAAAATGATTGCTCTACAATTGGCTTGTGGAATATTAAAAATATTCCAAATATTTTGGGATTTGTGTGGGAGTAAAGGGCAAGACATTTTGCAAATGCCAAAAACTTAGCAACTTTATTTTTTTGTAGAATAACTAAAGATAATTACACAATTACCTCCAGTAAGACCATCACACTAGCATTGTTTTATAAGCACCAAGTCCCAAAACCACCTTTCATTGTGCCATTTAGGCAGGGGTTCTTGCCAAATGTCATTATCAGTAATTATTTTTTTTTTTATTTGCGGCAGCGTATCCGAAGCTCACTCGTAGCTCGGATTTTGGCTTGGAACTCAAAACAAAAAATCGACCAAGCAACGGCTTGTAACTCAGAAAACTCGTAAGTTGGGGCACTCGTAAGTCAAGGTACCACTGTAAAAGTTGGTCGATATTTAAAAAAAATTCAGTAAGAGTCGATTTGCTGTTGAAGAGGAACTAATGTTGAATACAATGAGATACATTGAAAATGACATATCGGACAATTGTAGATAGTTCGCATTAATTTATACAAGTTTAGTAAGATACACTTTATGGAGTGGCAGATTTATGGCAAATAGGAAGATGTCTCTCTCATGTTATTACTACACACTAAGGTATATAGGAACGTACAATGCATCTTCCTCAATCGGTGGGAAGTGTTAGCCAAATGGATTTTGAAAACAAACCCTTCAAGCTATGCAGATACAGTGCTCCGGCAGCTGGTTCACTTGCTATCATTGATTATTTTGCACCTATCCTCATTTTACTATGTTAATTTTCTTATGAGTTACCAAATAAAAATATCTAAGTACACGTAGTATACTGTAACTCTACAAGTTTTATTTCCTTTATTTTAAGTTAAGGTAAGTTAAACTGACTTAGGTTAATTTACATAAACATATAAAATAATATATTTAGCCATAAGCAAGCTAACTGAAAAAAGACTGAAATATGTCTGTCAATGCAGTGGCTGAGAATAACCTGGAAACATTGAAATTTGCAAGAGTATCACTTGGCCTGTAAAAATAGGTTGTTCATTCATCATAGTAAACTTTAACAAAGATATTATAAAATTTAAATCTAAGCTTTTGCATAATCTGTCAGTGATATTTAATACATCTGCATGAAGGCAGTACTATTTCATTTTTAGATTTTTACTTGAGACAGTAAAAGGAGGAGCATAATTTTATAGTAATGAAAGTTAAGGCACATCTAAGGAGTAATCTCATCTTGAAAATTTTGAAAATGTTCTACAAAACTTACCTTCTGTGTATAAGCCAGTGTTTCCTTAGTGTGCTTGAGGTCTTTAGTGCACGAAATGAGATCATCCAGGAGATGCTGGACAAGAGGCAGGGCATCAGGAGGGAGAGGCTCACGGTAACCCAGTTTGTCCAGGGTCACCCGCACCTCTTGGAGAACATCACCACCAGACATATTCTGGGACATGCTATTTGGAAAGAGACATGGGAAACAGAGACTGTTAATACAACACACACTTGTGTACATGTATCTGCTACTTTTACATTAAATGCAATTTGGAGAAAGATTTATGTAGTTTTTACCTTATAAAATACAGTGGACCCTCAGTTATCAGCCGTTCTGCTTATTGGCCAACTCAGTTATCGGCCGTTGTTTTGGCTTTCAGTTATCGGCCGTTATTCTGCTTATCAGTCATATTGGAAGCGTCCACCACCAGCCGCTCACGCGTTCCTGAGTCAGTGTGGCTGTCTCTGGGCGAGTGAGGAAACTTCTGCTCATTCATCCAAACATTTTGCTATACTCCATGGTTTTTGGTGGTTACTGATTAAGTGCAACTGCAAAATAAGTAACCATGAAGAACTTTCATCATTCATTCCATCACTGTCTTGCCAGAGGGGTGATTTACACTACAGTTTATAAAACTGCAACATTAACACCCTTCCTTCAGAGTGCAGACACTGTACAGTACTTCCCATCTCCAGGACTTAAGTCTGGCCTGCCGGTTTCCCTGAATCCCTTCATAAATGTTACTCTGCTCACACTCCAACAGTACATCAAGTATTAAAAACCATTTGTCTCCATTCACTCCTATCAAATATGCTCATGCATGTTTGCTGAAAGTCCAAGTCCCTCGCACACAAAACCTCCTTTACCCCCACCCTCCAACCTTTCCAATCCGACCCCTACCCCGCCTTCCCTCCACTACAGATTTATACACTCTCGAAGTCATACTGTTTTGTTCCATTCTCTCTACATGTTCGAACTACCTCAACAACCCCTCCTCAGCCCTCTAGACAACAGTTTTGGCAATCCCGCACCTCCTAACTTCCAAACTACAAATTCTCTGCATTATATTCACACCACACATTGCCCTCAGACATGACATCTTCACTGTCTCCAGCCTTCTCCTCACTGCAACATTCATCACCCATGCTTCACACCCATATAAGAGTGTTGGTAAAACTATACTCTCATACAGTCCCCTCTTTGCTTCCAAGGACAAAGTTCTTTGTGTCCACAGACTCCTAAGTGAACTGCTCACCGTTTTCCCCTCATCAATTCTATGATTCACCTCATCTTTCATAGACCCATCTGCTGACACATCCACTCCCAAATATCTGAATACATTTACCTCTTCCATACTCTCTCCCTCCAATCTGATATCCAATCTTTTGTCACCTAATCTTTTTATCCTCATAACCTTACTCTTTCCTATATTCACTTTTAATTTTCTTCTTTTACATACCCTACCAAATTCATCCACCAACCTCTGCAACTTCTCTTCAGAATCTCCCAAGAGCAAAGTGTCATCAGCAAAAAGCAACTGTGACAACTCCCACTTTATGTTTCATTCTTTATCTTTTAACTCCACACCTCTTGCCAAGACCCTTGCATTCACTTCTCTTACAACCCCATCTATAAATATATTGAACAACCATGGTGACATCACACATCCTTGTCTAAGGCCTACTTTTACTGGGAAATAATCTCCCTCTTTCCTACATACTTTAACCTGAGCCTCACTATCCTCGTAAAAACTCTTCACTGCTTTCAGTAACCTACCTCCTATACCATACACTTGCAACATCTGCCACATTGCCCCCCTATCCAACATGTCATACGCCTTTTCCAAATCCATAAATACCACAAAAACCTCTTTAGCCTTATCTAAATACTGTTCACCTATATGTTTCACTGTAAACACTTGGTCTACACACCCCCTACCTTTCCTAAAGCCTCCTTGTTCATCTGCTATCCTACTCTCCGTCTTACTCTTAATTCTTTCAATGATAACTCTACCATACACTTTACCAGGTATACTCAACAGACTTATCCTCCTAAAATTTTTGCAGTCTCTCTTGTCCCCTTTGCCTTTATACAAAGGAACTATGCACGCTCTCTGCCAATTCCTAGGTACCTTACCCTCTTCCATACATTTATTAAATAATAGCAACAATCGCTCCAAAACTATATCCCCACCTGCTTTTAACAAAACTGCGCAGCATAATCTAAATGAGACCTAACCAAAGATGTACAGAGTTGAAGAACAACCTGAGGACTTCTATTATTTATATTTCTTGCTATGAAACCAAGGATTCTGTTAGCTTTATTGCACACACTTATGCACTGTTGTCTTGGTTTCAGATTACTGCTAACCAGAACTCCTAAATCCTTTTCGCAATCTGTAATATTAAGATCTACATTATTTAGTTTGTATGTGGCATGGTTATTTTCATGTCCAACATTTGGAACTTTGCATTTGTCTGTATTAAACTGCATCTGCCACTTCTCTGACCACTGCATCAGTCTATTCAAATCATCCTGGAGTGGTCTAATGTCCTCATTAGAATGAATTTGATGGCCTATTTTGGTGTCATCAGCAAATTTGCTTATGTTGCTATTTATTCCCTCATATGTCGTTTGTGTAGACTGTGAACAACAAGGGGCCCAACACTGACCCCTGTGGAATACCGCTTGTGACGTGCCCCCATTCTGATTTCTCCCCATTTATGCAAACTCTCTGCTGCCTATTTGTCAACCATGCCTCTACCCAGGAAAAAATTTCTCCTCCTATTCAGTATGCCTTAAGATTTCTCAACAGCCTCTGATGTGGAACTCTATCAAAAGCCTTACTGAAGTCCATATACATAATATCATATTCAACAACAATTGCCTTTATTACACTTCTAGTCAGGCTAAGACATTACTCAGTGCCAACCATAACATAACTGTATTCAATTTTAATGTCAGATCACTAAGCAAGCACTATGATGACCTTCAGGCACTACTGAATTCTCTAAATGTCAGTATGTCTACCATTACTCTCACTGAAACATGGCTAAAACATGATGTTACCAACATCTATTCCATACCTGGCTACACAGCCATACACAACTGTAGGTCAGATCAATTAGGAGATGGAACTAGAGTGTATAAATTCTACTTGCACAAGGGACGAGCATGGTGAATATACCTTTGCTAAATTTAAATCCAAAGACCTTACAAAACCTCTAACAGAGCAATTTATAGAGTTCCTCACTCCAACATTTACTCTTTTAGTGAAAAACTATGACACAATAACTAGCACTGAAATGAATAAACACCACCTAATACTTACACAGAACTTCAACATAAATCTCATCCAGGACCATGACCCACAAGTGACTGAATTCACAAACACTATGAACAGCTGCTTGCTTCTACCAACAATAACAAAACCTACAAGAATCATTGACACAAATGCCTCATTACTAGACCATATCTATATCCCTGTCAAAAGCAGGCATCATCCCAGATAACACCACTGACCACTATCCCATCTTTCTCATAACCAACTTGTGTAAAGTGCCCCAGGACACAACTAAGATCACATTCCGACTACACGACGAGTCATCTGTTAATAACTTCATTCAGCATTTAGTGACACCGACTGGCAAAATGAGCTAGCAGACAACTTAGATATTGATGAATATGTAAATATATCTTTACAAAAAACTCAAAACCTCTATAACATGCATTGCCCAATAAAAACTAAGCAAATCACAGCAAAGAGACTAAACAGCCCCTGGCTTACAAACAGCATCCTCAACTCTATTGATAAAAAACATCTATACGAAAAGCAGTACAGAATGGGTCTAATAACAAAGGATCTCACAAAACGTTACTCATCAGTACTAACCAATCTAATAAGGAGGTCCAAAAACTGTATTATGAAAAAAGATTTCATGACATAAAAGGTGATATGAAAATGACCTTTAAAACCTTATCTGAAATTCTAGGATCAAAAAAGCTGTCACACACAGAATTATTACCTTAACTAAACCAGACAAACCTTTCCTTCAGCCAACCGATACTGCCAACAAACTTTATGTCTTTTTCTCTACCATAGGAACAAAATTAGCAAGTAAAATCCCAATCACAAACATTCAACCAAAAGATTACCTCACTGGCAACTACCCAAATACCCTACTGAAATCTCGCTTATCATCAAAACACTAAAGAACAAGACAGGAGACCTAAATAACTTACCACCACTCGTGTATAAAAAAGCTTCTCATGTGTTGTCACCAATTATTGCAACTCTTTTTAACAAATTCATTGACTCTTCCACCTTCCCATCCATACTCAGGAAAGCAGGAGTCACCCCAATCCTCAAAGGAGGTGATCCAACTGAACTGAACAATTATAGGCCTATATCAAACCTGCTCTTACTATCTAAAATCTTCAAAAAATTAATTCACAAACAAGTCCACTCCTACCTCATATCCCACAACATACTCAACCCTTGTCAGTCTGGGTTCAGACCGAAAAAAAGTACTAATGATACTATTATATACAGTATATGCTTGAACTAATATATTCTGCACTCGAGAAAAATTAATTTCTCCTGGGGCTTTTCACAGACTTGCGAAAAGCTTTTGATACAGTTGACTATGACCTTTTTCACCAAAAACTCGAACATTACGGGGTCAGAGGACACTCTCTTGATTACCTAAAATCTTATCTTAACAACAGAACCCAATACATGTATGTATACACAAATGGAGCCAGCTCCACTACACAAGCTGTTCTTGTTGGAGTCCCACAGGGAAGCGTTCTTGGCCCACTTCTCTTTCTCATTTACATCAATGACTTGCTAAATACATCTTATTTCCTTAAACCCATTTTATTTTCAGATAACACAACTTACATCTTTTCTCGCCCAAACCCAACCATACTAAGAGACACAGTAAATGCTGAACTGCTAAAAATATCTACTTGGATGATTACCAACAAACTTACTCTCAATATATATAAAACCTACTTCATGCTTTTTGGAAACATAGTGATAAATGGTTCACCTATTTCGAGACAGGCAGAGGGCAAACTTCTAGGTCTCCACCTTGACTGCAGTCTCAAATTTCAAACACACATACAGCAAAATTTCCAAGAAAGTCTCCAAAACAATAGGCATTCTTTCAAAGATACAGTACTATGTACCCCAATCAGCTCTTCTAGCTTTGTACCACTCTCTCATTTACTCTTACCTCACCTATGGTATTTGTGCATGGGGCTCAACCATAGCAAATCACCTTAAGCCTTTAATAACCCAGCAAAAAGCTGAAGTGCAGTTGATTACTAACTCCTGCATTAGACAACTTAACTTGCTAAATATACAAAACATCCACACTTATTATTGTGCCTACTGCATACACAGAACACTATACTCTAATGTAAACCCTCCACTCAAACTCCTCCTGATAATTTTAACAGAACACACAACCATATCAGAAACAGATCACTCTTCGATATCCCTCGTGTTCATCTCTCCCTATGCAAAAATGCTATGCACGTAAAAGGCCCAAAGATCTGGAATTCATTGCCAGAACATACTAAAGGACCCCTGTCTGCAAATCAGTTTAAGGCCCTAATAAGAAATCACCTCATCACCTAAAATTAACCAGACAAACTGTACCTAATCACTACCAGTTTCACAAAAGCTACTCACATTGTGTTGATGAATGCTCAACCACTTACTACTTCCAAATTAGGATGTCTATTTTTTCATTGTTTTTAATAGTAGTAGATTGTAATACAGTACATCATAATGTAAATTGTTCCATTGTAATACCAAATTTCATTGTTTTAAATAGTACTAAACTGTAATATATCATATTGTAAATTGTTTTAAATTGTTACATTGTAATACTGTAATCTTTATTAATTCAATAGTGTAGTAAGTCTCTACTAGACTTATCAAAACCATGTAGCATTACCTGATAGAATATACAATTCTACTGTACTCACTGTAACTCATCTAATGACCATATTAACTATGTATTATTTGAAGATTGAGACACTTATGCAACATATGGGAATCTGTTGCATAAGTGTCTCAATCTTCAACTTGTCGGTTTTCCAAACCATTCATCACTATGTATTATTTCCTTACTAATCTTAAGTTAATCTTTAAGTTTGCCCAAAATGCTCTGCATAAAAAGGGGCTTTTGGCATGTACACCCAACTATTATAGTCCTCTGTACAACCATGTACTGTAATTTGTCAAAATAAACATCTTTATCTTTAATACCATGATCTACCTCCTCAAATACCTTAGTGAAGAAAGTTAGTAAATTCGTAAGACAGAAAAGCTCCTTTGTAAAACCGTGCTCAATTCATTAATCAATTTATGCCTTTCAAGGTGGCTATGAATTGTCTTGGCAATTATTGATTCCATAAATTTACCAACTATGGAAGTAAGGCTTATTGGTCTATAATTCGAAGCTAAGGACCTGTCACCTGCCTTGTAAATAGGTATTACATTTGCCATTTTCCACCTGTCGGGCACTATGCCAGTTTGTAGTGATATATTGAAAAGATTAGCCAAAGGTATGCTAAGTTCCTCTTTACCTTCCTTTAAAACCCTTGCAAACAGTTCATCAGGGCCTGGGGATTTGTTAGGTTTTAATTTCTCTATTTGTCTGAGGACCTTGTCACTAGTTACCCTAATCGTGCATAGTTTATTATCGTCCTGTTCTACATAATTTATTTCTGGAATTTCACTAGTATCTTCCTTGCATGACATCTCAGGGCCTACACATCTCAAATACATAACCCAGCTCCCCAGCAGTGGGCCGCATGCCCAGAATGCTGCAGGCATTATCTCTCTGGATTGCAACACTGAGTTTCTGAAAGAGGAAGCTGGTTGCTCTGGTGTCCTGGGTTTCTGCGATGAGTTTTTCACCTAATTCTTTGAGGAATTTTAGAGCACACTTGCCCCATGATTCGAGGGTCTCTGACCCTACTGAGACAAAGTTATAGCATGGGGCCAGCCCTCTGTATGTGTTGATCATCAACACATACAGCTTCAGAATAATACATAAGTACATGTATGTATGTTTATGTATGGATATGGATGTATTTATACAGATGTATGTATATGGATGTATGTTTATGTACATGTATGTGTGTATCTGTCTGTGTGGTCTACTTGTTTGTGGCAAGGTGTGGTCTAGTCTAATCTTGTTTGGTCTGGTCTGGTGTCTGCCTCTGTAATTTGGTCTGATCTTGTCTTGTCTAGTCTGATCTTATCTGGTCTGATCTTGCTTGGTTTGATCTTGTCTTGTCTGGTCTGATCTTGCTTGGTTTGATCTTGTCTTGTCTGGTCTGATCTTGCTTGGCTTGATCTTGTCTTGTCTGGTCTGATCTTGCTTGGCTTGATCTTGTCTTGTCTGGTCTGTTCTTGTTTGGCTTGATCTTGTCTTGTCTGGTCTGTTCTTGCTTGGTTTGATCTTGTCTTGTCTGGTCTGTTCTTGCTTGGTTTGATCTTGTCTTGTCTGGTCTGTTCTTGCTTGGTTTGATCTTGTCTGGTCAGGTCTGTTCTTGCTTGGCTTGATCTTGTCTTGTCTGGTCTGATCTTGCTTGGTTTGATCTTGTCTTGTCTGGTCTGATCTTGCTTGGCTTGATCTTGTCTTGTCTGGTCTGTTCTTGCTTGGCTTGATCTTGTCTTGTCTGGTCTGTTTTTGCTTGGTTTGAACTTCTCTTGTCTGGTCTGTTCTTGCTTGGTTTGATCTTGTCTGGTCAGGTCTGTTTAGCTAAGTATATTTGATCTGGTGTAAGTATAATAATTTAATATCTTTATTTCTACAAGTACACGTACAAGATATACAGGTCTAGCTGACATCAATGACATACTACTACATGTATATAGAAAAACCTCGTTATGCAGAGCATTTCCTGCAAACTAGGTCAATTTTCTCCCCAGGATGCAACCCACACCAGTTGACTAACACCCAGGTACCTATTTTAGTACTAGGTGAACATGGACAGCAGGTGTCTTATGGAAACACGTCATAATTTCACCACTCATAAAGGGGATCGAACCACTGACCTCAGTGTGTGATCTGAGTGTGGTAGCAATCAAGCTACGGGATAATTAACCGAGCTATTCATGTACAGGTACAGTTACATAAATTATCATACATAGCAGCATATGTGTAAATTACCAAGGATAACCTAGGAAAGTCAAAGTGACTTATTTCCATTGGGATTTGATCTGGTCTGGTCTGAAGTCTAGTCTTGTCCGTCTGTCTGGTCTATGTCTGGTTCGATCTGTCTGGTCTGTCTGTCTGGTCTGTCTGTCTGGTCTGTCTGTCTGGTCTGTCTGTCTGGTTCGATTGTCTGGTCTGGTCTGAAGTCTAGTCTGGCCTGTCTGGTTCGTTCTGTCTTGTCTGGTCTGGTCTGGTCTGGTCTGGTCTGGTCTGGTCTGGTCTGGTCTGTCTGTCTGGTCTGGTCTAGTCTATATCACGTTAACAATATAACTTAAGGTAACCCACCAAAGTCAGTCACAGTAAATTCTTTCAGTTTGAACCACCACTTTACTTTAATATTTCGCTTAGCTGGGACAAATCATTTTTTCCTTACACATCTGCCACGTATACCTTGAAGAAACGTGTTAATTACCTAATATTTGGCGAGAAAGATGTCCCTGAGCATAATTTTGAAGGAAAACACTTGTAACGCAGCTCAAATACTAGAACTTGGAAGTAACCAATCAGCTTGTAGCTTACATGAGAGGTCTGCCTCAACCAATAAGGAGCGGTGTTATTGCTCCTGGTGTTGGGGTTATTAAGAGACTCCAAACTGTACGCCTTTTTTGAGCCCAGCTTCCCGGTAGTCCAGGAAGGACGCCTTTTTTGAGCCCAGCTTCCCGGTAGTCCAGGAAGGACGCCTTTTTTGAGCCCAGCTTCCCGGTAGTCCAGGAAGGACGCCTTTTTTGAGCCAGCTTCCGGTAGTCCAGGAAGGACGCCTTTTTTGAGCCCAGCTTCCCGGTAGTCCAGGAAGGACGCCTTTTTTGAGCCCAGCTTCCGGTAGTCCAGGAAGGACGCCTTTTTTTGAGCCCAGCTTCCCGGTATTCCAGGAAGGACGCCTTTTTTGAGCCCAGCTTCCCGGTAGTCCAGGAAGGACGCCTTTTTTGAGCCCAGCTTCCCGGTAGTCCAGGAAGGACGCCTTTTTTGAGCCCAGCTTCCCGGTAGTCCAGGAAAGATGCCTTTTTTGAGCCCAGCTTCCCGGTAGTCCAGGAAGGACGCCTTTTTTGAGCCCAGCTTCCCGGTAGTCCAGGAAGAACGCCTATTTTGAGCCCAGCTTCCCGGTAGTCCAGGAAGGACGCTTTTTTGAGCCCGGCTTCCCGGTAGTCCAGGAAGGACGCTTTTTTTGAGCCCAGCTTCCTGGTAGTCCAGGAAGGACGCTTTTTTGAGCCCAGCTTCCCGGTAGTCCAGGAAGGACGCTTTTTTGAGCCCGGCTTCCCGGTAGTCCAGGAAGGACGCTTTTTTGAGCCCGGCTTCCCGATAGTCCAGGAAGGACGCTTTTTTGAGCCCGGCTTCCCGGTAGTCCAGGAAGGACGCTTTTTTTTGAGCCCAGCTTCCTGGTAGTCCGGGAAGGACGCTTTTTTTTAGCCCAGCTTTCCGGTAGTCCAGGAAGAACGCTATTTTTGAGCCCAGCTTCCCGGTAGTCCAGCAAGGATGCTTTTTTTGAGCCCAGCCTCTCGGTAGTCCAGGAAGGACGCTTTTTTTGAGCCCAGCTTCCCGGTAGTCCAGGAAGGACGCTTTTTTGAGCCCAGTCTCCAGGTAGTCCAGGAAGGACGCTTTTTTGAGTCCAGCATCCCGGTAGTCCAGGAAGGACGCTTTTTTGAGCCAAGCTTCCCGGTAGTCCAAGAAGGACTTTTTTTGAGCCCAGCTTCCCGGTAGTCCAGGAAGGACGCCTTTTTTGAGCCCAGTCTCTCGGTAGTCCAGGAAGGACACTTTTTTTTTAGCCCAGCCTCTCGGTAGTCCAGGAAGGACGCTTTTTTTGAGCCCAGCCTCCCGGTAGTCTAGAAGGTACGCTTTTTTTTGAGCCCAGCCTCTCGGTAGTCCAGGAATAACGCTTTGTTTTGAGCCCAGCCTCTCAGAAGTCCAGGAAGGACGCTTTTTTTTTTTAGCCCAGCCTCTCGGTAGTCCAGGAAGGACGCTTTTTTTGAGTCCAGTCTCTCGGTAGTCTAGGAAGGACGCTTTTTTTGAGCCCATCCTCTCGGTAGTCTAGAAGGTACACTTTATTTTTTTGAGTCCAGCCTCTCGGTATTCCAGGAGGTACACTTGTTTTTTTTTAGTCAGCCTCCCGGTAGTCTAGAAGGTATACTTTTTTTTTTTAGCCCAGCCTCTCGGTAGCCCAGGAGGTACGCTTTCTTGAGCCCGGCCTCTCGGTAGCCCAGGAGTTACGCTTTTTTTTAGTCCAGCCTCTCGGTAGCCCAGGAGGTACGCTTTTTTGAGCCCAGCCTCTCGGTAGTCCAGGAGGTACGCTTTTTTTTGAGTCCAGCCTCCCGGTCGTCTAGAAGGTATGCTTTTTTTTTTTAGCCCAGCCTCTCGGTAGCCAGGAGGTATGCTTTTTTTGAGTCCAGCCTCTCGGTAGCCCAGGAGGTATGCTTTCTTGAGCCCAGCCTCTCGGTAGTCCAGGAGGTACGCTTTTTTTGAGTCCAGCCTCCCGGTAGTCCAGGAGGTACGCTTTTTTTGAGCCCAGCCTCTCGGTAGCCCAGGAGGTATGCTTTTTTTGAGTCAAGCCTCCCGGTAGTCCAGGAGGAACGCTTTTTTTGAGCCCAGCCTCTTGGTAGTCCAGGAGGTACGCCTTTTTTTGAGCCCAGCCTCTCGGTAGTCCAGGAGTTGAGCCCAGCCTCTCGGTAGTCCGGGAGGTACGCTTTCTTTAGCCCAGCCTCCCGGTAGTCCAGGAGATACGCCTTTTTTTGAGCCCAGCCTGCCGGAATCCCTAGAAATATATGTTGCCCAAATATTTGCGAAATTGGAAAACAAACAAGGTTTCTTCCGGAAAGAGAATTAGTTGTGTTGCCTTAGCTGTTAGTTGACTGTGCGTCTGATGCTCAGCCAGTGAGTGAAAGTGCAAAAAATACAGAATTAGAGACTGTACAATGGGTGTTTACTGGACCTCACCACGCATGGCTAAATAGCGAAAAATATATTACAGCCAATTTAAATATTACAAATTTCTTCATATAGCTATAGAAGACAATATAGTATGGGGTTATAATCTTAAAAAAAAGTATCTCATTACCACCAAAATAGTCACTGTTAGACTGCAGTCTCTTCAAAAAACATTTCATTCATCTTTCATAGCAGCAATGGATATAATGACAATAAGTTGAAGAATTAGACATATGTGCAACAATAGCACATCCCCACCATGAAGACGCCCCACCATGAAGACGCCCCACCATGATGACGACGCCCCACGAAGACGACGCCCCACCATGAAGACGCCCCACCATGATGACGACGCCCCACGAAGACGATGCCCCACCATGAAGACGCCCCACCATGATGACGCCCCACGAAGACGACGCCCCACCATGAAGATGCCCCATCGTGAAGACGCTCCACCATGAAGACGATGCCCCACCATGAAGACGCCCCATCATGAAGATGCCCCACCATGAAGACGCCCCATCATGAAGACGCCCCATCATGAAGACGCCTCATCATGAAGACGCCGCACCACAGACTATACAGTGTCTGTGGAGGTAAGATGGAAGGCATTTAGGCTTAATTCAGGGAATAAGAGTACAGATCCAATTCCTTAGATCAAGAGCCCCTCACCAGCATCAAGGAACCTTCATTGAAGGGAGACGCTTCGCCAACCAGCAACAAAATCAGAAGACTGAAGAGATTGAAGACGAGGAAATCAGTCCTCTAGCCCAGGAGCAGGTGCTCAGCAATGCAGCCTTGATGACAGAAGCATAGTTAGGTAAAAGTGGGTCCACATAATGGAGTTAGATGAGGTGCAGCAGATGAAAGCACCGTCACTCATGACATTTCTAGTTTTGATAAGATATAAAATAAAATTTGTTCAAATTTTTAACCTGGAGGGTTAGCCACCCAGGATAACCCAAGAGAGTCAGTGCGTCATCGAAGACTCTTATTTCCATTGGGGTCCTTCAATCTTGTCCCCCAGGATGCGACCCACACAGTGGCGTGCAGAGGTTTGGTGATGCCCGGGGCCAACTCCTTGATAGTATGCCCCAAAGACTCAAGTATGAGGCCTAGTACTGAGAAATATTATGAGAAAGGGTGATATTTTGAATATGTAAACACATGAAACATGAAATAAACACTTTATTCGATTTAAATATAAATCAACCAAATTTATTAAGTTCTTTTCCCAAAATGATATCTCCTGTCAGAAAACACTTTATCTACTTCACTTTTTACATCAGCTGTGAGAAATTCTTTTTCAATGCTTATTAAAGCCAGATTGGTCAGTCGCTCCTGTGACATTCAAGACCTCAGATGATAATAATAACAATAATACCTTTATTTCCTACAAGTACATGTACATGCTATAGAGGCCTAGCTGACATCAATGATACATTATTATTACTATGTGGAAAGCCCCTTGTTATGCTGAGCATTTCGGGCAAATTAGGTCAGTTCTGTCCCAGGATGCGACCCACACTAGTCGACTAACACCCAGGTACCCATTTTAAACTGATGGGTGAACAGGGACAGGGACAGCAGGTGTCTTATGGAAATATGTCCCTAATGTTTTCCAGCCGTACCGGAGGAGATTCGAACTCCGGACCTCAGTGTGTGACCTTCACAACCTGCGACAGAAAATGTGATTGTAAGCAGTGATTGTAAGCGAGCCACTGCTCACTCTAAGGGTCGACAAACCAAATGAATTCTTTATGAACGAAACCCAAAATTTGGTCATCCTAAAAATCTCGGATATTATTCTAACTCAACAAGACTTTGAAGAGGCAATTAATGACATGCCCATGCACTCTGCCCCAGGCCCAGACTCGTGGAACTCCGTGTTCATCAAGAATTGCAAGAAGCCCCTATCGCGTGCCTGCAGCATTTTATGGAGAGGGAGCAGGAGCATGGACACAGGGGTCATCCCACACACACTAAAAACAACAGACATAGCCCCACTCCACAAATCCCACACACACACTAAAAACAACAGACATAGCCCCACTCCACAAAGGTGGCAGTAAAGCAATTGCAAAGAACTACAGACCGATAGCGGGGGCGTTGATCTTCGGAACTCTCTCCAGGTAAACTCATACAAATCTTTGAGAGGGTTCTAAGAAGCAAGATCGCCAACCACCTGGATACCCATCAATTACACAACCCAGGGCAACACGGGTTTAGAGCGGGTCGCTCCTGCCTGTCCCAGCTACTGGACCACTGTGACAAGGTCCTGGATGCTGTAGAGGATAAACAAAATACAGATATAGTATACACAGACTTTGCAAAAGGTTTCGACAAGTGTGACCAAGGTGTAATAGCACACAAAATGCTGGATAAAGGAATAATGGGAAAATTTGGTAGAAGGATCTACAACTTCCTGACAAATAGAATACAAAGAGTAATAATAAATAGAGTAAAGTCCCAAGCAGCCATGGTAAAAAGCTCTGTTCCACAAGGCACAGTACTCGCTCCCATTCTATTCCTCATCCTCATTTCTGACATAGGCAGAGATGTAAGCCATAGCTCCGTGTCTTCCTTTGCTGATGACACCCGGATCACCACGGCAGTGACCTCCATCGAGGACACTGCGAGACTCCAAGCGTCCAAGCGGACATCAACCAAATCTTCGAATGGGCCACTCAAAACAATATGAAGTTCAAAGAGGAGAAATTTCAACTATTCAGATATGGAAAACTTGAAGAAATTAAAAATGTGTCACGGTATACCACAAATTCTAACCATACAATAGAGCTGGAAAGTAATGTGAAGGACCTGGGAGTGATAATATCTGAGTATCTCACCTTCAAAGACCACAACAATGAATCTACCTCATCCGCTAGGAAAATGATAGGACGGATAATGGGAACCTTCAAAACTAGGGACGCCAAGCCCATGATGATTCTCTTCAAATCGCTTGTGCTCTCTAGGCTGGAATACTGCTGTACACTAACGGCCCCCTTCAAGGCTGGCGACATTGCAGACCTGGAGATTGTGCAAAGAACTTTCACGGCACACATAAGTGCGATAAGGCACCTAAACTACCGGGAACTGTTGAAAGTCCTTGATTAAGTAAGTAAGTAAGTTTATTCAGGTATACACAAATACAGTTACATAGAATTATCATACATAGCAGCATATGTGTAGAGAACCTAGGATAACCCGTATTCCCTCGAACGCAGGGGAGAGAGATATATGATAATATACATTTCAAATTCAATTCAAATTCAAATTCAAAGTTTATTCTCTATAAGGATTACAATGCTGAGTTTACAGAAATTTGGTTATTGTTTGGTTTACATGTAGTAAAATTGTGATTACAGAGTGTACCACTAGAACGCTTAGCATGGCTAGGCATTTCGGGCATACTTAGTTTTATTCTTAATTGTAAAATATTACAAATTATGAGGTAAGTTGGTCTTATGGCTAAGTGACTAAATACTAGTTTATGAGTTTAGCAATGTGAATGCTTTTGTTTTGGCACAGTATATAGTTTCAGTATTGGAGTATCACAGGATTCATTATTTTAAGACTGAGATTAATATTTCTGTTTATGGTCAAATGAGTGAGCGAGTGTAAGTGTGAACCACCAGGTGGTATTCGTGTAGTTAGTTGACGGGGTGTATCAGGGAGATAAGATGTTTTCTAATGGTAGTTTTGAAGGTGATGAATGTGTCTGCAGTTCTAGAGTTCTCAGGTAGGGTATTCCAGATTTTAGGGCCTTTGACATACATTGAATTTTTGTAAAGGTTTAGTCGGACACGGGGAATGTCGTAGAGATGTTTGTGTCTGGTGTTATGCCTGCACACGAAATTCACTCCATATGAAAGCAAAAGACTCGGCAGGAGATGCAACATTCCCCCGATGAAAAGCAGGGGCCCCACGTGTACACTGAGAGACAACACAATAAGTGTCCGGGGCCCAAGACTGTTCAATTGCCTCCCAGCATACATAAGGGGGATTACCAATAGACCCCTGGCTGTCTTCAAGACGGTACTGGACAGGCACCTAAAGTCAGTACCTGACCAACCGGATTGTGGTTCTAACGTCAGCTTGCGTGCGGCCAGCAGTAGCAGCCTGGTTGATCAGATCCTGATCCACCATGAGACCTGGTCTCAGACCGGGCCGCGGGGGCGTTGACCCCCGAAACCCTCTTCAGGTAAACTCCAGGTATGAAACACACAGCGTCGGAAAGACATCCCTCCCAAACTGCAGTAAAGACTACAGAGCATCTTTAGGATCAGGGGAATTCTATTCCCTCCAGCTCGAAGGAGCATCACAAAATCAACAATTTCGTCATATAACTGAATAGCTGCCACATCATTATCATAATAATTTGCAAAGTCTGAACATTCCTTTTTTTAATTTCTCCCTTGCATGTTCATCTTCAATTGGGGGGCACTATTTTCTCTGGACAAAGGTTACATCATGTTAAAGGAATAAAGGGCTAGTCACTGCCTCTGTAGTGCCGTGAGCCTCCAAATATTCATTTATCACTGTAATAAAGTTGGTAGAATTACCGACAATATGTAAAGTAAAAGGACACAAGTGCAACTAATGTGACATTTTATTGTGGCAACGTTTCGCTCTCCAGGAGCTTTATCAAGCTTGATAAAGCTCCTGGAGAGCGAAACGTTGCCACAATGAAATGTCACATTAGTTGCACTTGTGTCCTTTTACTCATTTATCACTTCTGAAATTTCAAAATCATTATCTTATTTCCCTCTTTAATTGGATGCCCCTCCATTTGGATGCCCGGGGGCACCACCCTTTCGCCCCCCTCCTCAGCACGCCACTGGACCCACACCAGTCGAATAACACCCAGGTACCTACGTACCTACTCTTAGGTAAATAGGGACAACAGTTGTAAAGAAATATGCCCACGTTTCCACTCATGACGGTGCCCCGTGGCCTGGTAGGCAACACATTCGCTTCACACACGTGTCCGTGGTTCGATCCCCGGCATGGGCGGAAACATTGGGAGTATTTCCTTACAACTGCTGTTCCGTTCCCCTAGCAAGCAAGTAGGTACCTAGGTGTTAGTCAACTGGTGTGGGTCCCATCCTGGGGGACAAGATTGAGGACCCCAGTGGAAATAAGAGCGACAGTCCTCGATGATGCTCTGTCTTTCTTAGGTTATCCTGGGTGACTAACCTCCGGGGTTAAAAATCTGAACAAAATCTTATTTTATCTTATATTATGTTAGCCACGGACACTCAGTGTGTAAGACGAATGGTCCACCAACTGAGCCACAGGACAGGTGGACTCCCTGGCCTGAACATTGAGGCTTCGTTCGGCCGACTCCAAAGGTTCATCAGTAATCTTTACGACTCAATCTGTCACAACCTCTATAACCAACAACAACAACATGCAGAAATACGAGAAGTTGGAGAAGATTGGCGAAGGTATTATACTCAATGCTAGTACTGGCCGCATATACCCCAGAGCTCCTAGGAGTCATATTCCCGTGGGAGCCTATGATTATTGTTATAAGTTAGGTCAAGCTCTTGTTACAGCAGATCTGTTGGGCTGAGCGCTCGTTCACGTACACCAAGATATGTCATTATTATCCAGAACAGTTGTTAACGGCAATATAATACAGCAGTATGACCTCTTTCTATTGGGAGTTCTTCCTTAAAAGGCGACCTACAATAATTTATTAACACTAAGGTGAGCTGGCAATAGGTATAAAAAGACATTTTTATGTCCCACTTCAAGGAGGTGCTTTGATAGCAACGAGAGGCTCCTGATCCAAGGAACTAGATCTGTCCTCGTCTTCCTTTGATTGATCCTAATTGTCTTCCATTTTCCTAGTCAATCAACGACCCCTGTGGGTTCAACTATGCTGATCACTTCTGCTCTCCACATGACACAATAACATAAAGTCAATGGAACAAATACTTTGAAGGATGATGAAGGTGATCTCATGAGTTAGAAAAAATATACACACCAATATTGATCAAAATAAATAAACTGATAAACATTTTCAGCTCCTTGATTATGTGAGAAATCACATAAGCGCTAGGAAGTTCACTATTCTTTTCACAGTGGTTGTTCTACATATTGTGATACCACTTGTCTACTGTGATCTTATTGTATGTACGTGTAATGTATATATATACATACATATAATGTGCCAAATAGGTAAAACTTGCGATTTTGGCATAAATAGCAACACTTTTCTTGCCGAATAAGGCAAGCAAAAATTTGTGTATTTACCTGGAGTTTACCTGGAGAGAGTTCTGGGGGTCAACGCCCCCGCGGCCCGGTCTGTGACCAGGCCTCCTGGTGGATCAGAGCCTGATCAACCAGGCTGTTGCTGCTGGCTGCACGCAAACCAACGTACGAGCCACAGCCCGGCTGATCAGGAACTGACTTTAGGTGCTTGTCCAGTGCCAGCTTGAAGACTGCCAGGGGTCTGTTGGTAATCCCCCTTATGTGTGCTGGGAGGCAGTTGAACAGTCTCGGGCCCCTGACACTTATTGTATGGTCTCTTAAAGTGCTAGTGACACCCCTGCTTTTCATTGGGGGGATGGTGCATCGTCTGCCAAGTCTTTTGCTTTCATAGTGAGTGATTTTCGTGTGCAAGTTCGGTACTAGTCCCTCTAGGATTTTCCAGGTGTATATAATCATGTATCTCTCCCTCCTGCGTTCCAGGGAATACAGGTTTAGGAACCTCAAGCGCTCCCAGTAATTGAGGTGTTTTATCTCCGTTATGCACGCTGTGAAGGTTCTCTGTACATTTTCTAGGTCGGCAATTTCACCTGCCTTGAAAGGTGCTGTTAGTGTGCAGCAATATTCCAGCCTAGATAGAACAAGTGACCTGAAGTGTGTCATCATGGGCTTGGCCTCCCTAGTTTTGAAGGTTCTCATTATCCATCCTGTCATTTTTCTAGCAGATGCGATTGATACAATGTTATGGTCCTTGCAAAAATGATTCTGAACCTAACGAAAAAATATATTACATTGTGTTTGTTTATTATTAAATTGTAAACTTATCTACAATATTTTTAATTGGGATTAAATCTGGAGTATCTGAGAGAGTTAGAGCAAAGGAAGGGGTAGCAGTAATGTTAAATGATCAGTTATGGAAGGAGAAAAGAGAATATGAATGTGTAAATTCAAGAATTATGTGGATTAAAGTAAAGGTTGGATGCGAGAAGTGGGTCATAATAAGCGTGTATGCACCTGGAGAAGAGAGGAATGCAGAGGAGAGAGAGAGATTTTGGGAGATATTAAGTGAATGTATAGGAGCCTTTGAACCAAGTGAGAGAGTAATTGTGGTAGGGGACCTGAATGCTAAAGTAGGAGAAAACTTTTAGAGAGGGTGTGGTAGGTAAGTTTGGGGTGCCAGGTGTAAATGATAATGGGAGCCCTTTGATTGAACTTTGTATAGAAAGGGGTTTAGTTATAGGTAATACATATTTTAAGAAAAAGAGGATAAATAAGTATACAAGATATGATGTAGGGCGAAATGACAGTAGTTTGTTGGATTATGTATTGGTAGATAAAAGACTGTTGAGTAGACTTCAGGATGTACATGTTTATAGAGGGGCCACAGATATATCAGATCACTTTCTAGTTGTAGCTACACTGAGAGTAAAAGGTAGATGGGATACAAGGAGAATAGAAGCATCAGGGAAGAGAGAGGTGAAGGTTTATAAACTAAAAGAGGAGGCAGTTAGGGAAAGATATAAACAGCTATTGGAGGATAGATGGGCTAATGAGAGCATAGGCAATGGGGTCGAAGAGGTATGGGGTAGGTTTAAAAATGTAGTGTTAGAGTGTTCAGCAGAAGTTTGTGGTTACAGGAAAGTGGGTGAGGGAGGGAAGAGGAGCGATTGGTGGAATGATGATGTAAAGAGAGTAGTAAGGGAGAAAAAGTTAGCATATGAGAAGTTTTTACAAAGTAGAAGTGATGCAAGGAGGAAAGAGTATATGGAGAAAAAGAGAGAGGTTAAGAAAGTGGTGAAGCAATGTAAAAAGAGAGCAAATGAGAGAGTGGGTGAGATGTTATCAACAAATTTTGTTGAAAATAAGAAAAAGTTTTGGAGTGAGATTAACAAGTTTAGGAAGCCTAGAGAACAAATGGATTTGTCAGTTAAAAATAGGAGAGGAGAGTTATTAAATGGAGAGTTAGAGGTATTGGGAAGATGGAGGGAATATTTTGAGGAATTGTTAAATGTTGATGAAGATAGGGAAGCTGTGATTTCGTGTATAGGGCAAGGAGGAATAACATCTTGTAGGAGTGAGGAAGAGCCAGTTGTGAGTGTGGGGGAAGTTCATGAGGCAGTAGGTAAAATGAAAGGGGATAAGGCAGCTGGGGTTGATGGGATAAAGATAGAAATGTTAAAAGCAGGTGGGGATATAGTTTTGGAGTGGTTGGTGCAATTATTTAATAAATGTATGGAAGAGGGTAAGGTACCTAGGGATTGGCAGAGAGCATGCATAGTTCCTTTGTATAAAGGCAAAGGGGACAAAAGAGAGTGCAAAAATTATAGGGGGATAAGTCTGTTGAGTATACCTGGTAAAGTGTATGGTAGAGTTATTATTGAAAGAATTAAAAGTAAGACGGAGAATAGGATACCAGATGAACAAGGAGGCTTTAGGAAAGGTAGGGGGTGTGTGGACCAGGTGTTTACAGTGAAACATATAAGTGAACAGTATTTAGATAAGGCTAAAGAGGTCTTTGTGGCATTTATGGATTTGGAAAAGGTGTATGACAGGGTGGATAGGGGGGCAATGTGGCAGATGTTGCAGGTGTATGGTGTAGGAGGTAGGTTACTGAAAGCAGTGAAGAGTTTTTACGAGGATAGTGAGGCTCAAGTTAGAGTATGTAGGAAAGAGGGAAATTATTTCCCAGTAAAAGTAGGCCTTAGATAAGGATGTGTGATGTCACCGTGGTTGTTTAATATATTTATAGATGGGGTTGTAAGAGAAGTAAATGCGTGGAGTTAAAAGATAAAGAATCACACATAAAGTGGGAGTTGTCACAGTTGCTCTTTGCTGATGACACTGTGCTCTTGGGAGATTCTGAAGAGAAGTTGCAGAGATTGGTGGATGAATTTGATAGGGTGTGCAAAAGGAGAAAATTAAAAGTGAATACAGGAAAGAGTAAGGTTATGAGGATAACAAAAAGATTAGGTGATGAAAGATTGGATATCAGATTGGAGGGAGAGAGTATGGAGGAGGTGAATGTATTCAGATATTTGGGAGTGGACGTGTCAGCGGATGGGTCTATGAAGGATGAGGTGAATCATAGAATTGATGAGGGGAAAAGGGTGAGTAGTGCACTTAGGAGTCTGTGGAGACAAAGAACTTTGTCCTTGGAGGCAAAGAGGGGAATGTATGAGAGTATAGTTTTACCAACACTCTTATATGGGTGTGAAGCGTGGGTGATGAATGTTGCAGCAAGGAGAAGGCTGGAGGCAGTGGAGTCATGTCTGAGGGCAATGTGTGGTGTGAATATAATGCAGAGAATTCGTAGTTTGGAAGTTAGGAGGAGGTGCGGGATTACCAAAACTGTTGTCCAGAGGGCTGAGGAAGGGTTGTTGAGGTGGTTCGGACATGTAGAGAGAATGGAGCGAAACAGAATGACTTCAAGAGTGTATGAGTCTGTAGTGGAAGGAAGGCGGGGTAGGGGTCGGCCTAGGAAAGGTTGGAGGGAGGGGGTAAAGGAGGTTTTGTGTGCGAGGGGCTTGGACTTCCAGCAGGCGTGCGTGAGCGTGTTTGATAGAAGTGAATGGAGACGAATGGTTTTTAATACTTGACGTGCTGTTGGAGTGTGAGCAAAGTAACATTTATGAAGGGGTTCAGGGAAACCTGCAGGCCAGACTTGAGTCCTGGAGATGGGAAGTACAGTGCCTGCACTCTGAAGGAGGGGTGTTAATGTTGCATTTTAAAAACTGTAGTGTAAAGCACCCTTCTGGCAAGACAGTGATGGAGTGAATGATGGTGAAAGTTTTTCTTTTTCGGGCCACCCTGCCTTGGTGGGAATCGGCCAGTGTGATAATAATAAAAAAATATATAAGGTTTTAGATTAACGTACAAAATTATTTATTTTTACGTTAATCTAAATGCAAAAAATATATCTTTAAACATATAAGAGAAAACTTTAGAAAGGACTTAATTCTAAATGAGTTCTTGGTAATTGACCACTCTTACCTGTTCGGCATGACATATGTATACATGTATATAGTATAATTAATCTGTCTATCTATCTACTCTTTTTTTTCTCTCTCTCTCCTCTTCCCCTTCCCTCCTTCCTTCATCCCTTTCCATTTCCTCCTTTATCCTTTCCTAACTTCACGTTTCTCCCCCTCCCTGCTCATTTTTCATATCCCACTTCTTACTTCCCCTCATTTTTCAAGAGGGTCATCTGGAGCATAAGAGAAAATGTAATAAAACATAATGGCTACTTAGTTTAACCCCTTGACTGTCGCAACCCCCAATCCTGAGGTGTCTCCTGGTGTTGCAGAATTTAAAAAAAAAAAAAAAAAAAATTCTTATGAAATGATAGAGAATCTTTTCCCGATTGTATTGACACCAAAAGAACGAAATTTGATGGAAAACTGACGGAATTACGCTCTCGCGAAGTTAGCGACCTCGGCGATATTTACAAATCAGAGATTTTGTCCACTTTGAGCCCTATTTTCTGCTAATTCCATTGTTCCAGTCAACCAAGCTCATAGGTATTTCTTATGAACTTTGTTTTTTCTATCGATTGAGTGCAAGAAACTGCTCATTTACCGATTTCAACTACCCAGTAACGTAGTCAGAAATTTGCAATTTGGTCAATTTCACGAAAATTAAAAAATATGAGTTTCAAAATAAGGTTCAGAATGAACAGTGCAGACATTCCTGGCTCTAAAATAACATTTTCTTTGTTCATCTGTCACGTCTCCAGGCCCCTCTGATATTACTCTTGCTTTCTATTTTGAATTTTTATTCAAACAAAAAATAGAAGATTTACTGTTATGCAGACTACTGCAATACTGCAATAATTGTACAAATAATGTCAACCCATTCATGACTGCATATTAGAATAGCTAGTTGGACATTTATTGGACAATGACATCATTTGTTTACTTTTGAACATTGGCAAAAATCAAACATTCCTCTACTTGGAGCTCCATTTCCAGGTTCTTTTTTATAGTAAAACCAATCAAAATCACCTCTATTTCTATAATATGTTTTCCATTCTATCAAATGAGACCAAGAAAACGAGAATACAACCATAAATACTATACGAAAATAGACCACAAAGTCGGCATTTTAATAAAAAAAAAAGTCGGAGTTTTTTTTCTCATTATGCACTGCGTGTTCCAGGATTTTTTTTATATGGTGCACACTGACCACACAGATACATTCTCTCACGTGTGGGCTTACCAGCTTTCTCCTGCTTGATTTGAAGCTGCTAGAGTATACATGTATATACGTCAAACACGGTGGCTCATAAGACATATATATACGACCAAAACAGTCAAAGGGTTAAACTGTAATATTTATTCATATTTCAGGTACCTATGGTACTGTGTTTAAGGCCAAGAACCGAGAGACCCAGGAAATTGTTGCCCTAAAGCGAGTCCGTCTAGATGATGATGATGAAGTAAGTACGTATAAGTAACATAGTTAACTATCTCCATTGTCATTAAGATGTGCTTCCTTTTTAAACAAACTATTAGTTGTATTTCCATATTTACCATGTTGTTTCCATTGTCACCAAGTTGTTGTCATTGTCACTAAGTTGTTTATGCTAATAGAGGGGCTCAGGATTTTTACTTTAAGCCACCACACCAGCTACTTTATTGTGCACCCACAACTCATGAATGGGCCTGTCAGACCCAGCTGGGCAGTTATGTACATCATTAAACTATTTTTTTTTTTTGAACACACTGGCCATTCCTTACTGAGGTAGGGTTACTCCCCCCCCAACAAAAAAGAAACATTCGCCATCACTCATTCATTTGCTGTCTTGCCAGAAGCACAAAGACATTACAGTTTGGATGGTCCTCCAAACTGCAAGAACCTCACCTAGTCTTGTATATCTTTTACAGTCTTGTCATATAGCTAATCATCTACTACAGAGTTCAACATATATCAAAGTCTTAAGTATATTTAAGCCAAATATTTTAGAATTACAATCTGGTTCCTTCTTTGACTATATTTTATGCATCCCTAATATGTATGTTCATATTTTAAAGTAGCAAAAAATTATGAGCTACTGTTTTATTTAATTATAATATGTTTTGCTCTATTTAAAGCTTATGATAAAAGGTTAGCAGATCTTCAGTCCAATTAAAGAATTAAAATCCTTCTTTTTTATGCAAATTATATTATTTGTAAACATTTCTTGCTTTCCAAACATTTACCCAGGGTAAATATTGCTTGCAGATTTTCTTGAAAATCCTTTTGGTGCCATAATTCTGCAAACATTCAGTTGTCAGACATGAGAGATACTCAAAATACTGTACTGGGGGTGCCACCGCCTCAGGGGGCATAGTCAAAGGGATGTGATAAAAGCAGTGGAAAAATGTAAAAAAATCTTACGGTGTTTCATCTAAGTCGCAATGCACCATACAGCAATATATAAATACTTTCAAAACTACCCAAGGAATTAACTTCAGTAACCCTGGTAACCAATGTTAGGTAGGTCTTACTCAAAGAATCCAACCTTATTACTCATATATTTGTGTAACATATTTTTAAACCTTCCCAAGGTTTTAGCTTCACTGATTGGCACTGTCATAACTAAAATTATTAAAACAGAACTATCCTAATCAGAGAAGCAAATTCAACAACAAGAATGGGTTTACAACTTGCCTAAACTAAACCCTCGTATTCAGCATCACAAAAATAGCTTTGTGCATCACTCAGCATTTCTAGCACGGAAGGAGTTGGAACATGATTTGAACAAAGGTGGGTTTTTTATGAATGTCTAAAAAAAAAAAAAAAAAAAAAAAAAACGAGTGGTTTTCTTGAACATATTGGGCGACAGTTCAGATTTTTGCTCAGCAGAATTTTCCTTTTCGGTTGGTAGGTAGATAGGTAGCAGTGTGAAGTTTCAATTAAAACTGTGATAATTTATGTATTTAACTAAAAAATAAATGAAGCGTGTCAGAAAATGCCTCAAACTGGTCATTGTTTCTCATTTGTCAGTGATATCAATCCAGGCCACATCGAGGTTATTTTGCATGAATGTTATAATGCATTAATATGGTTTAGGGCAAAGTTATGATATTAAGTGGAAACATTTCCATGCATGTTTTATAAATGAAAAGATAAAAATATGAAAATTTGTAAGTTAAAATCTGTTCTTTCATATTCTGATCACATTTTATTATTAGTGATATATATACTATTAGAATGAATATAAAACAGCACTATGTGTAACCAATATGCAGCATATTGACTTTTAGCCACAAAAATATTATAAACAGTTATATAAATTTAAAAACACATAAATGAGTGTAATTATAAATTGTAATTTATACACACATTAACAGTTATATGGTTAATAATTTGCTCGTATAGAAACCCATTATTTTTTGTATACCTTTATGAAAATTCAGTTGTTCATGTTGAATATTATCAAGGAAAAATAAGTATTTCTGAAAACAAATAGATTGGACATAGTGATGTCTAATAGAATGAATAAAGGCGGTAAAAGGGGGAAAGGGTTTTGGTATAACTCGGCCCGGGACACCAAAAGGTCTAGCGCCCCATTGCCCCCAAATCCTCCCATTCTCAAGGTTTAGGGCTTCCCCTCTGAATTAATAAAAATAAAAAAAAATTAAATTTTTACTTATTGCTCTATAGGGTGTGCCATCTGCTCTCCGTGGATCTGTCTGCTGAAGGAGTTAAAACAAAGAACTTGAAAGGACATGATGTGCCCATTCGGAAAAAATTTAATTGGTGTTGAGCACTGTGATAAGATTTAAAAAAATATTTTATGTTTTAAAGGGAGAGATAGATCCTGACATTGTTAAATCTTTCCTGAAAGTATTTTGGGGTAATACGTTAAATGTTTTTTAAGGAAATTCCCCTTTTTGTTTTTAAAAATTTTGATCTCTTATTGTAGCTACAAATAGTAATTACTAATCATTTAAATTTCCTATAGTACTATGGAAAAGAGCTATGTTCCAGGTCTCCCATCTTATTAATTTTTTATCACATAATTCTTTAAAATTCCCGTAGTTTAACCCTTACTTCGCTCTTGTAAACATTCCATTTTTACCCCTGTTTTTAAGAAAGTTTCCAATATCCCTTTGACTATATAAATTTGCTTCCAATTTCGTGAACCTCTGGTTTCTTTGTGTCCTTTTATGATCCTACATGTGTATAATTTCCCTTTCCCTTTTTCCCATTGACCTGAGGGTTTTAAGTTTTCAGCTTTTCATCATAATTTTTAATTTAAGCTTGGGAACCATTTGTAGGGGACGGTGTTTCATACTATTTATGTATTCTTTTTCTTTCAACAAACCCGGCCCTTCCCACCAAGGCAGGATGTAGTAGTATGTAGTTTAAATTTTTTTTTTTTTTTTTTTCAACAAGTGGCCCTCTCCCAACCGGGGGACCCAAAAAAGAAAGAAAATCCCCAAAAAGAAAATCTTTCATACATTCAACACTTTCACCACACTACACATTACACTGCTTTTTTAAAGGGCCAGAATAACAGTTTAGAAGCATATTTGTATAAAGATACACAAATTCCTCCAAACTGCAATATCCCAAA
The DNA here is from genome assembly GCF_026875155.1 of Cherax quadricarinatus. Classification (NCBI taxonomy): domain Eukaryota; kingdom Metazoa; phylum Arthropoda; class Malacostraca; order Decapoda; family Parastacidae; genus Cherax; species Cherax quadricarinatus. The sequence goes on along the minus strand of NC_069459.1, from coordinate 12,939,863 downwards.
CCCCCCCTTAAAGTAAAGGGACTTATTCCCATTTCCAGGACCAAGTCCGACTAAAAAAATAAACCCGGTTTTCCCGAAACCTTCATAAATTTACCCGCTCACCTCCAACAGATCGTCAGGGCCCCCAAATATCATTCGTCTCCATTCATCCTATCAAAAACCCCTCAGCACGGGGTTTTGGGGAAATCCAAGCCCCCCGCCCCAAAACCTCCTTTACCCCCCCTTTCCAAACCCCTTTCGAGGACGCCCCTACCCCCCTTTCCTTCCCCTATAGATTTATATGCTTTCCATGTCATTCTACTTTGATCCATTCTCTTAAATGACCAAACCACCTCAACAACTCCTCTTCTGCCCTCTGACTAATGCTTTTATTAACTCCACTCCTTTCCTAATTTCCACACTCTGAATTTTCTGCATAATATTTACACCACACATTGCCCTTAGACAGGACATCTCCACTGCCTCCAACCGTCTCCTCGCTGCTGCATTTACCACCAAGCTTCCACATCCATATTAAGAGTGTTGGTACTACTATACTTTCATACATTTCCCTTCTTTGCCTCCATAGATAACGTTTTTTGACTCACATGTACTCAACGCACCACTCACCTTTTTCCCTCATCAATTCTATGATTAACCTCATCCTTCATAATCCATCCGCCGACACGTCAACTCCCAAGTATCTGAAAACATTCACTTCTTCCATACTCCTCCTCCCCAAATTGATATCCAATTTTTCTTTATCTAAATCATTTGATACCCTCATCACCTTATCTCTTTTCTATGTTCACTTTCAACTTTCTACCTTTACACACATTCTCAAACTCATCCACTAACCTTTGCAATTTTTCTTTAGAATCTCCATAAGCACAGTATCATCAGCAAAAGTAACTGTGTCAATTTCCATTTTGAATTTGATTCCCCATAATTTAATCCCACCCCTCTCCCGAACACCCTAGCATTTACTTCTTTTACAACCCCATCTATAAATTATAAATATATTAAACAACCATGGTGACATTACAAATCCCTGTCTAGACCTACTTTTACCGGGAAGTATTCTCCCTCTCTTCTACACACCCTAACTGAGCCTCACTATCCTCATAAAAGCTCTTTACAGCATTTAGTAACTCACCACCTATTCCATAAACTTGCAACATCTGCCACATTGCTCCTCTATCCACTCTATCATATGCCTTTTCTAAATCCATAAATGCAATAAAAACTTCCCTACCTTTATCTAAATACTGTTCACATATATGCTTCAATGTAAACACTTGATCTACACATCCCCTACCCACTCTGAAACCTCCTTGCTCATCCGCAATTCTACATTCTGTCTTACTAGAGCTCTAATTCTTTCAATTATAACTCTACCGTATACTTTTCCTGGTATACTCAGTAAACTTATTCCTCTATAATTTTTACAATCTCTTTTGTCCCCTTTCCCTTTATATAAAGGAACTATACACTATATATATATTTATATATGTATATATAAATATATACAGTGGACCCCCGCATAGTGAACTTAATCCGTGCAAGAGGGCTGGTCGTTATGCGAAATGTTCGCTATGCGAATTAATTTTCCCCATAAGAAATAATGGAAATAAAATTAATCCGTGCAAGACACCCAAAAGTATGAAAAAAAAATTTTTTTACCACAAAAAAATGTTAATTTTAGTACACACAAACTGAAAAAGGCATGCACAATTACATGACACTTACTTTTATTGAAGATCTGGTGATGATTGATGGGATGGGAGGAGGGGAGAGAGAGTGTTAGTGTTTAGAAGGGGAATCCCCTTCCATTAGGACTTGAGGTAGCAAGTCCTTTTTGGGGTTACTTCCCTTCTTCTTTTAATGCCACTAGGACCAGCTTCAGAGTCACTGGACTTCTTTCGCACAACATATCTGTCCATAGTGGCCTGTACCTCTCGTTCCTTTATGATTTGTCTAAAGTGGTTCACAACACTGTCATTGTAACAGTCACCAGCACGGCTTGCAATAGCTGTGTGAGGGTGATTTTCATCAAAAAAGGTTTGCACTTCAAGCCATTTTGCCACACATTTCCTTAATCTTTGAAGTAGGCATTCCTTCAATTTCTCTCTCCCTCCTTTGAACCAGTTTCCCAGGTTGGCCTCTTGCTCTTGAAGTTGATCTATCAGCTCATCAGTGGTTAGTTCTTCATTGTCCTCCTCCACCAACTCTTCACATCCTCCCCACTAACTCCAACCCAAGGACTTCCCAATTCCACAATTGATTCCTCAATGGTATACTACTCCTCTCAGGGTTAGCCTCAAACCCTTCAAAATCCCTTTTGTCTACACATTTGGCCACAGTTTCTTCCAAGCAGAGTTCAAGGTTCTCTTAGTCACTCCCTCCCAAGCCTTACCTATAAGGTTTACACAATTGAGGATATTAAAGTGATCTTCCAAAACTCTTTTAGAGTCAATCGAGTGTCTGTGGTCACTTCAAAGCACTTTTGAAACAGAGCTTTTGTGTACAGTTTCTTGAAGTTGGAAATGACCTGCTGGTCCATGGGCTGCAGGAGAGGAGTGGTATTAGGAGGCAAAAACTTCACCTTAATGAAGCTCATGTCCCCATAAAGTCGCTCTGCCACGTCTGTAGGATGACCAGGGGCATTGTCTAACACCAGGAGGCACTTAAGGTCTAATTCTTTTCAGTTAGGTAATCTTTCACATTGGGGGCAAATGCATGGTGTAACCAGTTATAGAAAAATTCCCTAGTGACCCATGCCTTACTGTTTGCCCTCCACAGCACACACAAATTATCCTTGAGGACATTCTTTTGCCTGAACGCTCTGGGAGTTTCAGAGTGATACACTAATAAAGGCTTAACTTTGCAATCACACTAGCATTGGCACACATCAACAAAGTAAGCCTGTCTTTCATAGGCTTATGTCCTGGGAGTGCCTTTTCCTCCTGAGTAATGTAGGTCCTGCTTGGCATTTTCTTCCAGAACAGGCTGTTTCATCACAATTAAACACTTGTTCAGGTTCCAGTCCTTCAGTTTCTATGTACTCCTTGAATTCATGCACATATTTTTCAGCCGCTTTGTGGTCCGAACTGGCAGCCTCACCATGCCGTATCACACTATGGATGCCACTACGCTTCTTAAATCTCTCAAACCAACCTTTGCTGGCCTTAAATTCACTCACATCATCACTAGTTGCAGGCATTTTTTTAATTAAATCGTCATGCAACTTCCTAGCCTTTTCACATATGATCGCTTGAGAGACGCTATCTCCTGCTAGCTGTTTTTCATTTATCCACACCAATAAGAGTCTTCAACATCTTCCATCACTTGCGATCTTTGTTTCGAAAACACAGTTAAACCTTTGGCAACAACAGCTTCCTTGATTGCCGTTTTCTTGCCCACATAGAAGCGATGGTTGATTTTGGTTTCTTGTACAACCTGACCAGGTCGGTGATACGTACTCCACTTTCATACTTATCAATGATCTCTTTCTTCATTTCAATGGGTATTCTTACCCTTTGAGGTGTAGGGTTGGCACTAGAAGCTTTCTTGGGGCCCATGGTCACTTATTTTCCACAAACAGCACCGAAAACACTGTAATAATACGAAATATTCTGAGTGTATGCTTGAATGTTACCGCGGAGGCTGGCTGGTAAACAATGGGACGGGCGGCACATGTGAGGCTGGCTGAGGGCGCACATTGGACGCGTCTCGGACGAAGGTCGCTGAGCGGGTTTTTGTCCACTAAGCGGGGCAAAATTTTAGCGAACAAAGCGTTCGCTATGCGGATTGTTCGCTATGCAAGGCGTTCGCTATGCGGGGGTCCACTGTATATATATATTTTTTTTTTTATCAAGTTGGCCATCTCCCACTGAGGCACAGTGACCCAAAAAGAAAATCCTCAAAAAGAAAATGCTTTCATCATCATTCAACACTTTCACCTCACTCACACATAATCACTGTTTTTGCAGAGGTGCCCAGAACACAACTGTTTAGAAGCATATACGTATAAAGATACACAACATATCCCTCCAAACTGCCAATATCCCGAACCCCTCCTTTAGAGTGCAGGCATTGTACTTCCCATTTCCAGTACTCAAGTCCGGCTATATAAAAATAACCGGTTTCCCTGAATTTTTTTTATTTTCAACAAGTCGGCTGTCTCCCACCGAGGCAGGGTGACCCAAAAAGAAAGAAAATCCCCAAAAAGAAACTACTTTCATCGTCATTCAACACTTTCACCTCACTCACACATAATCACTGTTTTTGCAGAGGTGCCCAGAACACAACAGTTTAGAAGTATATACATATAAAAATACACAATATATCCTTCCGAACTGCCAATATCCCAAACCCCTCCTTTAAAGTGCAGGCATTGTACTTCCCATTTCCAGGACTCAAGTCCAATTATATAAAATAACCGGTTTCCCTGAATCCCTTCACTAAATATTACCCTGCTCACACTCCAACAGCTCGTCAGGTCCCAAACACCATTCGTCTGCATTCACTCCTATCTAACATGCTCACGCATGCTTGCTGGAAGTCCAAGCCCCTCTCCCACAAAACCTCCTTTACCCCCTCCCTCCAACCTTTTCGAGGACGACCCCTACCCCACCTTCCTTCCCCTACAGATTTATGCGCCTTCCATGTCATTCTACTTTGATCCATTCTCTCAAAATGACCAAACCACCTCAACAACCCCTCTTCACCCCTCTGACTCTTACTTTTATTAACTCCACATCTTCCCCAAATTTCCACACTCCGAATTCTCTGCATAATATTTACACCACACATTGCCCTTAGACAGGACATCTCCACTGATTCCTCGCTGCAGCATTTACAACCCATGCTTCACACCCATATAAGAGTGTTGGTACTACTATACTTTCATACATTCCATTCTTTGCCTCCATAGATGATGTTTTCTGTCTCCACGTATACCTCAATGCACCACTCAAATTTTTTCCTTCATCAACTCTATGGTTAACCTCATCCTTCATACATCTGTCTGAAAAAGATGAGTGGTGCGTTGAGGTATATGTGGAGACAAAAAACATTATCTATGGAGGCAAAGAAGGGAATGTATGAAAGTATAGTATAGTACCAACACTCTTATATGGGTGTGAAGCTTGGGTTGTGAATGCAGCAGCGAGGAGGTGGTTGGAGGCAGTAGAGTTGTCCTGTCTAAGGAAAATGTGTGGTGTAAATATTATGCAGAAAATTCGGAGTGTGGAAATTAGGAGAAAGTGTGGAGTTAATAAAAGTATTAGTCAGAGGGCTGAAGAGGGGTTGTTGAGGTGGTTTGGTCATTTAGAGAGAATGGATCAAAGTAGAATGACATGGAGAGCATTTAAATCTGTAGGGGAAGGAAGGTGGGGTAGGGGTCGTCCTCAAAAAGGTTGGAAGGAAGGGGTAAGAGAGGTTTTGTGGGCGAGGGGCTTGGACTTCCAGCAGGCGTGAATGAGCGTGTTCGATAGGAGTGAATGGAGACAAATGGTATTTGGGACCTGACGAACTGTTGGAGTGGAGCAGGGTACTATTTAGTGAAAGGATCAGGGAAACCGGTTATTTTATATAACCGGACTTGAGTCCTGGAAATGGGAAGTACAATGCCTGCACTCTAAAGAAGGGGTTTGGGATATTGGCAGTTTGGAGAGATATATTGTGTATTTTTATACATATATACTTCTAAGCTGGTGTATTTTGGGCACCTCTGCAAAAAACAGTGATTATGTGTGAGGGAGGTGAAAGTGTTGAATGATGATGAAAGTATTTTCTTTTTGGGGATTTTCTTTCTCTTTGGGTCACCCTGCCTCGGTGGGAGATGGCCGACTTGTTGAAAAAAAAAAATATATTTTTATACAGTGGAACCCCCGCATAACGATGGCACGCATAGCGATTTTTCCGCATAACGATTACTTTTATCGCAAAATTTTTGCCCCCCATACCGATTAAAAACCCGCATACCGATTTTCGTCCGAGACGCGTCCCAAAGTGCCCTCACATGTGCCGGCCGTCCCATTGTTTACCAGCCAGCCTCCGCGGGTAAAATCCAAGCATACACTCGGAATATTTCGTATTATTACAGGTTTTCGGTGGTGTTTCTGGAAAATAATGACCATGGGCCCCAAGAAAGCCCTTTTAGTGCCAAACCCTGTGGTAAAAGGGTGAGAATAGTATGGAAATTAAGAAAGATTTTGAAGGGTTTGGGGCTAACCCTGAGAAGCCTATGCCCGTTGTGGAAACCATTGTGCCTACTTCAAAGATTAAGGAAATGTGTGCAGAGTGGTTTGAACTGCCAAACCCTTTTTAGATGAAAATCACCCTGACACAGCTGTTTGCAAGCCGTGCTTGTGATATTTCAAAGACAATGTTATGGGCCCATTTTAGGAAAGTCTTGAAGAAACGGGAGGTACAGAGCTCTATGGACAGATTTGTTGTGCGACAGAGGTCCAGTGACTCTCAAACTGGTCCTAGTGGCATTAAAAGAAAAAGGGAAGTAACCCCAGAAAGGACTTGCTACCTCAAATCCCAATGGAAGGGGGTTCCCCTTCTAAACAGTAAGAAGATTAATGCTCTCCCCCCCTCCCATCCCCTCAATCATCACCAGATCTTCAATAAAAGTAAGTGTCATGTAATTGTGCATGCCTTTTTCAGTTTGTGTGTATTAAAATTAACATTTCATGTGGTAAAAAAATTTTTTTTTCATACTTTTGGGCGTCTTGCACGGATTAATTTTATTTCCATTATTTCTTATGGGGAAAATTAATTCGCATAACGATTATTTCGCATAACGATGAGCCCTCTTGCACGGATTAAAATCGTTAACCGGGGGTCCACTGTATATATATATTTATGTGTGTGTGTGTGTGTGTGTGTATGTATTTTTTTTTTCAACACGCCGGCCTTCTCCCAGTGAAGCAGGGCGACCCAAAAAAGAAAGAAAACATTTTCACCATCATTCAAACATAATCTTTGCAGAGATGCCCAGATATGACAGTGTAGATGTCACTCAAAACAGCCAATATCCCAAACTCCTGCTTTAAAGTGCAGGCATTGTACTTCCCACCTCAAGGACTCATGTCCGTATCCACCAAGGCAGGGTGGCCTTAAAAGAAAAACAAAAGTCTTTTTTTTAAATTTAGTAATATATGGGATTATGGAAGAAATGAATGTTTTCAGATATTTGGGAGCTGACTTGTCAGCGGAGGGGTTTATGAAAGATGAGGTTAACCATAGAATTGATGAAGGAAAAAAGGTGAGTGATGCATTGAGATATCTGTGGAGACAAAAAATTTTATCCATGGAGGCAAAGAAGGGAATGTACAAAAGTATAGTGGTACCAACACTTATATGGGTTTGAAGCTTGGGTTGTAAATGCTGCAGCAAGGAGGCAGCTGGAGGTGGTGGAGATTTCCTGTCTAAGGGCAATGTGTGGTTTAAATATTATGCAAAGGATTCATAGTGTAGAAATTAGGAGTATGTGTGGAGTTACTAAAACTATTAGTCAGAGGGCTGAAGAGGGGTTGTTGAGGTGGTTTGGTCATTTAGAGAGAATGGAACAAAGTAGAATGACTTGGAGAACGTGTAAATCTGTAGGGAAGGAAGGCGGAGTAGGGGTCACCCTCAAAAAGGCTGGAGGGAAGGGGTAAAGGAGGTTTTGTGGGTGAGGGGCTTGGATTTCCAGCAAGAGTGCGTTAGCGCGTTAGGTGTGAATGGAGACAAATGGTTTTTGGGACCTGATGAGCTGTTGGAGTGTGAGCAGGGTAATGTTTTGTGAAGGAATTCAGAGAAACTGGTTAGCCAGACTTGAGTGCTGGAAATGGGAAGTACAATGCCTGCAATTTCAAGGAGGGGTTTGAGATATTGGCAGTTTGGAGTGACTATCTAAACTGTCATATCTGAGCACCTCTGCAAAGACAGTGATTATGTATGAGTGATGGTGAAAGAGTTGAATGATAATGAAAGTTTTTTTTCTTTCTTTTGGAGTTTTTCTTTCTTTTGGGTCACCCTGCCTTGGTGGGAAATGGCCAGCGTGTTAAAAAAAAAAATACAGATTATGTGTGAATGATGGTTAAAGTGTTTTCTTTTTTTGGGTCACCCTGCCTCAGTGGGAAACGGCCAGTGTGTTGAAAAAATAATAATAATAATAATATTTAGAGAGAGAAGGAGGAATTATTGAGGTAGTTTTGAAATTTGGAATGGATGGAAGAAGACTGGCTGACCAAAAGGGTGTACGTATTTATTTGAGGGTAGATGAAAAAGTGTTGGGACAATCCAGGAAAAACTGGGAGATTTTCAGAGGTATGGGCATGAGCATCCAGCAGGCATACTGTATGTTATATTAGAGTATGTGGAAAATGCAGTTTTTGGGCTTTAATGTACTCTTTGAGTGGATATTAGTCGATTAATTTCTAGAGGTAAACCAATTAGCCAGGGGAGAGAAGTATGGTGCTTACATTCTGAGGGATGAGGTGCAGTGTGACAGGTTGGTTGATTCTTTAAAATGTTATGTCCATGTACTTCTAAGAGGACCACTAGGGAATGATAAGTGTTTTTCTTTGATCACCCAGCTTTGATGAGGAATAGCTGTTGTGATTACTCCAAGGAGATAAAGCTGCCTTTCCCCAGATCAAACCTGAGTGCCTGCCCTTTCCTAGGTGTTGTATAGCCCCTTCAGGTTTAGTAATTCCTCATGAATGTAAAAATAGTAATTTTCTGAATCAGTATTAAATATTACTTTGGCTGTTTCAGGTTCCAGCTGCTGAGAGGGTTAGAATTTTGTCACAGTAGAAATGTACTTCATCGTGATCTCAAACCCCAAAATCTTCTCATAAATAAGGTAAGGGAATGAGCATCCAGTAAGCATACCTGAGCATGTTAAGTCAGAAAAAGTGAAGACAAGGGGTTTTTGAGATTTGCTGTGGTGTTGGAGTGTAAACAAAGAAACAACTACGAAGAGATTCAGAGAAACCCTCTAAGCAGACTTTAGTTCTGAGGGATGGGTGAGGATATTCAGTGGTTCATTTAAACTGTAATGTCCTTGCACTACTAGAAAGACAGGTAAGAAATGAGAAATGGTTAATTTGTCTTCCTTTGATGGATCACTATACCTTCATGGGAAATAGCAGGTGTGTTAAAAAATATACAAATAAAGTATAAGAGCTTTATAAAAGTATCTGAAGAACTGAAAATTTTGTGTAGTATCCTAAAGAGTCACAGATGTATTTCCTTGAGTGGAGAATTTGTCATGGGAAATTCTTTTCATTCAGTTAATTTTTTGACCAAAAATTTAAAAATCATTTTAATAATATACTAATACTACTGTATATTGTACTATAATACAAAGAAAAACAAAACATATAAAAAATATGTAAGATATTAGTTATTAAGTAAATTCATGAAAATTCTAATGAAATATTTATTTTTTTTATTTTATTTTTTTATTATCACACTGGCCGATTCCCACCAAGGCAGGGTGGCCCGAAAAAGAAAAACTTTCACCATCATTCACTCCATCACTGTTTCCCTGAACCCCTTCATAAATGTTACTTTGCTCACACTCCAACAGCACTTCAAGTATTAAAAACCATTCGTCTCCATTCACTTCTATCAAACACGCTCACGCATGCCTGCTGGAAGTCCAAGCCCCTCTCACACAAAACCTCCTTTACCCCCTCCCTCCAACCTTTCATAGGCCGACCCCTACCCCGCCTTCCTTCCACTACAGACTGATACCTTTGAAGTCATTCTGTTTCGCTCCATTCTCCTACATGTCCGAACCACCTCAACAACCCTTCCTCACCCTCTGGAAACAGTTTTGGTAATCCCGCACCTCCTCCTAACTTCCAAACTACGAATTCTCTGCTTATATTCACACCACACATTGCCCTCAGACATGACATCTCCACTGCCTCCAGCCTTCTCCTCGCTGCAATATTCATCACCCATGCTTCACACCCATATAAGAGTGTTTGGTAAAACTATACTCTCATACATTCCCTCTTTGCCTCCAAGGACAAAGTTCTTTGTCTCCACAACTCCTAAGTGCACCATCACCCTTTTCCCCCATCATTTCTATGATTCACCTCATCCTTCATAGACCCATCCGCTGATACGTCCACTCCCAAATATCTGAATTACATTCACCTCCTCCATACTCTCTCCCTCCAATCTGATATCCAATCTTTCATCACCTAATATTTTTGTTTTTCCTCATAACCTTACTCTTTCCTGTATTCACTTTTAATTTTCTTCTTTTGCACACCCTACCAAATTCATCCACTAATCTCTGCAACTTCTCTTCAGAATCTCCCAAGAGCACAGTGTCATCAGCAAAGAGCAACTGTGACAACTCCCAATTTATGTGTGATTCCTTATCTTTTAACTCGACGCCTCTTGTCAAGACCCTCGCATTTACTTCTCTTACAACCCCATTTTTTTTTTTTTTTTTTTTATCACACTGGCCAATTCCCACCAAGGCAGGGTGGCCTGAAAAAGAAAAACTTTCACCATCATTCACTCCATCACCGTCTTGCCAGAAGGGTGCTTTACACTACAGTTTTTAAACTGCAACATTAACACCCCTCCTTCAGAGTGCAGGCACTGTACTTCCCATCTCCAGGACTCAAGTCCGGCCTGCCGGTTTCCCTGAACCCCTTCATAAATGTTACTTTGCTCACACTCCAACAGCACGTCAAGTATAAAAACCATTTGTCTCCATTCACTCCTATCAAACACGCTCACGCATGCCTGCTGGAAGTCCAAGCCCCTCGCACACAAAACCTCCTTTACCCCCTCCCTCCAACCTTTCCTAGGCCTACCCTACCCCACCTTCCTTCCACTACAGACTGATACACTCTTGAAGTCATTCTGTTTCGCTCCATTCTCTCTACATGTCGAACCACTCAACAACCCTTCCTCAGCCCTCTGGACAACAGTTTTGGTAATCCCGCACCTCCTCCTAACTTCCAAACTACGAAGTCTCTGCATTATATTCACACCACACATTGCCCTCAGACATGACATCTCCACTGCCTCCAGCCTTCTCCTCGCTGCAACATTCATCACCCCTGCTTCACACCCATATAAGAGCGTTGGTAAAACTATACTCTCATACATTCCCCTCTTTGCCTCCAAGGACAAAGTTCTTTGTCTCCACAGACTCCTAAGTGCACCACTCACTCTTTTCCCCTCATCAATTCTATGATTCACCTCATCTTTCATAGACCCATCCGCTGACACGTCCACTCCCAAATATCTGAATACATTCACCTCCTCCATACTCTCTCCCTCCAATCTGATATTCAATCTTTCATCACCTAATCTTTTTGTTATCCTCATAACCTTACTCTTTCCTGTATTCACCTTTAATTTTCTTCTTTTGCACGCTGTATAGTCCTTGTGGCTTAGCGCTTCTTTTTGATTATAATAATAAAATCTTCTTTTGCACACCCTCCCAAAATTTCATCCACCCAATCTCTGCAACTTCTCTTCAGAATCTCCCAAAAAGCACAGTGTCATCAGCAAAGAGCAGCTGTGACAACTCCCACTTTGTGTGTGATTTTTTATCTTTTAACTCCACGCCTCTTCCCAAACCCTCGCATTTACTTCCCCTTACAACCCCATCTAAAAATTTATATTAAACAACATGGTGACATACACATCCTTGTCTAAGGCCTACTTTTACTGGGAAATAATTTCCTTACTTTCCTTTTGTACTCAAACTTGACCCTCACTACCTCGTAAAAACTCTTCACTGCTTTCTTTAAACCCTTTACCTCCTACATCATACCCCTCCCAACATCTCCACATTGCCCCCCTATCCACCCTGTCATACGCCTTTTTCCAAATCCATAAATGCCACAAAGACCTCTTTAGCCTTATCTAAATACGTTCACTTATATGTTTCACTGTAAACACCTGGTCCACACACCCCCTCCTTTCCTAAGCCTCCTTGTTCATCTGCTATCCTATTCTCGTCTTATTTTTTAATTCTTTCAATAATAACCCCTACCATACATTTTAACAGGTATAGTCAACAGACTTATCCCCTATAATTTTTGCACTCTCTTTTGTCCCCTTTGCCTTTATACAAAGGAACTATGCTGCTCTCTGCCAATCCCTAGTTAACCTTACCCTCTTCCATACATTTATTAAATAATTGCACCAACCACTCCAAAACTATATCCCAACTGCTTTAACATTTCTAATCTTTATCCATCAATCCCGGCTGCCTTACCCCCTTTCATTTTACCTACTGCCTCACGAACTTCCCCCACACTCACAACTGGCTCTTCCTCACTCCTACAAGATGTTATTCCTCCTTGCCCTATACACGAAATCACAGCTTCCCTATCTTCATCAACATTTAACAATTCCTCAAAATATTCCCTCCATCTTCCCAATACCTCTAACTCTCCATTTAATAACTCTCCTCTCCTATTTTTAACTGACAAATCCATATACTATGTAATATAAATTTATTTACTGTCCTTTAATTATGGTACTACTACACAGCTTATGTACCCATTGCATACAGCACACATTGCTAAGCACAGTAGAAGAATTGTCACATGCTTTTTAAGCTTGGTTAATTGGTTATTACAGTGCAGTACTTGAGCACAATTTAACCAACATGTTTCTCCCTTTTCTGTCTCTCTTATGTAAAAAAATATGTTCAGTATACCCCCCTACATGTGTTTGTTTTTCATCTTTTTTTGGTACTGTTAGACACGACTAATTTTGCAGGACAATTATTTTAAAAAATACTAAGAAATATAATTTATAAATGTTGTAGAATGGAGAGTTGAAACTGGCAGATTTTGGCTTGGCTCGAGCCTTTGGCATTCCAGTACGATGCTACTCAGCGGAGGTGGTGACTTTGTGGTACCGGCCACCAGATGTCCTGTTTGGTGCCAAGCTTTACAACACCTCAATTGATATGTGGTCTGCTGGCTGCATATTTGCTGGTGAGTCGTGTGTAAGGTACCAGTACTGTTGTGTATATTGACTAATGTGTAGTAGCTAAACATAAGAACATAAGAATGGCGGAACACTGCAGAAAGCCTATTGGTCCATACGAAGCAGGTCCTTATCAAAACCACCCCTACCTTAAACTACCCAAGAATTTACTCCCGTACCCATGACACCAATCAAACCCAGCCCCTTCCACTCATATATTTGTCCAATCTCTTTTTAAAGCTATCCAAGGTCGTAACTTTGATCACCCTACTCGGAAGACCATTCCACACATCCACAACTCTGTTTGAAAACTAGTACTTACAGATTACTAGGATTTATTTCAAGAAGTGTAAGTAACAGAAGTTCAAAAGTTATTTTACAGCTCTATATATCACTAGTAACGTTTCATTTAGATCATGCCGCTCAGTTTTGGTCTCCGTACTACAGGATGGATATAGACTCATTGGAGAACATACAGAGAAGAATGACTAAAATGATTTACTGTATAAGGAATCTCCCATATGAAGATAGACTTAGAATCTTGAATCTCCACTCTCTGGAGAGACGTAGAATGAAGGGAGATATCATCGAGGTGTATAAGTGGATGATGGGGACAAATAAAGGTGATATTAATAAAGTACTGAGGGTGTAAATCCTCTTTATTTAAAAAAAAAAAAAATTCAAAATATTCAGAGCGCTGGGCGAGAGAACGTAGATCTACATTTGGACAGTTAAGGGGTTAAGTGAAGAGAGGCTGTACATACAGTAGACCATCATTTAGCACGAGTTTATTTGGCACGATTCAGATGTAGCACGATTGAAGAATTATGGCACAATATTATTTAACACTTCATAAAATTAATTTAACACGGTTCAGTTTGCAGGAGGGGAAAAAATTTTGAGCCCGCAGTCACCCACGGGATTGGCTGTGGGCTACACCATTGAGTCAATAGGGGAGGCCTACCACCAACCCCACCACCCTGAGCCACCCACCCTCACCACCCTCCTAGCCTTCAGTTCGGCTCATAGCGTATAGAACGATCTTCTGGGAGCTTGCTGTGTTTGTTTAGATATTTATTTTAATTGCCATATCTTAAATCTGCCGAGCAATCATGGCACCTAGTAGGCATATGAGTGTTGCTGAAAGTGGCAAGAAAAGGTTGCAGCATGTACGTCTAAGAATTACAAAGAAAATCGAGATATTAGATAAGCTTAAGAGTGGCTCACGTGTGGTGGATATAGCGAGGGCCCATGGCCTTCATGAAGTGTCAGTTTGTACAATTAGAAAGAATGAGGTGAATATACGAGCTTGTGTAATGAATAACCCAAGATGTCATCTCATGAAAAGAACGACACGTAGATCACAACAAGTAAACAAAACAGAAAACTTGTTGCTTGAGTGGATCGAACAAAAGGCAAAGAAAGGTGCAAAAATTTTAATTTAACCATTAGGGAAAACCCTTTAAGTTATTAAAACAGTGTTGTAAGGGAAAGGGCCTGAAAACAAGGTTTTTTTTGCACTGTTGGGTTCCAAAAACTTTAATTTGCAAAATTAAGTTTTCGGGTGAAAGTGCTTCGTATCTACGCAGCAATAATTTTCCCTGCAAAATTACAGGAAATTTTTCTGAGGGGGCTATGAGCCACATAAAAGTTTTAAATGCTGATGGACGACATTTTTTTGAAAAAAATCCCAAACAGAATTTTTACAGTCAGCAAAGAAAAGGCCCCCGGGGCTTAAGAAGAAAAGGGAAATCGCTTCAATTGCTCCTTTGCGGTAATGCATAGGTGATTTCAAGTCAAGCCCGGGTTATTACCCCCTCTAAAATCTCGTGTTTTTAAAAATGAGATAAAAAACCTTTCCCGTAATTTTAGGGCAAACTTCAGCTGGATGAAGAGGAAATATTTATTTTGGTTTAAGCACACTTTTTTCCCGAAGCCCAAATTTTACTTGCCAGCAAGAACCTTGCATTCAAAGGCTCCTTCTCTTGATAATTCCCCTACCCCTCCACAAGCTTTTCGGTTTGCTGCACAGTAAAAATTGTATTCTTACCTCCAAATACGTCTCTAATTTTTCAATTTCCCCGATTTCAAAAAACCCTTTCTGTTTTCATGATGGGAGGATTCTGGTTTTTTTCTGTCTCATAAACACGCTAGATAAACAGGATATCTTTTACTCCACTTACATTTGGTCACACTTCACAGACCCAAAGGCAATATTTTACTAATCTAAAATTTTTCTCCTTTTTCTAATAGCTCTTGTTCTTCTTTATTTCTTCTATTGTCCATGGGGAAGTGGAAAAAATTTTTCCCTCCGAAAGCCATGCTTTGTCGTATGAGGCGACTAAAATGCCGGGAGCAATGGGTAGTAACCCCTTCTCCTGTAGACATTTACTAAAAAAGAGAAGAAGAAAAACTTTATAAAACTGGGATGTTTTAAATGTGCGTGGATGTAGTGCAGATGACAAGAACGATGATTGCTGATGTTATGATGAAAAGAAGTTGGATGTCCTGGCCCAAAGCGAAACAAAGCTGAAGGGGGTAGAGAGTTTCAGTGGGGGAAAAAAAAATGGGATTAAATCTGGAGTATCTGAGAGAGTTAGAGCAAGGAAGGGGTGGCAGTAATGTTAAATGATCATTATGGAAGGGGAAAAGAGAATATGAATGTGTAAATTCAAGAATTATGTGGATTAAAGTAAAGGTTGGATGTGAGAAGTGGGGTCTTTAATAAGCGTGTATGCACCTGGAGAAGAGAGGAATGCAGAGGAGAGAGAGAGATTTTGGGAGATGTTAAGTGAATGTATAGGAGCCTTTGAACCAAGTGAGAGAGTAATTGTGGTAGGGGACCTGAATGCTAAAGTAGGAGAAACTTTTAGAGAGGGTGTGGTAGGTAAGTTTGGGGTGCCAGGTGTAAATGATAATGGGAGCCCTTTGATTGAAAATTTGTATAGAAAGGGGGTTTAGTTATGGTAATACATATTTAAGAAAAAGAGGATAAATAAGTATACAAGATATGATGTAGGGGAAAATGACAGTAGTTTGTTGGATTATATATTGGTAGATAAAAGACTGTTGAGTAGACTTCAGGATGTACATGTTTATAGAGGGGCCACAGATATATCAGAAACACTTTCTAGTTGTAGCTACACTGAGAGTAAAAGGTTTGATGGGATACAAGGAGAATAGAAGCATCAGGGAAAGAGAGAGGTGAAGGTTTATAAAATAAAACAGGAGGCAGTTAGGTTAAGATATAAACACTATTGGAGGATAGATGGGGTAATGAGAGCCTAGGCAATGGGGTCGAAGAGGTATGGGGTTAGGTTTAAAAATGTAGTGTTAGAGTGTTCAGCAGAAGTTTGTGGTTACAGGAAAGTGGGTGCAGGAGGGAAGAGGAGCGATTGGTGGGTGATGATGTAAAGAGAGTGTAAGGGAGAAAAAGTTAGCATATGGGAAAGTTTTTACAAAGTAGAAGTGATGCAAGGAGGGAGAGGATATGGAGAAAAAGAGAGAGGTTAAAGAGAGTGGGTGAAGCAATGTAAAAAGAGAGCAAATGAGAGAGTGGGTGAGATGTTTTCAACAATTTTGTTGAAAATATGAAAAAGTTTTGGAGTGAGATTAACAAGTTAAGAAAGCATAGAGAAACAAAATGGATTTGTCAGTTAAAATAGGAGAGGAGATGTATTAAATGGAGAGTTTAGAGGTATTGGGAAGATGGAGGGAATATTTTGAGGAATTGTTAAATGTTGTGAAGATAGGGAGGTTGCTGTGATTTAGTGTTTGGGCAAGGAGGATAACATATTGTAGGGAGTGAGGAAGACCAGTTGTGTAGTGTGGGGAAGTTCGTGAGGCAGTAGGTAAAATGAAGGGGGGTAGGCAGCCGGGATGATGGGAAAGATAGAATAGTTAAAAGCGGTGGGGATAAAGTTTTGGAGTGGTTGGTGCAAAATTTAATAATTGTATGGAAGTGGGTAGCGTACCTAGGGATTGGCAGAGTGCATGCATAGTTCCTTTGTATAAGGCAAGGGGATAAAAGAGAGGCAAATATTTATAGGGGGATAAGTCTGTTGAGTATACCTGTTTAAAGTGTATGGTAGAGTTATAATTGGAAAGAATTAAGAGTAAAGACGGAGGGAATGGATAGCAGATGAAAAGGAGGCTTTAGGAAAGGTAGGGGGTGTGTGGACCAGGTGTTTACAGTGAAACATATATCGTGAACAGTATTTAGATAAGGATCTAAGAGGTCTTTGTGGCATTTATGGATTTGAAAAGGTGTTGACAGGGTGGATTGGTAGGGGGCATTGTGGCTGATTGTTGCAAGTGTATGGTGTAGAGGTAGGTTACTGGAAAGCAGTGGAAGAGTTTTTACGAGGGATAGTGAGGCTCAAGTTAGTGTATGTAGGAAAGAGGGAAATTTTTTCCCACAGTTAAATAGGCCTTCAGACAAGGATTTGTTGATGTCACAATGGTGTTTAATAATATTTATTAGATGGGTTGTAAGAGAAGTAAATGCGAGGGTCTTGGCAAGAGGCGCGTGGATGAGTTAAAAAGTATAAAGAAGCACAAACAAAGTGGGAGTAGTCACAGCTGCTCTTTGATGATGACACTGTGCTCTGGGAGATTCTGAAGAGGAGAAGTTGGCAGAGATTGTGGATGAATTTGGCTATGGTGTGCAAAAGAACGAAAAATAAAGGTGAATACAGGAAAGAGTAAGTTTATGAGGATAACAAAAAGATTAGGTGATGAAGATTGGATATCAGATTGGAGGTGAGAGATGTATGGAGGAGGTGAAATATTCTTATATTTGGGAGTGGACATGTCAGCGGATGGGGTCTATGAAAGTGTGGTGAATCATAGAATTGATGAGGGTAAAAGGAGGTGAGTGGTGTCCACTTAGGAGTTGTGGAGACAAAGAACTTTGTCCTTGGAGGCAAAGAGGGGAATGTATGAG
Organism: Cherax quadricarinatus; assembly: GCF_026875155.1. Classification (NCBI taxonomy): domain Eukaryota; kingdom Metazoa; phylum Arthropoda; class Malacostraca; order Decapoda; family Parastacidae; genus Cherax; species Cherax quadricarinatus. The sequence continues at coordinate 12,921,955 of NC_069459.1, read as the reverse complement.
TGTTTAGTTTTTCAACGCTCTTATATGGTGTGAAGCGTTTGGGATGATGAATGTTGCAGCGAGGAGAAGGGGAGGCAGTGGAGATGTCATGTGTCTTAGGGCAATGTGTGTGTGAATATATTGCAGAGAATTCGTAGTTGAGAAGTTAGGAGGAGGTGCGGGGATTACCAAACTGTTGTCCAGAGGGCTTGAGAATGGGTTGTTGAGGTGGTTCGTACATGTAGATGAGAATGGAGCGAAACGAATGACTTCAAAGAGTGTATCAGTCTGTAGTGGAGGAAGGAAGGAGGGGGTAGGGGTCGGCCTAGGAAAGGTTGGAGGGAGGGGGTAAAGGACGGTTTTGTGTTCGAGGGGCTTGGACTTCCAGCAGGCATGCGTGAGCGTGTTTGTTAAGGAGTGATTGGAGACAATGGTTTTTCAATACTGACTTGCTGTTGGAGTAAGTGTTGAGCAAAGTAACATTTATGAAGGGATACAGGGGAAACAGCAGGCCGGACTGAGTCCTGGAGATGCGAAGTACAGTGCCTGCACTCTGAAGGAGGGGTTTAATGTTGCAGTTTAAAAAACTGTAGTGTAAAGCACCCTTATGGCAAGACAGTGGATGGAGTGAATGATGGTGAAAGTTTTTCTTTTTCGGGCCACCCTGCCTTGGATGGGAATCGGCCAATGTGATAATAATTAAAATAATTAATAATGTAGTACACCAAACAAAAAAGTTATTAGAAAACTTAGTTGCATTAATGACTTTGACTCCAACTTGTCCAGTACGAAGCTTCTGGAAATAAACTTAACATTGCAGATGCTATCAGCTATGCAAGAAGGCATGGAATTGGGGGGAAAAAAAGAAGTGGCCCCAATGGCATTAAATTGCCGTCTGGGGGAGAAAGTTATGGCCTTCTGTAGTTGATTCTTTCATGGTTTTCCCTGTGCTTGAGAATCAGGTTCAAGAAATTGTTCAGCTGGCAAGATTACCAGGTGATGGTTTTGAAGATATGAATGAAGAAGATGTGAATGAGCTACTTAGAAATAATGATGATGAAAGACAGGAGTTCCAGGAGTGAATTGTTGCAGAGATCGATCCACAGATACAAGGGAGGGAGATAACAGAAGACGAATAATAACCTGAAGAAAAACAGTTAACATTGCAGCAGTTACATGAGCAGTTCCATATTATTGGTAAAGTTGCAGACTTTTTCACTGAAGAGGACCCTGACAAATCTAGAAGCAGTGCTTTGAAACGGGGTCTAGACCAGCTGATGATGCCTTACTGTCAGCTGTATAATGTACTGCAGGGTAAAAGAGCCCAGAGATCCATTACAGAATTTATGTACACTCCAATACAACCATCGACTTCAGTACCAGAACCTCAACCATCCACTTCTGGCGACAACCAACAACCATCCACCTCAGCCCAGTAGGGCCACAAAATCCATATCCACTCTCTTCACAATCATCCACAAACACCATTACCCACAGTGTAAGGTAAGAAATGCTATTATTTCTATTGCATTTGTAGTCTTAAGCAGTAATATATCACAACAATGAACTACAATTACATATTCACTTTTATTTTTGTAAGATGTGTTGGTCTAAAAAAAAGTTGTTTGGCTTTTGGGGGGCTCCCAGGAACATAACCCTAACACGATTTTACCTAGCACGGCATTTTCAGGAACGTAACTACCCTGTTAAATGATTGTCTACTGTATAAACCATCATTCCTATAACTGTCTTGCCAGAAATGCAAACTCATTAGTCTTACCACAGTAGTGATATTATAATTTTGTTATATTTGTAAACTTGTTATAAAAATCCTATTTTCTGGTGTAAATCTTTTTTTATAAATAAGGACTATATTTCATGTAACATTTTCTTGTGATTCAGAATTAGCAAATGCTGGACGACCGCTTTTCCCAGGAAGTGACGTCGATGACCAGGTAAAGCGTATATTCAAACTTTTGGGGACTCCTACTGAGGAGACGTGGCCAGGGATGAACTCACTACCCGACTACAAAACATTTCCCCTCTACCAACCCACCATGACCTTAGCTCAAGTTTGTCCAAAACTCAGCAGTAAAGGAAGAGATTTATTACAGGTATGTTACTACACATAGGTAGTAGGTTGGTAAACAGCAACCGCCCAGGGAGGTACTACCTTCCTGCCAAGTGAGTGTACAACGAAAACCTGTAATTGTTTTACATGATGGTAGGATTGCTGGTGTCTTTTGTCTGTCTCATAAACATGCAAGATTTCAGGTATGTCTTGCGGAAAACATTATATACTGAGTCAAAAAAGGAGAATTAGTGTGCACTACCTAGCAGAGTTTACTACCAGAGGGGAGTCATAGGCCTGGGTGCCGTGTGAAAAAATAATAATAATTAAACTTTTCTTGTCAGAGGAAAGAAAGTCTCCCTGATAGCATTGTGTATACATAGTGTTATAGTGTATACTACAGTGGCTCCCTAGTATATAGATGATAAAGGCTAAAGTATCATTTGAAAACAGATGAATTTGTAAATAAAGTGATAAGCCTATAGAGGCAGGTGCCAGAAGTCGCCAGAAACTTACCACAGGTCAGCTGTTTTTAATAATCTTCCTGGCCTGCTAGTGTACTCGCATATAATCTAGTGATACCAGTGAATAGCAGAATACAGTGCTGTAGTAGCAACTAACCAGTATTATAATGGTACTTAGTGGAGTGGAGTGACTTTCATTAGTTTCTTTTTCTTGAAATACCAGATGTTACTGTGAATTTCATATAACCTGTAGTTACCAGCGGTCGCAATATACACAACGAGAAGCAATTATTACTACAGAAAAAGTGTCCCTCCTCCAAAATTTCCACCAGTCAACTATAGTGATAATATAGCATTTATTGTGGTGGAGGCCAAAAAAAAAAAAAAAAACTAGAAAAGCTAGATACAGCGATTGATAAACAAGGGTTGAGGCTCGACCGTTCGTCACTGTAGGAGTTGCCAGCAGTCACCGGTTTCTTCAACATGCAAGTTATACTTTTGTATCAATCAAATAACATATTACTCGGGTAGAATTTTCCAGTAGATCCTTCATGTGTTAGCCCAAATCACCGACCAGTATGTTTTAAATAAGTGACCCACTGATCAGATCAGACTGGCTCCGAACCCTCGACTGGACCGAACCCTCGACTGGTCGAACCCTTGGCCGGTTTCAAACGGATTCGTTGGACAATAAAGCAGACTGTAAACGGATGGGGTTGTAGGCGCCCTTATAAACACAAACAATAAATATAAAACAAACTCCAGGAGCGTACTCCGGTAAGCTGTCCTGATATAAAAGTACAGTTAGAAATAGAAATACAGATAGCTAGAGCTTTACTTAAAGAGGTTATTAATAGAGTATTCAAGAGGTTGCTAGTAGAATTACAGTAAATCAACCATTCAAATCATATGAAGCTGTGTGTAGTCTGCAATAAATCAAACAAACGGGCTTCCACATGGATAAATTGTCATTTTTGTGGAAATTGGCGTCACGCCCCTTGTGCAGATATCCCAGAACTAGCTACAAGCAGTATTAAAACAGGGAAGTGTTTTTTGGGTATGCCCAAAGGAGATAAATCTGTGGACTAAAATCACAAGGGTATTAAAAGAGGATAACATCAAAGCTGCTTTCATAGACAACCTGGAAGCTTTCTACAACAGATGGGAACATAAAAAGTCTGGGCTGAATGGTACTGCCCTTGATACTGGCCATGTAGTCAGAAACTGTAAGGCTGGAGGTGATGTCCTGGTAGTCAGTAAATGTGGGGCTGATAGTGCTGTCCTGGGAGACAGTAATGGTGAAGCTGGAGGTGCTGTCCTGGGAGACAGTAATGGTGAAGCTGGAGGTGCTGTCCTGGGAGACAGAAATGGTGAAGCTGGAGGTGCTGTCCTGGGAAACAGTAATGGTGAAGCTGGAGATGCTGTCCTGGGAGACAGTAATGGTGAAGTTGGAGATGCTGTCCTGGGAGACAGTAATGGTGAAGCTGGAGGTGCTGTCCTGGGAGACGGTAATGGTGAAGCTGGAGATTTTGTCCAGGTAGTCGGGAATTATACGCAGGAAGGAATGCATGTAAATGACCTCATAGGGGACAGGAGCCATAGTGGGGAAACAAGTGTAGTCAAAGATAAGATAAAACCAATATTGCAAACAGGAAATACAACAGGAAATAGCAAACAAGAGGACTCCACTAGCAATAGTGAAGATATATTACCGAGAACAACTGGTGGGAGCTCCATTGTTGGTGCTAGGGAAGATAGGAATAAGACAGGTAAACATGCACCAACAGGGAATACAGTCACAGAAACCCAAGGCAAACGGAAACCAAGCCTGTGCACATACTATGCACTTGGTATCTGCAGAAATGGGAAATCTGGAAAAACAGATGGGACGTGCAACTATGACCACCCTAGAAAATGCCGTGCCCATATGACAACAGGAAAATGCAAACTCCCTTCCTGTAAGCTTTTCACCCTGAAATGTGTACCTCTTCAGTACAGGAAAGACTGTGCTATAACTTAAATTGCCAGGCACACATCTAAAGGGGACAAAAAGATACAAAACATCCAGGCCATGGGAAAACCTGGGTAGCCACAGCCACTCAAGAGGGAGAGGTTTTTTAGTGCCAGGAAGGAAAAAAAACTGGCAGGAAATGGCAGAAATTGTACACCAAATCCAGTCATTCCTGGAGTGGAACCACAGTCGATGGCCTCCACTCCAAACCAACAGATACAGATACTAATGCTGGAAAAAAAATCCCCAACCCCCAGTACCAACAATACCACCAGTCCGATGACATTCTTCTTTGCAAATATACAGGGTCTAAAGCCAGCAACAAACAACAAAATACCTTTCATCCGTGGACTGCTTGCAGAGGCAAAGGCAATGTTCGCGGCTTTCACTGAGACCCACATAAAGGATCACTTAGACAACGAAATATGGATCCCAGGTTACAACCTATACAGATGTGACAGAGTGAACAGGCAAAAGGGGGGGGGGGGGGGGGTCTGTACATTGCAGAGTCACTTGTTTGCACAGAACTGCTTAATGCCTCAAATGATGTAGTGGAAGTTTTAGCAGTAAAGGTCGAGAACCAAAACCTAGTCATTGTGATAGTCTACAAGCCTCCAGATGCAACATCCCCAGCAATTCCAGGAAACAGCTGTTAAAAATTGACCACTGTCTGGAAAATCTTCCAGCTCCTGCACCCAATATCTTGCTCCTGGGGGATTTCAACTTAAGGCACCTAAAATGGAGGAATATAGCAAATAATATTGTTGCAGTAATAACACCAGGAGGCAGCTCTGATGAAAACTCACACTCACACGAGCTTTTAAATCTCTGCACAAAATTCAATTTAAACCAGCATATAATAGAGCCTACTAGAATGGAGAATACACTAGACCTCATCTTCACTAACAATGATGATCTGATAAGAAATGTCACCATATCAAAAACAATATACTCAGATCACAACATAATTGGGGTTTCTAGACATGTATGCGCGGAGCCCCAGACCGACATAACGAGATTAGTCACGAGGGTGCATTCACCAAATTCAACTTCAATAACAAAAACATAACATAAAGTGGGACCAAGTAAACCAAGTCCTAACCGATATAAGCTGGGAAGATATACTAAGCAACACAGACCCCAACTTATGCCTAGAACAGATTAACTTGGTGGCACTCGATGTATGCACAAGGCTTATTCCTCTAAGAAAAAGGAGGAGTAGATGTAAAATAGAAAGAGACATGTGCTCCCTTTACAGGCGATGGAAAAGAATAACAGAGCGGCTAAAAGAGGTCAATATATCTGAAATGCGTAGGGAGACACTGGTCAGAGAAATAGCAAGCATCGAACTTAAGCTAAAGGAATCTTATAGGAGTCAGGAATCGCGGGAAGAACTAAAAGCCATAAATGAAATCGAAAGAAACCCAAAGTATTTCTTCTCCTATGCCAAATCAAAGTCGAGAACAATGTCCAGTATTGGGCCCTTACTAAACAAGATGGGTCCTACACAGATGGACAGCAAGGAAATGAGTGAGCTACTCAAGTCCCAATATGACTCAGTTTTTAGCAAGCCACTAACCAGACTGAGAGTCGAAGATCAAAATGAATTTTTTATGAGAGAGCCACAGAATTTGGTTAACACAAGCCTATCTGATGTTATCCTGATGCCAAATGACTTCGAACAGGCAATAAATGACATGCCCATGCACTCTGCCCCAGGGCCAGACTCATGGAACTCCGTGTTCATCAAGAACTGCAAGAAGCCCCTATCACGAGCCTTTACCATCCTATGGAGAGGAGCATGGACCACGGGGGTCGTCCCACATTTACTAAAAACAACAGACATAGCCCCACTCCACAAAGGGGGCAGTAAAGCAACAGCAAAGAACTACAGACTGATAGCACTAACATCCCATATCATAAAAATCTTTGAAAGAGTCCTAAGAAGCAAGATCACCACCCATCTAGAAACCCATCAGTTACACAACCCAGGCAACATGGGTTTAGAACAGGTCGCTCCTGTCTGTCTCACTATTGGATCACTACGACAAGGTCCTAGATGCACTAGAAGACAAAAAGAATGCAGATGTAATATATACAGACTTTGCAAAGCCTTGACAAGTGTGACCATGGCATAATAGCGCACAAAATGCGTGCTAAAGGTATAACAGGAAAAGTCGGTCAATGGATCTATAATTTCCTCACTAACAGAACACAGAGAGTAGTAGTCAAACAGAGTAAAGTCCGAGCAGGCACGGTGAAAAGCTCTGTTCCACAAGGCACAGTACTCGCTCCATCTTGTTCCTCATCCTCATATCTGACATAGACAAGGATGTCAGCCACAGCACCGTGTCTTCCTTTGCAGATGACACCCGAATCTGCATGACAGTGTCTTCCATTGCAGACACTGCAAGGCTCCAGGCGGATATCAACCAAATCTTTCAGTGGGCTGCAGAAAACAATATGAAGTTCAACGATGAGAAATTTCAATTACTCAGATATGGTAAACACGAGGAAATTAAATCTTCATCAGAGTAAAAAAACAAATTCTGGCCACAAAATAGAGCGAAACACCACGTCAAAGACCTGGGAGTGATCATGTCGGAGGATCTCACCTTCAAGGACCATAACATTGTATCGATCGCATCTGCTAGAAAAATGACAGGATGGATAAATGAGAACCTTCAAAACGAGGGATGCCGAGCCCATGATGACACTCTTCAGGTCACTTGTTCTATCTAGGCTGATATTGCTGCACACTAACAGCACCTTTCAAGCAGGTGAAATTGCTGACCTAGAAAATGTACAGAGAACCTTCACGGCGCGCATAACGGAGATAAAAACCTCAATTACTGGGAGCGCTTGAGGTTCCTGAACCTGTATTCCCTGGAACACAGGCGGGAGAGATACATGATTATATACACCTGGAAAATCCTAGAGGGACTAGTACCGAACTTGCACACGAAAATCACTCACTACGAAAGCAAAAGACTTGGCAGACGATGCAACATCCCCCCAATGAAAAGCAGGGGTGTCACTAGCACGTTAAGAGACCATACAATAAGTGTCAGGGGCCCGAGACTGTTCAACTGCCTCCCAGCATACATAAGGGGGATTACCAACAGACCCCTGGCAGTCTTCAAGCTGGCACTGGACAAGCACCTAAAGTCGGTTCCTGATCAGCCGGGCTGTGGCTCGTACGTTGGTTTGCGTGCAGCTAGCAGTAACAGCCTGGTTGATCAGGCTCTGATCCACCAGGAGGCCTGGTCACAGACCAGGCCACAGGTGCGTTGACCCCCGGAACTCTCTCCAGGTAAACTCCAGGTAAACACTACACATATATGTACAAGCATATATATACACACACCCCTCTGGGTATTCTTCTATTTTCTTTCTAGTTTTTGTTCTTGTTTATTTCCTCTTGTCTCCATGGGGAAGTGGAAGAGAATTCTTCCTCCGTAAGCCATGCGTGTTGTAAGAGGCGGCTAAAATGCCGGGAGCAAGGGGCTAGTAACCCCTTCTTCCGTATAAATTACTAAATTTAAAAGAGAAACTTTCGTTTTGCTTTTTGGGCCACCCTGCCTTGGTGGGATATGGCCGGTTTGTTGAAAGAAAGAAAAAGGATTGCTGGTGTCCTTTTTTCTGTCTCATAAACATGCAAGATTTCAGGTACATCTTGCTACTTCTACTTACACTTAGGTCACACTACATGTACATGTACAAGCATATATATACACACCCCTTTGAGTTTTCTTCTATTTTCTTTCTAGTTCTTGTTCTTGTTTATTTCCTCTTACCTCCATGGGGAAGTGGAACAGAATTCTTCCTCCATAAGCCATGTGTGTTGTAAGAGGCAACTAAAATGCCGGGGAGCAAGGGGCTAGTAACCCCTTCTCCTGTATATATTACTAAATGTAAAAGGAGAAACTTTCGTTTTTCCTTTTGGGCCACCCCACCTCGGTGGGATACGGCCGGTGTGTTGAAAGAAAGAACTCTGGAATATGTGTATTGTATATTATCTAGTTAGCTGTGTTTTCTCCTTTGGTTCTGAAATTTCAAGGTACAATTTGAATGTCACAACTCACTTCATATATTTTTCTAATGTACTGTATGGCAGTTTTCTTTTTGTTCTGCCTATAAATTACCAACATCAAAGATTATCTCTGTCACAATCTTCTTTAGAATAACAGATTACTGGTTTCTTAACTCATCACCTGTTTCCAACCAAGTTAGGGAGACCCAAGTAAAGAAACACATTCACAAAACAATCACTCTTTATCTGTTCCAAAAGTATACTGACATCACATCAAATAACTCTTTGAACCATATTCTCAGCCGTCCTTTAAAGTTCAAGCATTTTACTTCCTACCTCCAAGATCACATCCTAAGTAGTATAAGAATAACATATTATATGTCTATGCTTCAGTGCAGTTATGATTTTTTGCTAAATCTTTTGTAGCAGTGCTGATTCCTCATCAAAGCAAACAGTAAGAAGTAGAGGACCTGCAATCTGAAAGAGGGGTGGTAATGTTGCAGTTCAGAAGGTTATCTGAGCTGTGATGTTGGCACATTTCTGGGAAGACAGTTAATGAATGAATGAATGACAGTGAGTGTCATCCACACCTCCTCCTTCAGGGTACAGGCACTGCATTTTCCACGTTCAGGACTTAAGTCCAGCTAACTAGTTTCCCTGAATCCTTTTATAAATATTACCTTGTTCACACTTTAACAGCACATCAAGAAATAAAAACCACCAGTTTTCACTCTGATCTAAGATGCTCACACAGCCAAAAATTGTTATTTTTATCAGTAATAGTTTTAAGATTCTTTGTTGTATAATTTAGTTTGTACATTCTTATATTGTATTTGTCTTGTCTGTCTTCATTAAAACTGTACTATTTTTCAGCGGCTACTAATCTGCAATCCTGCAGTGAGGATGAGTGCAGAAGATGCCATGTTGCACTCATACTTTTCTGATCTCTCCCCATCAATACGTAATGTTTAGAGGGTGATGAACAGTTTGGTCAGTGAACCAGTGTCTGTGTCAAACAGTGTAATGTGTGTAGACATTTTAATGGTAGAAAATTGACATGTAGATTTTTCACTTCTTATCTGTAGGAAACAGACAATTTCTAGCCTCTTTTACAGTATATTAGTATTATTACTGTATTGGAGATTTAATGAAGATCAGACATAGGCATATTGAAGCAGTCCTGTGGCCTCTGATTGGTTATTTCCAGAACTCACAATACATCTGTTATTACTGTATTATTATTTAATGAGTAAATTTCCTTAACAGGAACTTACCTGTTTTATATAAACCTTTGTAAGGTTGATTCCTTATTTTAGATATTACTGGCAATCACCGTAGTGTAGGACTTCTTCTAAAAATTGGTTATTTGGGTCATTATCGCAGCCCTCAGTATGAAAGGCATGAATCACTCTACTTATGCCAGTGGTGAAACTCACACCAAGATTCCATCATCTGTGATCTTGGTAATAAAAGTTCACAATAAAGTGATAAACATGGTTTTATCATTTGCCTTAGTTGATGTTCTTAACCTGATGCACATAAAACAAATTTATTATATATGTAGAAAAGTAATTAGATGTTCCATTTTTGATTAACTCTGTTACTGCCAGAGAGGATTTTTAAAATTTAAGACTTAGAATTTGTCATAAAAGTGTAAAGTTAATCTTTACCTGGTAAGTTATTTACTATATAAAAAACATTTGCTAATCAAAAAATTTTTTACACAAAAATTTTAATTGCTGCTCATTATTATGTATGTTTTTGTATGTACTCATCATCGTTACCCTGCCTTTTCCCTGGTGAAGAGTGGTTTTATGATTTCCATTTTTTTTTAAAGAAAAAAGGGTACAAAAAAAAGGGATATTTATTATATAAGGCAGTCTGGATGGGGATGTGAACCTTGCCCATTTGCCCCCCACTTTTTCCCCTTGTTTAGAGTATTGAAAGAGATCAAACATAGGCTTATTGAAGCAGTTTTGGGCCCCTTGATTGTCTTGTTTCAAAAAAATACAATACATCTGTGCCTACAACTGGCCAAGTGTTTTGAAGAGGAAAAGCAGAAAAAGTGTCAAAAAAATTAGTCTTTTTGAAAAAACAGGGATATTTGAAAAAAGTAATGTTGAGAAGAAATTTGTTAATCTTAGAGTTCAAATGTGGCTTTCCGTAACCACTTTATAACCTCAATCTCAGACGTAAAAACAAATCTTGCTATTCCATTTTGAGTTATGCATATTTTGGACAGATACCTGTAATTATTTCTCTAGTCTTGTATCAGTAAACATTGGATCCACAAGTAAAATTATTGATTAAAATTTGATTTTGCTTTGGAAATTTCCAGATAAAAAATTAAATTGTTTAGTGGTGAAACCTAAAAATTGCCAAAGAAAACTGTGAATTTACACACTAAATATATTTACACAAATCACTTAGGATGTGGCAGTTTGGAGGGACGTCTGAGCTGTCATATCTGAGTGCCTCTGCAAAGACAGTGATTATGTATGAGTGATGGTGAAAGTGTTGAATGATGATGAAAGTTTTTTCTTTCTTTTTGGGTTTTTCTTCCTTTCTGGGTCACCCTGCCTCAGTGTGAAACGGCCGACGTGTTTAAAAAAAAATCAGAATGATGGTTCTGTGCTAAAATTCACATTCTTACTCTGTTTAAGTTTTTGCATTTTGCAATATTATTTGTGCTGAGTGACCCACACAAGTTAAGTGCTCTCCATGATTATAGTAGTATATATGTAGTGTATTACAGAATACAGTATATAGCTCAGTGCACTGTATATTTTAAATAATAATTTTGCTTAAATTGTCCTACTGGACTCTTAACTCTTATTGGTAATTCAGCTGTCTCATGATTAGTGGATTGATAAATGAACTTACATTGATCCTTACACTGAAAGACCCACACAGCTCACACAGGGTTTGGTTCACATAAATTAAATTAATTAGATAAATAATTTTACAAATATTGTAACCTTATTTGCTGAACATGGTAAATTATACACTGTAGTTAGGTTAATATGAAGTCTTCCCATTTATTTATATCTGATTTATATTGATAGGCTTTTTATTAGCTGTTAATCATTCCGGGGAGCTTCATCCCTGTGTCCCAGTTTCAGACTAGGCTTCTTAAACTAGAAAAGAAATACCGTATCAGGGATAAGAGGTATTAAGGAACACACAGGAAAGTAGAGATAAATGTATATAAAGTGTGAGTAAAAGTTTGTAAGATGTGGTCAAACTTGTGATGTGGTCTGGCCAAACTTGTGATGTGGTCTGGTCAAACTTGTGATATGGTCTGGTCAAACTTGTGATGTGGTCTGGACAAATTTATGATGTGGTATGGTCAAACTTTTGATGTGGTCTGGTCAAACTTGTGATGTGGTCTGGTCAAACTTGTGATGTGGTCTGCTCAAACTTTAAATTTAATCACTGCATTCATACAATGGCACTTTATGATAGTCCAAAATAGACTTAAAATTCATCTGAAGTTTCCTCACCAAATTGTGGATTACCATAGTTGTAAATACAGTGGACCCCCGGTTAACGATATTTTTTCACTCCAGAAGTATGTTCAGGTGCCAGTACTGACCGAATTTGTTCCCATAAGAAATATTGTGAAGTAGATTAGTCCATTTCAGACCCCCAAACATACACATACAAACGCACTTACATAAATACACTTACATAATTGGTCACATTCGGAGGTAATCGTTATGCGGGGGTCCACTGTATATCCTACTCTTCTATAATTATGGGTAACTGCTGAAGACAGATAATAGTGAATAAATGGCAGTAGCCAGTACATAACATACTTGTGGCAAGGTGCTGTTGAATGATGGTGAATGTGTTTTCTTGTTTTTTGGGTCACCCTACCTCAGAGGGCATTAGTGGGTGTGTTAAAAAATTAATTATCAGAAGGAAATAATCTGCAGTACATACCCTCACTTTCTAGAACAGAAAGGAGTATCCATTTCCTCTATGTATTGTACAAAAAAACAAAAAAAAAAATTTCATTTAATGTGGCAGATTGAAATTTCAAGTAATTTTCCCTTGTGCAGTTCAGTAAATTTTAATAAAAATGATAATTAGTGTGTTTCTATAAATGTAGCATAAATACTGTAAGTAGATACTGCAGATGCAGTGTAGAAAAGATAAATTTAGAAAGTAAAGAGTGATAGAGCATAAGAATATTACATAACATCTCGTGAACAAATATCCCAGTGAAGGAGCAAAAACTGCTAGTGTATATTTAAAACTGACAAAGAACTTGATTACTGACAACACATCTTTCATTTGTTATAGTAAATTATCTAGAGTAGAGTATTAGTGTACAAGTTTTTCATTATACAGGTGACCTTTTTTTTATTCTGTAGATGCCTTCCAGGCCCATCGCAACCATTAATATTTCATTCTACTTAAGAATTTTTGATAAGTTAACATAGTGCTCTGATCACATTCTACAAATGTATGTTGCACATGTGTAATTAGAAATAAAAATGGGCAATTGCATGGCATGAATTTGAAAAAATGTGAAAAAGACACCTGTATTGTAATAATAGTGTCAGCATTTTTTTCAAATTTATTTTTGTGAGTGTTGGGGGTTAACTGTGGTATATTTTTAGTGTCATTTCTTTGTTTAAGTTGCTTAATTCTCAACTTATGTTTTTTGTTTTAAACTGATGTGGTAGCATGATTCTTTGTGTATTTGTTACAGGTGGGGGTAATGGTGATTGGTACATTACTTTTGGGATTGGTGGTCAGGGGGTTTTGGATCAAGTCCTGATTGTAGTATGGTGTGATTTTTTGGTGGGGGTTGTTGTTTTGGGGGGTGCGGTCAGGTTGTTGACGACGGTGGGGACGGGATTTTTGGGTGGTTTTGGGTGGTAGGTGGGGGTGGGAGGTAAAGGGGGGAGGGTTGGTGGGTAGGGGGGGGGTTGGGGGTTTTAGGTGGAGGGAGTAAGGGATTGGGGGTTGGGGTATTTATGGGGTTATTGGGTAGGGGAGGGGTTATTGATAGAGGTTTGGAAGAGGGTAGCTGTGGGGTTAAGGAGGGTGGAAGAGTATATATAGGAGAGTGGGTATATAGGAAGAGAGATTTATATATAGGAGAGAGATTTATTGGAAGAGAGATTTATCTGGAAGAGAATTATATTAGGAAGAGAGATTTTATTGAAGAGAGATTATATTAGGAAGAGATTATGGAAAGAGATTATATATAGGAGAGAATTCTATTAGGAAGAGAGATTATTATAAAGGAGAGAAATTATTTTATAGGAAGAGAGTTATACTAGGACGAGAGATTCTTTAGAAGAGAGTTATATATAGGAAGAGAAATTTTGGAAGAGAGATTATATAAGGAAAAGGATTATAGAGGAAGAGAGATTATATATAGGAATTAAGATTAATATAGGAAGAGAGATTATTATAGGAAGAGAGATTATGGAAGAGATTTATATATAGGAAAAGAGATTATAGAGGAAGGGATTTATTGGAAGAGAGATTTATTAGAAGGGGAATTATATATAGGAAGGATTTATATAGGAAGAGAGATTATAGAGGAAAGAGAATTTATATATAGGAAGAGGATTATATTATAGGAAAAGAGATTTTTATAGGAAGAGGATTATATTAGGAAGAGAGATTATATATGGAAAAGAGATTATAGGAAGAGAGATATATATAGGAAGAGATTTATATATAAGGAAGAGAGATTATATATAGGAAGAGGATTATATATAGGAAGAGAGATTATATATAGGAAGAGAATTATTCTAGGAAGAGAGATTATATATAGGAAGAGAGATTTTATATAGGCAGGTTATAGGAAGAGAGATTTTTTATTTGGAAGAGAGATTATTAGAGGAAGAGGAGATTTATATAGGAAGAGGATTTATATAAGAGACATTATATATAGGAAGAGGATTATAGGAAGAGAGATTATATTATAGGAAAAGAAAATTATTTGGGAAGAGTGTTATTATAGGAAAAGAGATTATAGAGGAAGAGGATTATATTAGGAAGAGAGATTATATATAGGAAGAGAGATTATAGAGGAGAGAGATTAATATGGGAAGTTATAGAGGAAGAGAGATTAATATAGGAAGAGGATTTATATATGGAAGAGAGATTATATATAGGAAGAGAGATTTATTAGGAAGAGAGATTTTATATGGAAAGAGAGGTATATTAAGGAAAGAAGATTATATTAGAAGAGAGATTTATATATAGGAAGAGAGATTATATATAGGAAGAAGATTATTAAGGAAGGAGATTTATATAGGAAGAGAGATTATAAGGAAGAGAGATTATTTATAGGAAGAGGTAATATTTGGAAGAGAGATTATTATAGGAAAAGAGATTTTATAGGAAGAGAGTTATATATAGGAAGAGAGATTATTATCGGAAAACGAGATTTATATGGAAGAGAGATTATATATGAAGAGATTTATAGAGGAAGAGAGTTATTATAGGAAGAGAGATTTAGAGGAAGAGGATTATATATAGGAAGAAGATTATTATAGGAAAAGCATTTTATAGGAAGAGAGATTTATATAGAGAGAGATTATATTAGAAGAGAGATTATTAAGAGAGAGATTTATAGAAGAGAGATTATATATAGGAAAGGGGTTATGTGGAAGAGAGTTTATATCGAGGAGATTTATTTTGAGGAAGAGAGGTATTATTAAAAGAGATTTATATAAAGGGAAAAGAGATATAGAGGCAAAAACTTTTTAAATTTTGATGAAGAGAATTATTATGCAAAATTTATTAGAAAATTTTTTAAATTCTTTACAAGTTTGGAAACACGTTTTTAACATTATAGGAAGTTCTTAGCAAATTTAATTACGAAAAAGTTTCATATAGGAAGAAATTTAAAATTGCAGAATTTTATATAAAGAAAATTCTAAAAAATTCTTATAACAAAATTCTTTAAAAAATTTTTAACAAATTCTTTAAAAATTTTTAAAAAATTCTATTAACACAATTCTGTTAAACAATTTATAACAAATTTCTTCTCAAACATTTCTTCAACAACTTTTAAAAAATTTCTCAAACATTCTTATCTCAACATCTTTCTAACCAAATTTTTAAACAATTAAACTTCTCAAAAACACTTTCCTATACACCCCTTTAACCACAACTTCCTTCTCAACAACAATTCCTCTCTAAACACACTTCCTCTTCAACACACACTTCTCTCTTAAACACACACTTCCTCTTCAACCACACTTCCCTCTCAACAAAACTTCCTCTCTAACACCTCTTCCTTCTCAACACAAAAACTTCTCTCTCTACAACACATTCCCCTCTCAACACTCTTCCTCTCTCAACACACACTTCCTCTCTCACACACACTTCCTCTCTCTAAACCAAAACTTCCTCTCTCAACACACACTTCCTCTCTCAACAAAACCCCTTCCTCTCTAACACACACTTCCTCTCTCAACAACACTTCCTCTCTCAACACACATTCCTCTTTAACACACACTTCCTCTCTCAACACACACTTCCTCTCTCAACACACACTTTTCCCCTCTCAACACACACTTCCTCTCTCACACACACTTCCTCTCTCAACACACACTTCCTCTCTCAACACACACTTCCTCTCTCAACACACACTTCCTCTCTCAACACACTTCCTCTCTCAACACACACTTCCTCTCTCAACACACACTTCCTCTCTCAACACACACTTCCTCTTCAACACACACTTCTCTCTCACACACACTTCCTCTCTCAACACACACTTCCTCTCTCAACACACACTTCCTCTCTCAAACACCACACTTCCTCTCTCAACACACACTTCCTCTCTCAAAACACAACTTCCTCTCTCTAAAACACACTTCCTCTCTCAACACACACTTCCTCTCTCAAAACCACTTCCTCTCTACACACACTTCCTCTCTCAAAAACACACTTCCTCTCTCTACACACACTTCCTCTCTCAACACACACTTCCTCTCTACACACACTTCCTCTCTATACACACTTCTGCTCTACACACTTCTGCTCTACACACACTTCCCCTCTACACACTCTTCCTCTCCACACACAGTTCCTCTCTACACACTCAGGGAATAATCAGGGAAATAAGGCAGGGGTTTCCCGGAACCATGCCTCTTGGACTGGGCCTTGTATATACATGTTTCTTTATCTCACGTTATTGTGCACTGTTGGTGGATTATCTTTTATATATTATTTATATTTTTTAAGTTTGAATCTAAATATATATTATTAAATTGTTGCGATCTGCAGTATAAATTAAAAAAAATGTTACATTTTATTTTTGTTTCACTTAAAAATAAATTGTCAAGACATTGTTGATTTTTTTATCAGTCTATCTACACATAGGCAGTGACGGAACATGGTTATTGCCCTTGTGTCATCAATGAATATGGAATAAAAGTAACAAACAAACATTTTTTTCGAGAGATATCGGAAAGGTTGAATAATGCAACTCAAATCAAGCCAGCAGCTCTGCACCCTGATTCATGAGGTTTAATCATGAGATGTTCCAATATACATGTACATCATATTGTAGACCTTGGAAGTTAGCTTAGCCACCATGTGCAACCTGATACCAGCTTTCACAGGTATCTCATCCCACCCTACAGGTAGTGACAGTATAATAACAATAAATTGGACCTAACTGTAAATAAGAATCAAATCCTCAACTAACCAAAATACACCAGAATTTTCAGTCTGAAGTCAGAAGCGGCATTTGCATGGATGTAGCACGAATGATAAGGAAGAGATGATTGTGGATGTTATGAATGAAAAGAAGCTGGATGTCCTGACTCAAAGTGAAACAAAGCTGAAGGGGGTGGGAGAGTTTCAGTGGGGAGAAATAAATGGGATTAGGTCAGGGGTTTCTAATAGAGTTAGAGCTAAGGAAGGAGTAGCAATAATGTTGAAGAATAAGTTATGAGAAGAAAAGAAGGAATATAAATGTATAAATTCAAGGATTATGTGGAGTAAAATAAGGGTTGGATGTGAAAAGTGGGTTATAGTAAGTGTTTATGCACCTGGTGAAGAGAGGAGTGTAGAGAAGAGAGATTTTTGGAAGTGTTGAGTGCATGGGGAGTTTTGAACCAAGTGAGAGAGTACTTGTGGTTGGGGATCTCAATGCTAAAGTAGGTAAAAATGCTGTAGAGGGAGTAGTAGGTAAATTTGGGGTGCCAGGGGTAACTGAAAATGGGGAGCCTTTAATTGAGCTATGTGTAGAAAGGGGTTTGGTAATAAGTAATACGTATTTTATGAAAAAGAGGATAAGTATACAAGATATGATATAGCACATAATGAAAGTAGTTTGTTAGAATATGTATTGGTGTCCCGGTGGCCTGGTGGCTAAAGCTCCCGCTTCACACACGGAGGGCCCGGGTTCGATTCCCGGTGGGTGGAAACATTTCGACACGTCTCCTACACCTGTTGTCCTGTTCACCTAGCAGCAAATAGGTACCTGGGTGTTAGTCGACTGGTGCGGGTCGCATCCTGGGGGACAAGATTAAGGACAGTCCTCGACGACGCACTGACTTTCTTGGGTTATCCTGAGTGGCTAACCCTCTGGGGTTAAAAATCCGAACGAAATCTTGTCTTATCTCTCTTGACGGGTAGACTTCAGGATGTACATGTTTAAAGAGGGGCAACTGACATATTGGATCATTATTTACATGTAGCTACAGTTAGAGTAAGTGGCAGAAAGGACAAGAGGAAAATGGCAACAGTAAGTTAGAGAAGAGGTGAAAGTTTATAAACTAAGGGAGGAAGAAGTTAGGGTGAGATATAAGCAACTACCTGGAGTTTAGCTGGAGAGAGTTCCGGGGGTCAACGCCCTTGCGGCCCGGTCTGTGACCAGGCCTCCTGGTGGATCAGAGCCTGATCAACCAGGCTGTTACTGCTGGCTGCACGCAAACCAACGTATGAGCCACAGTCCGGCTGGTCAGGAACCGACTTTAGGTGCTTGTCCAGTGCCAGCTTTAAGACTGCCAGGGGTCTGTTGGTAATCCCCCTTATGTATGCTGGGAGGCAGTTGAACAGTCTCAGGCCCCTGACACTTATTGTATGGTCTCTTAACGTGCTAGTGACACCCCTGCTTTTCATTGGGGGATGTTGCATCGTCTGCCAAGTCTTTTGCTTTCGTAGTGAGAGATTTTCGTGTGCAAGTTCGGTACTAGTCCCTCTAGGATTTTCCAGGTGTATATAATCATGTATCTCTCCCGCCTGCATTCCAGGGAATACAGGTTTAGGAACCTCAAGCACTCCCAGTAATTGAGGTGTTTTATCTCCGTTATGCACGCCGTGAAGGTTCTCTGTACATTTTCTAGGTCAGCAATTTCACCTGCCTTGAAAGGTGCTGTTAGTGTGCAGCAATATTCCAGCCTAGATAGAACAAGTGACCTGAAGAGTATCATCATGGGCTTGGCATCCCTAGTTTTGAAGGTGGGCTAGTGCAAGTATGGGTAGTGGGGGGGGGGGTTGAAGAGGGATGGATAGGTTTAAAAATGCAGTATTAGAATGTGCGGCAGAAGTTTGTGGCTATAGGAGGGTAGGTGGAAATGGGAAGTACAATGCCCGCTCTTTATGGGAGGGGTTTGGGATATTTGGCGATTTGGAGGGACATCTAAGCTGTCGTATCTGAGCGCGTCTGCAAAGACGATTAACTAATCCTTATAAGTGTGATACACCCAGTACAGGTGGAAATATTCGTCATGTTTCCTTACACCTGCCGTCTTTTTCATCTAGCTGTAAATATGTACCTGGGTGTTAACCAATTGACGTGGGTCGCATTCTGTGGAGAAAAGTTGCCTAACACTGTGCATAGTCCCTAAAGTGTAGTCTATCACACACTTATCTATACATACTTCAACTATGCCCCCTTCCCCTCCAGATCTCTGGTAACTCTACCTTATCTGTTGACTTATTTCATACCTAGTAGTTTAGACATTGCTTCTGCACCCTCTCACAGAATTCATGGTGACACGTTGTCACGTTTCATTGCTTTGATGTATCCAAAGTCATCAAAAGTTTCTTTATCTCTTCCTCTCTTTTATGGATGGCGTCTAGTACTTGTAACTGTCCCCTGTTCCTTAGTCTCTCCAGTGCTGTGCCACCTTCCATTGAGAAGACCTCTTCAAATCATTTTATTAACACTTCACAAAGTTTTTTTCATTGTTCATTAGTTCTCCTTCCTTCCTCAGTCGTATCACCTGGTCCTTTACTGTCACCTTTCTTCTGATGCGGCTGTGAAATAGTGTTGGTTCAGACTTAGCTCTTCTATGTCATTCTCAGATTTTCTCTCAGGCTGTCTCTTCACATTAGCGCGTGTGTGTGCACTCACCAGTATGTGGTTGCAGAAGTTGAGTCACAGTCTCTGGTCCTGCCTCTTTGCTGATTGCTATTAGGTTCACTCTCTTTGCTCCTAGAGCCTTATTATACCTCTTCTTAAAGATATGTATGGATCCTACCTCTACTACTTCACTCTCCAGATTGTTCCACTTCCTGACAACCCTAAGGTTGAAGAAATTCTTCCTAACATCCCTATGAATCATCTATGTTTTCAACTTCCACCTGTGTCCTCGTGTTCCTATTTCTTATGTCCCAAACAATCTGCCCCATCCACCCTGGCAATTCCTTTCAGTATGTGCGTGTGTGTGTACTCGCTTAACTGTGATTGCAGGGGTCGAGACTCAGCTCCTCGCCCTGTTTCTTCACTGGTCGTGCTACTAGGTCCTCTCTCTCCCTGCTCCATGAGCTTTATCATACCTCACCTTGAAACTATGTATGGTTCCTGCCTCCACTATATCACTTGCCAGACTATTCCACTTCCTGACAACTCTATGACTGAAGAAATACTTCCTAACATTCCTTTGACAAGTACAGTTAGAAATAGAAATACAAATAGCTAGAGCTTCACTTTAAGGAGGTTATTAATAGAGTATTCAAGAGCTTGCTAGTAGAATTACAGTAATTCAACCATTCAAATCATTATGAAGCCCTGTGTAGTCTGCAATCAATCAAACAAACTGGCTTCCACATGGATAAATTGTCATTTTTGTGGAAATTGGTGTCATGCCCCTTGTGCAAATATCCAAGAACTAGCTACAAGAAGTATTAAAACAGGGAAGTGTTTTTGGGTATGTCCAAATGAGATAAATCTGTGGACTAATATCACATTGGTATTAAAAGAGGATAACATCAAAGCTGCTTTCATAGACAACCTGGAAGCATTCTACAACAGATAGGAACATAAAAAGTCTGGGCTGGATGGTATCGCCCTTGATACTGGCCATGTAGTCAGAAACTGTAAGGCTGGAGGTGCTGCACTGGTAGTCAGTAAATGTGGGGCTGATAGTGCTGTCCTGGTAGACAGTAATGGTGAAGCTAGAGGTGCTGTCCTGGGAGACAGTAATGGTGAAGCTGGAGATTTTGTCCAGGTAGTCGGGAATTGTACGCAGGATGGAATGCATATAATTGACCTCATGGGAGACAGGAGCCGTAGTGAGGAATCAAGTGAAGTCAAAGATAAGATAAAACCAATATTGCAAACTAGAAATACCACAGGAAATAGCAAACAAGAGGACTCCACTAGCAATAGTGAGGATATATTACCAAAAACAACTGGTGGGAGCTCCTTTGTTGGTGCTAGGGAGGATAGGAATAAGACAGGTAAACATGCACCAACAGGGAATACAGTCACAGAAACCCAAGGCAAACATGCACCAACAGGGAATAGTCACAGAAACCCAAGGCAAACGGAAACCAAGCCTGTGCACATACTATGCACTTGGTATCTGCAGGCATGGGAAATCTGGAAAAACAGATGGGACGTGCAACTATGACCACCCTAGAAAATGCCGTGCCCATATGACAACAGGAAAATGCAAACTCCCTTACTGTAAGCTTTTTCACCCTGAAATGTGTCCCTCTTCAGTGCAGGAAAGACTGTGTTATAACTTAAATTGCCAGGCACACCATCTAAAGGGGACAAAAAGATACAAAACATCCAGGCCATGGGAAAACCTGGGTAGCCACAGCCACTCAAGAGGGAGAGATTTTTTAGTGCCAGGAAGAAAAAAAAAACTGGCAGGAAATGGCAGAAATCGTACACCAAATCCAGTCATTCCTGGAGTGGAACCACAGTCGATGGCCTCCACTCCAAACCAACAGATACAGATACTAATGCCGGAACCCCCCCCCCAGTGCCAACAATACCACGAGTCCGATGACATTCTTCTTTGCAAATATACAGGGTCTAAAGCCAGCAACAAACAACAAAATACCTTTCATCCGTGGACTGCTTGCAGAGGCAAAGGCAATGTTCACGGCTTTCACTGAGACCCACATAAAGGATCACTTGGACAACGAAATATGGATCCCAGGTTACAACCTATACAGATGCGACAGAGTGAACAGGCAAAAGGGGCGGGCTTGTCTGTACATTGCAGAGTCACTTGTGTGCACAGAACTGCTGAATGCCTCAAATGATGTAGTGGAAGTTTTAGCAGTAAAGATCGAGAACCAAAACCTAGTCATTGTGGCAGTCTACAAGCCTCCGGATGCAACATCCCAGCAATTCCAGGAACAGCTGTTAAAAATTGACCATTGTCTGGAAAATCTGCCAGCTCCTGCACCCAACATCTTGCTCCTGGGGGATTTCAACTTAAGGCACCTAAAATGGAGGAATATAGCAAATAATATTGTTGCAGTAATAACACCAGAAGGCAGCTCTGATGAAAACTCACACTCACACGAGCTTTTAAATCTCTGCTCAAAATTCAATTTAAACCAGCAAATAATAGAGCCTACTAGACTGGAGAATACACTAGACCTCATCTTCACTAACAATGATGATCTGATACGAAATGTCACCATATCAAAAACAATATACTCGGATCACAACATAATTGAGGTTCAGACATGCATGCACGGAGCCCCAGACCGACATAATGAGATTAGTCACGAGGGAGCATTCACCAAATTCAACTTCAATAACAAAAACATAAAGTGGGACCAAGTAAACCAAATCCTAACTGATATAAGCTGGGAAGATATACTAAGCAACACAGACCTATGCCTAGAACAGATTAACTCGGTGGCGCTCGATGTATGCACAAGGCTTATTCCTCTAAGAAAAAGGAGGAGTAGATGTAAAATAGAAAGGGACAGGCACTCCCTTTACAGGCGATGGAAAAGAATAACAGAGCGGCTAAAAGAGGTCAATATATCTGAAATGCGTAGGGAGACACTGGTCAGAGAAATAGCAAGCATCGAACTTAAGCTAAAGGAATCTTATAGGAGTCAGGAATCGCAGGAAGAACTAAAAGCCATAAACGAAATCGAAATATACCCAAAGTATTTCTTCTCCTATGCCAAATCAAAATCGAGAACAACTTCCAGTATTGGGCCCCTACTTAAACAAGATGGGTCCTACACAGATGACAGTAAGGAAATGAGTGAGCTACTCAAGTCCCAATATGACTCAGTTTTTAGCAAGCCAAATGATGCCAAATGACTTGGAACAGGCAATAAATGACATGCCCATGCACTCTGCCCCAGGGCCAGACTCATGGAACTCCGTGTTCATCAAGAACTGCAAGAAGCCCCTATCACGAGCCTTTACCATCCTATGGAGAGGGAGCATGGACACAGGGGTCGTCCCACAGTTACTAAAAACAACAGACATAGCCCCACTCCACAAAGGGGGCAGTAAAGCAACAGCAAAGAACTACAGACCGATAGCACTAACATCCCATATCATAAAAATCTTTGAAAGGGTCCTAAGAAGCAAGATCACCACCCATCTAGAAACCCATCAGTTACACAACCCAGGGCAACATGGGTTTAGAACAGGTCGCTCCTGTATGTCTCAACTATTGGATCACTACAACAAGGTCCTAGATGCACTAGAAGACAAAAAGAATGCAGATGTAATATATACAGACTTTGCAAAAGCCTTCGACAAGTGTGACCATGGCGTAATAGCGCACAAAATGCGTGCTAAAGGAATAACAGGAAAAGTCGGTCGATGGATCTATAATTTCCTCACTAACAGAACACAGAGAGTAGTCGTCAACAGAGTAAAGTCCGAGGCAGCTACGGTGAAAAGCTCTGTTCCACAAGGCACAGTACTTGCTCCCATCTTGTTCCTCATCCTCATATCTGACATAGACAAGGATGTCAGCCACAGCACCGTGTCTTTCCTTGCAGATGACACCCGAATCTGCATGACAGTGTCTTCCATTGCAGACACTGCAAGGCTCCAGGCGGACATCAACCAAATCTTTCAGTGGGCTGCAGAAAACAATATGAAGTTCAACGATGAGAAATTTCAATTAATCAGGCTGGAATATTGCTGTACACTAACAGCACCTTTCAAGGCAGGTGAAATTGCTGACCTAGAAAATGTACAGAGAACCTTCACGGCGTGCATAACGGAGATAAAACACCTCAGTTACTGGGAGCGCTTGAGGTTCCTAAAACTGTATTCCCTGGAACGCAAGCGGGAGAGATACATGATTATATACACCTGGAAAATCCTAGAGGGACTAGTACCGAACTTGCACACGAAAATCACTCACTACGAAAGCAAAAGACTTGGCAGACGATGCAACATCCCCCCAATGAAAAGCAGGGGTGTCACTAGCACGTTAAGAGACCATACAATAAGTGACAGGGGCCCGAGACTGTTCAACTGCCTCCCAGCATACATAAGTGGGATTACCAACAGACCCCTGGCAGTCTTCAAGCTGGCACTGGACAAGCACCTAAAGTCGGTTCCTGACCAGCCGGGCTGTGGCTCGTACGTTGGTTTGCGTGCAGCCAGCAGCAACAGCCTTGTTGATCAGGCTCTGATCCACCAGGAGGCCTGGTCACAGACCGGGCTGCGGGGGCATTGACCCCCGGAACTCTCTCTAGGTAAACTCCAGGTATGGTAAACACGAGGAAATTAAATCTTCATCAGAGTACAAAACAAATTCTGGCCACAAAATAGAGCGAAACACCAACGTCAAAGACCTGGGAGTGATCATGCCGGAGGATCTCTCCTTCAAGGACCATAACATTGTATCAATCGCATCTGCTAGAAAAATGACAGGATGGATAATGAGAACCTTCAAAACTAGGGAGGCCAAGCCCATGACACTCTTCAGGTCACTTGTTCTATCTAGGCTGGAATATTGCTGCACACTAACAGCACCTTTCAAGGCAGGTGAAATTGCTGACCTAGAAAATATACAGAGAACCTTCACGGCGCGCATAACGGAGATAAAACACCTCAATTACTGGGAGCGCTTGAGGTTCCTAAACCTGTATTCCCTGGAACGCAGGTGGGAGAGATACATGATTATATACACCTGGAAAATCCTAGAGGGACTAGTACCGAACTTACACACGAAAACCACTCACTACGAAAGCAAAAGACTTGGCAGACGATGCAACATCCCCCCAATGAAAAGCAGGGGTGTCACTAGCACGTTAAGAGACCATACAGTAAGTGTCAGGGGCCCGAGACTGTTTAACTGCCTCCCAGCATACATAAGGGGGATTACCAACAGACCCCTGGCAGTCTTAAAGCTGGCACTAGACAAGCACCTAATGTCGGTTCCTGACCAGCCGGGCTGTGGCTCATACGTTGGTTTGCATGTGTTCAACATAGAGACGATATTGGACACCTCATGAAATTCAATGAAGCTAAACCAGTTATTAAAGAAGACGACTTAAGACGGAGAAAATGCATTGAAGCTGCACTAATTTCTGTCAGTAACACTATAAAGCAAAAATCCGGTAGTTACAGTATTTCAAAATTACTAAGCAAGAGGATATTACCCATCCTGGGAACTGGTGTTACTTGATGCCAGCAGGTCCCTCTCTTGCCTCACCTCCTTAGTTCCATTACTACTACTACTACTACTACTACTACCACCTCTACCCATGCGTCACCTCACCTGACTCCTGCCACTATATATATAAATGTTTTCTTAGTTTTCTCTGTATTAGGACTGAAGAAGCCACTCGTGGCGAAACGTTTCCTTTAATAAATGTCCTGAACTGTACATAAGTGTCTTTTTCCACATCTTGTCGGTATCACCATACCATTTCCTCAAATTAGTTCTTATGTACTTATGTTCTTATGAATTGGTTCACAGTGGGGGTGACAACTTAGGTTTGCCGGAGGTTTGGACCCTCTCGAATCGTCCTACCCCATCTCGTATGGTTCGTGTATGTTTCTCGGGTGCTCTCCCGAAATTTGTGACTTTTTGGCAATCTAAGATTTCCTGTTCTTCCTTATACTTTTCCTTTACTCCGGTGTCGGAAATGTTTCCTTTTCGAGCATGGAGAGTTGTCTTGCCGTGGTAAGGTAAGATGCAGCGGGTTTCACCCAGTAGTTAAAGACGGCATTACCTATACCCACAAAGCTTCATGCTATTTCTGTAAAGGGAACCACAAGGTTACCTCCCGGTCTTGCCCAGCATTTCGCCAGGCTCTTGATTTAGCAAACTCAGCCAGGGCCCAGTCTTGTTCACTTGATGAATGTAGCTCCTGCTTGCGGTCTGTAAAGCCAGTCACAGTCCGTCAGCCCCTGCCTCCTTAGCCTCCAGTGCCCCCCACTAAGGGAGTCTCCCCAACACCAACACGGCCAGGGCATCTGTACTCCGCAGCTGTGAGGGCTAATATCCCTGTTACAAATCGGTTTGGGGCTCTTGTGGACCTCTCTTTCCCTTTAGAGGATTCCCCACCCCCGGGGCAACATCAACTCAGGGTGTCCTCGGACCCGGCTTCCATTGTGGAAATTATTGCACATGCCCGTTGTAGTGATACTGCTCCTGTGGGGAGCAGCAGCAGGATAATACTGCACTACCTCTCGGGGCCCTTAACAACAACAACAGTTTGGTGTGTGTCATGGGCGCCAATACATGGTGTGTGATTCTCTTCTCTTCTACTATCCCTATATTAATGATGCAGATTACATGGTGAGTTTAAATATGTGGCCTGTAGTTATAACTTTTCTCTTGACATATGCAAGACATCACCATCCCTGTAGAAGCCATTATTAGATGTACTAGTCATTATATTTTGTTGTTGCAGAAGTACTATGAAGATTCTATGTTCAATAAAGCCTAGAGATAAGGCCTGTGTTTCTATCACAACACCCGTCTACAACGCACGTCCTCCCGTCGAGGTGGTACAGTTTCCAAATCGACTCGTTGCTCAGAGCCCCACCCAGTTCAGATGGACATCATACCCGACCCGGAGCCTCCTGTCTCGCAGCCGACTCCCCCCCATCAATTCTCCTCAACCCCAGCCTCGGCCTGTCTCCACTCCAGGACTCTTCATGTCTGAAGGTCCCGCTTTCTCACTCGCCTGCCTGGGCTTTATTCCTTCATCCTATCCTCCTCCTGGTGGAGGAGGTGCTACATTCATACCTCCAGGGCACCTCTTTTGTGACTGCATGTCTCTCGGTTCTCCCTCGCCTTATTGGGCTGCTTAGTTCACACACGTGAACCTTTCTCACCCCTCTGTTTTTCTTCTTTGGAATGCACGTTCTGTACTGGGGAAGCTTCCAGACCTTCAGAGATATCTGGCTAAGGTACAGCCACTGGTGGTGGGTCTCTTTGAGACATGGTTACGCCCTCGACATTCATAAGAACATAAGAAAGGAGGAACACTGCAGCAGGCCTAACAAACATTTGACCAACCCAATTTTCAATGCCACCCAAGAAACAAGCTCCGATGTGCAAGTCCCACTCAAGTCCAACCCCTCCCACTCGTGTACTTATCCAACCTAAATTTGAAACTACCCAAAGTCCTAGCCTCAATAACCCATGGAATTTGTGCATGGGGCTCAACAACAAGTAACCATCTCAGACCACTAATTACCCAACAAAAGGCTGCAGTTAGAATGATAACAAATTCTCACTACAGGCAGCACACTCCACCAATATTCAATACACTAAACCTACTCACCATACGAAACATCCATACTTATTACTGCACCTATTACATACATAGAACACTTAACTCTGATATTAACCCTCCCCTCAAACATCTCCTTGCCAACCTCAACAGAACACATGACCATAACACAAGGCACAGATCACTCTTTGATGTTCCTCGTGTCCATCTCACACTATGCAAAAACTCAATGCACATAAAAGGCCCGAAAATCTGGAATTCATTACCTGTAAATATAAAAGAAACACTACCTGTTTATAAATTCAAGTCTCTTCTCAAAGATCACTTACTCACCCAAAACCAAATAAATACTGAATAACTGAACCTTATAAATTGTATATCTTAAATGTTTCTCACAATTATATCACATAAATGTTAAACCTAAAACCCAATCTAACTTTATTATTTTTTAAATACACTACCTAACAGAATCACTACCTAACTGAATGCAACCAAATGACCTGTCTTTGTAATACTCACTTGTGCTTTATAGTAATCTGTTTACATTAATGTTTTATCACTGATTTCATCATTGCTTAGTTAATCTTAAGTTAATTTTAAGCCAGTCCGTAATGCTATGCATAGTATAAGTGGCTTTGGCATGCTGCTCTTATCTGTATTTTTTGTACCTCTGTATGTGTGCTCAAATTGTTAATAAATAAATAAATAAATAAATAGGTAGACTGTTCCACTCATCAACTACCCTATTTCCAAACCAATACTTTCCTATGTCCTTTCTAAATCTAAACTTATCTAATTTAAATCCATTACTGCGGGTTCTCTCTTGGAGAGATATCCTCAAGACCTTGTTAATATCCCCTTTAGAGCGAAACACCAACGTCAAAGACCTGGGAGTGATCATGTCGGAGGATATCACCTTCAAGGACCATAACATTGTATCAATCGCATGTGCTAGAAAAATGACAGGATGGATAATGAGAACCTTCAAAACTAGGGAGGCCAAGCCCATGATGACACTCTTCAGGTCACTTGTTCTATCTAGGCTGGAATATTGCTGCACACTAACAGCACCTTTCAAGGCAGGTGAAATTGCCGACCTAGAAAATGTACAGAGAACTTTCACGGCGCGCATAACAGAGATAAAACACCTCAATTATTGGGAGCGCTTGAGGTTCCTAAACCTGTATTCCCTGGAACGCAGGAGGGAGAGATACATGATTATATACACCTGGAAAATCCTAGAGGGACTAGTACCGAACTTGCACACGAAAATCACTCACTACGAAAGCAAAAGACTTGGCAGACGATGCTCCATCCTCCCAATGAAAAGCAGGGGTGTCACTAGCACGTTAAGGGACCATACAATAAGTGTCAGGGGCCCGAGACTGTTCAACTGCCTCCCAGCACACATAAGGGGGATTACCAACAGACCCCTGGCAGTCTTCAAGCTGACACTGGACAAGCACCTAAAGTCAGTTCCGGATCAGCCGGGCTGTGTCTCGTACGTTGGTTTGCATGCAGCCAGCAGCAACAGCCTGGTTGATCAGGCTCTGATCCACCAGGAGGCCTGGTCACAGACCGGGCCGCGGGGGCGTTGACCCCCGGAACTCTCTCCAGGTAAACTCCAGGTAAACTACGAAAGCAAAAGACTTGGCAGACGATGCACCATCCCCCCAATGAAAAGCAGGGGTGTCACTAGCACGTTAAGAGACCATACAATAAGTGTCAGGGGCCCGAGACTGTTCAACTGCCTCCCAGCACACATAAGGGGGATTACCAACAGACCCCTGGCAGTCTTCAAGCTGACACTGGACAAGCACCTAAAGTCAGTTCCTGATCAGCCGGGCTGTGGCTCGTACGTTGGTTTGCGTGCAGCCAGCAGCAACAGCCTGGTTGATCAGGCTCTGATCCATCAGGAGGCCTGGTCACAGACCGGTCCGCGGGGGCGTTGACCCCCAGAACTCTCTCCAGGTAAACTCCAGGTAATTAATACCTATCTTCCACTTATACACTTCGATCAGGTCTCCCCTCATTCTTCGTCTAACAAGTGAATGTAACTTAAGAGTCTTCAATCTTTCTTCATAAGGAAGATTTCTAATGCTATGTATTAATTTAGTCATCCTACGCTGAATGTTTTCTAACGAATTTATGTCCATTCTGTAATATGGAGACCAGAATTGAGCTGCATAATCTAGGTGAGGCCTTACTAATGATGTATAAAGCTGCAGTATGACCTCTGGACTTCTGTTGCTTACACTTCTTGATATAAATCCCAGTAATCTATTTGCCTTATTACGTACGCTTAGGCATTGCTGTCTTGGTTTAAGGTTGCTGCTAACCATAACCCCCAAGTCCTTTTCGCAATCTGTATGGCTAAGTTCTACATTATTTAAATTATAAGTGCTAGGGTTATGGACACTCCCGAGCTTCAGAACCTTGCATTTATCTACATTGTACTGCATCTGCCACTTTTCTGACCAAGAGTAGAGTTTGTCTAAATCCTCCTGAAGTTCCCTAACATCTACGTTTGAATCAATTATCCTACCTATCTTCGTGTCATCGGCGAATTTGCTCATATCACTAGTAATTCCTTCATCAAGATCATTGATATATATTATAAACAACAACGGGCCCAAGACTGATCCCTGTGGAACGCCACTTGTTACTGATCCCCACTCGGATTTAACCCCATTTATGGACACTCTCTGCTTCCTGTCTGTGAGCCATGATTCGATCCACGAGAGCACCCTTCCCCCAATGCCATGAGCTTCTACTTTCTTCAACAGTCTTTGGTGCGAAACTCTATCAAATGCCTTACTAAAATCTAAGTAAACAATATCAAATTCTTTATCGTGGTCAACAGCCTCAAAAGCTTTACTGAAGAAAGTTAATAAATTAGTTAGACAAGACCGGCCTCTTGTGAATCCATGCTGAGTATCATTAATCAAGCTATGCTTATCGAATCTGTGCTCCAGTTCCCCGAATTAAGCCTGAATGCCTTCCACATCCCCCCCCCAGGCGCTGTATAATCCTCCGGGTTTAGCGCTTCCCCCTTGATTATAATAATAATAATATGCTTATCGAGATGGCTTCTTATAATCTCAGCAATAATTGACTCTAGTAATTTGCCTACAATTGAGGTCAGGCTTATTGGGCGGTAATTTGACGGTAACGACTTGTCCCCTGTTTTAAAAATAGGAATTACATTAGCCATCTTCCACATATCAGACACTACACCTGTTTGAAGAGATAAATTAAAAATATTAATGGTTCACAGAGTTCCATTTTGCATTCCTTTAGAACCCTTGAAAAAACCTCATCAGGACCCGTGACTTATTTGCTTCAGTCGGTCTATCTGCTTCACAACCATTTCACTAGTGACTGTGATGTTACATAATTTATCTTCTCTGGCCCACTATAAAAATTAATTACCGGAATATTATTAGTGTCTTCCTGTGTAAAAACCGAGAGAAAATAATTATTTAAAATCGAGCACATTTCATTCTCTTTGTCAGTAAGATGCCCATAGTTATTTTTAAGGGGACCTATCTTATCTCTGACTTTTGTTCTATATAACCTGGAAAAAACTTTTTGGGTTAGTTTTAGAATCCCTAGCAACTTTAATTTCATAGTCCCTTTTAGCTTTTCTTATCACCTTTTTAATGTCCCTCTTAATGTCAATATACTGATTCATAAGATGACCCTCGCCTCTTTTGATACGCCTATAAATTCCTTTCTTATGCCCTAGTAGATATTTCAGCCTATTATTCATCCATTTTGGGTCGTTTCTATTTGATCTAATTTCTTTATAAGGGATAAACGTTCTTTGAGCAGCATGTATTGTGTTCAGAAAACTGTCATATTGATAGCTCTCTTCGTTACCCCAGTCAACAGATAAGTGTTCTCTAAGCCCATCGTAATCTGCTAAGCGAAAATCTGGGACTGTTACTGAGTTATCCCTATTATCATACTTCCATTCAATTCTAAATGTAATTGATTTGTGGTCGCTAGCACCCAGTTCCTCTGAAACTTCTAAATTATTAACAAGGGATTCATTGTTTGCCAGAACTAAGTCAAGCAGGTTATTACCCCTTGTAGGTTCTGTCACAAACTGCTTCAAAAAAACAATCCTGAACTACTTCTAAGAAGTCGTATGATTCTAAATTCCCAGTCAAGAAATTCCAATCAATATGACTAAAGTTAAAGTCTCCTAGAATTACTACATTATCGTGCCTTGTGGCCCTAACAATTTCCTCCCATAGTAGTCTCCCCTGGTCCCTATCTAAATTTGGGGACGGTATATCACACCTAAAATTAACTTTTCATGCCCCTCTGAAAATTCTATCCAAACAGACTCTGTATGTGTTACTTCAGACTTAATACCCGTTTTTATGCAACAGTTCAAGCGATCTCGGACATACAGTGCCACCCCACCCCCCTTCCCGATACTTCTATCTACTTGGAACAATTTAAAACCCTGAATGTGACATTCTGCAGGCATGTCCCGACTTATTCCGACTTATTCCGACTTATGTCCATCTTATTCCTAGCACTGCGACTATTTGTGTAATAAAAAAAATTTGACTACCGCCCACAGGATGGTATGGGGCATAATAAACATATTAAACTAAAGACCCTCCTCTCTCTTTAACCTTCCTGCTCCTTTCTGTTATTCCACTAAACCTATTACTGTCCTTGTCAATTAGTGCCACTGGCTTTCCAATATCCACCTCATTTTGCCTATTACTAGTTCTCCTAGTACTCATATTACTACCCTGAGACTTCACAGTTTTCCCGCAAAAACCCATACCACTAACTATTCCTAGTTTAAAGACCACTGCGTTGGCCAGTGCTCCCACCCCACACCTAGATAAGTGAACCTCATCCCTGGCATACATGTCATTTCTGCCATAGAAGAGGTCCCAGTTGTCAATGAATGTTACCGCATTTTCCTTACAGTATTTGTCCAGCCAGCAATTGACACCAATTGCTCTGGACAACCATTCATTTCCAACTCCTCTCCTTGGCAAAATGCCACATATGACAGGTTTCCCACCCTTCCTCCTAATTATCTCTATTGCTGACCTATACCTGCTAATCAGGTCCTCACTCCTACGTCTGCCAACATCGTTGCCTCCAGCACTGAGACAGATAATAGGATTGCTCCCATTACCTCTCATGATGTCATCCAGACGGCTAACAATATCCTTCATCCCAGCCCCAGGAAAACACACTCTCTGCCTCCTACTCCTATCCTTCAAGCAGAATGCCCTATCCATGTACCTAATCTGGCTATCCCCAACAACAACAATGTTTTTACCTTCCTTGGCGTCGTCCGTCGTGATGCTCCGAGTAGTCGACTCACATTCGCCAGGTAGCATTACACCACATGTAGAATTCGTCATGACGTTCTCGATGGTCTTCGTTGGGGTTTCTAGGGATGTCTCACTCACGTCTGCCAATGCTTGTTTGGTGCTCGTTGTGGCATTCCCAGTAGAACACTCACATTCGTCAGGTAGCACCGAGAATGGGTTGGAAGTTTCCACGGTAGTCTTCTGGTTTCTCGTTGTTTCTGCCTCTCCAACCGTTTTCTTGATCTTCCATGTTGCCCGGCCACTGACCAAGCTCCCCTCTTAACCTGGGGACTCACAACAGAAGGATTACTACGAATCCTCTTGTTCTCCTCCGTTAATCACCGTATCTCCATCTTAGCAACTCTGAGCTCTTCTCTCAGCTGCTGGTAAAGTTGCTCAAGAGAGGGCATCCTGGTTCAGATTCACAGAGAGCACACAAACAGGTCTTTACAGAGCTAAGTACACGTCACCACTCTCTTCGAATGCCTGGTTTCACTGTTTACCGTAGGGATCGCCTTGCAGGGAGCAGAGGTGGCCTAGCTCTTTTTGTACGAAACCAGCTCCAGAGTACGACCCTCTCTCTCCAAGCCTATGAGAGTGGAGTGTTGGAAACTCTGGCTGTGAGAGTTGCCTTGGGCACTCAGTGGTGCAACATACTCCTGGTCTATAATCCGGGCAGGTCGGTTACACAAAGTGAATTTACCTATTACTTTGGACAACTCCGTGGTTTTACGCTTGTGATAGGAGACTTTAATGCAAGGCACCAGTTCTGGGAGCCATCCATTTCTTTGGGATTGGTGAATCCCACAGGTAGGGCCCTGTTCCAAACCCTCCTCGCATTTCACCTTTCGTTGCTCACACCACCAGGTTTGGAGACTAGAGTGGATTCTTATACCGGGCGAGTTTCTACCCTAGACCTCGTTCTTGGGTGTGGATATTTTACTACAGCTACTGTTACTGTAGGCCCCTTCATGGGGAGTGACCATCTTCCAGTCCTTACTTCTACAAATGAAGCCTTAGCAGTGCCGGTGATGGCAGTTCGTTCACGGTGGAAAATCACCCAGGCTGGTTGGATAAACTATAATCGGGTCCTTGCTGATTACAGCCTGCCTCAGGACTCCTTGCTGGACGAGGCTTTCGCGTCTCTGCAAAGGGCCATGCTTGAGGCAAGCTCGCGTTCATTCTGTCTCTCCGGGAGCTTCTCTCGTTCACGGCCCCGGGTTCCATAGTGGAATGATGAGTGCCTCCGAGCAGTGAAGGCACACCAGACAGTGTGGGCACAGTGGTGGCGCCAACCCTCTCGGACTCAGCAGTTGGCTTACCGAAGGGCAGACGTTCTTTGTCGGCAAACCCTCCTCCAAGCAAAACGTGCATCCTGGACTTTATTCTGTTCTTCTCTTTCTTTTCGTACCTCTGCCAGTCAGGCATGGGGTTTCTTCCACTCCATGTTGGGATCACGTTCTGTAAGTACTTTTTCCCTGCTGGGGGAAGGAGCGACTCCACTCTTACCCAAGGATAAGGCTGAGACATTTGCAAATTTCTTCCTGACTTTGCTAGCTGTAAATAATGCATTACCATGTGTGTGTGTGTGTGCGTGTGTGCGTGTGCGTGCGTGTGTGTGTGTGTGTGTGTGTGTGTGTGTGTGTGTGTGTGTGTGTGTGTGTGTGTGTGTGTGTGTGTGTGTGCGTCCTTGTGTGTATGCATATATTTGTACGCTCATGTGCACATGTCCGTGCGTGCGCCCTGGTACTCACCTATTTGTGGTTGCAGGGGTCGAGTCTTAGCTCCTGGCCCCTGGTGTGTGTATGTGTGTGCGCGCGCGCTAGTGTGGGTGTATGAACCACTTAATATTTGTATTTATAACTCATTACAACTGTGACCAGGTGTGGACGTATCAGTGGTTCATTACTTTGTAATTTGTTCATGACTGTAACCATGTATAGGAGTGGAGCTGATTCATTACCTCTGTAACTTGCCATGATTGTGACCAGATCTACCTGGAGTTCATTACCTTTGTAACTAGTTCAGCTATCATAACTTTGGGGTCCAGTCACTGGACCCATTATGTACCTTTGTAATCTTTTGACTACCGCCCACAGGATGGGTATGGGGTGCATAATAAAGATATTAAACTAAAGTGTGTGTGTGTGAGTGTGTGTGTGTGTGTGTGTGTGTGTGTGTGTGTGTGTGTGTGTGTGTGTGTGTGTGTGTGTGTGTGTGTGTGTGTGTGTGTGTGTGTGTGTGTGTGTGTGTCTGTCTGTGTGTGTGTGTCTGTGTACTCACCTATTTGTGGTTGCGTGCGTGTGTGTGTGTGTGTGTGTGTGTGTGTGTGTGTGTGTGTGTGTGTGTGTGTGTGTGTACTCACCTATTTGTGGTTGCAGGGGTCGAGTCCTAGCTCCTGGCCCCGCCTCTTCACCGGTTGCTACTAGACCCTCTCTCTCCCCGCTCCATGAGCTTTATCAAACCTCGTCTTAAAACTGTGTATGGTTCCTGCCTCCACTACGTCATTTTCTAGGCTATTCCACTGCCTTACAACTCTATGACTGAAGAAATACTTCCTACTATCTCTCTGACTCATTTGTGTCTTCAACTTCCAATTGTGGCCTCTTGTTTCTGTGTCCCCTCCCTGGAACATCCTGTCCTTGTCCCACCTTGTCTATTCCACGCAGTATTTTATATGTCGTTATCATGTCTCCCCTGACCCTCCTGTCCTCCAGTGTCGTCAGGCCGATTTCCCTTAATCTTTCTTCATAGGACATTCCCCTTAGCTCTGGAACTAACCTTGTTGCAAACCTTTGTACTTTCTCTAGTTTCTTGACGTGCTTTATCAAGTGCGGGTTCCAAACAGGTGCTGCATACTCCAGTATGGGCCTGACATACACGGTGTACAGTGTCTTGAATGATTCCTTACTAAGGTGTCGGAATGCTGTTCTCAGGTTTGCCAGGCGCCCATATGCTGCAGCAGTTATCTGATTGATGTGTGCTTCCGGAGACATGCTCGGTGTTATACTCACCCCAAGATCTTTCTCCTTGAGTGAGGTTTGCAGTCTTTGGCCACCTAGCCTATACTCTGTCTGTGGTCTTCTGTGCCCTTCCCCTATCTTCATGACTTTGCATTTGGCAGGATTAAATTCGAGAAGCCATTTGCTGGACCAGGTGTCCAGTCTGTCCAGGTCTCTTTGAAGTCCTGCCTGGTCCTCATCAGATTTAATTCTCCTCATTAACTTAAACATCATCTGCAAACAGGGACACTTCTGAGTCTAACCCTTCCGTCATGTCGTCACATATACCAAAAATAGCACTGGTCCTAGGACCGACCCCTGTGGGACCCCCGCTCGTCACAGGTGCCCACTGTGATACATCATTACGTACCATGACTCGTTGTTGCCTCCCTGTCAGGTATTCTCTGATCCATTGCAGTGCCCTTCCTGTTATATGCGCCTGATGCTCTAGCTTCTGCACTAATCTCTTGTGAGGAACTGTGTCAAAGGCCTTCTTGCAGTCCAAGAAGATGCAATCAACCCACCCCTCTCTCTCTTGTCTTACTTCTGTTATTTTATCATAAAACTCCAGAAGGTTTGTGACACAGGATTTGCCTTCCGTGAATCCGTGCTGGTTGGCATTTATACTCCTGTTCCGTTCCAGGTGCTCCACCACTCTCCTCCTGATAATCTTCTCCATAATTTTGCATACTATACACGTCAATGACACAGGTCTATAGTTTAGTGGCCTCTTTTCTGTCTCCTTTTTGAAAATGGGAACTACATTTGCTGTCTTCCATACCTCAGGTAGTTGCCCAGTTTCCAGGGATGTGTTGAAGATTGTGGTAAGTGGTACGCACAACATATCTGCTCCCTCTCTAAGGACCCATGGAGAGATGTTGTCCGGTCCCCTTGCCTTTGAGGTATCGATGTCCCTTAGCAGTTTCTTCACCTCCTCCTCATCTGTATGTATGTCGTCCAACACTTGTTGGTGTATTCCTTGTTGGTGTCCCCATCTGGTCTGTCCCCCCAGAGTCCTTCCTGTCTCTACTGTAAATACTTCCTTAAATCTCGTGTTGAGCTCCTCACATACCTCTTGATCGTTTCTTGTGAGTTCCCCCACCTTCTTTCCTCAGCCTTATCCCCTGGTCCTTGACTGTTGTCTTCTTCCTAATGTGGCTATAACAGTTTCGGGTCAGATTTGACTTTCGATGCTATGTCTTTTTCCCATACTGTCTCTGGGCCTCCCTCCTTATCTGCGCATACTCGTTTCTGGCTCTTCTACTAATCCCCCTTGTTTTCCTGGGTCCTATGCCTCCTGAAACCTTTTCCATTCTCTGTTGCACTTAGCTTTTGCCTCCCAAACACCTTGGGGTAAACCAAGGACTCGTCTTGGTCTCCTATTATTTCTGTTTCCCTTGGGAACAAAACTTTCCCCCCTGCCTCCTTGCATTTTGTTGCCACAAAATTCCATCATCCCCGTTTACTGATTTTCCTACCATTTCTCTGTCCCACTGAACCCCCCTGCAGGAAGTTTCTCATACCTGTGAAAGTCCCCCCTTTTATAGTTTGGCCTGTCCCCTTCAGTTCCTGTTACCTTCTTCCACTTTGTAACTCTACTAATAGCCCAAACTCAGAACCACATGATCGCTAGCTCCAAGGGGCCCCTCGTAAGTGATGTCCTCGAAGTCTGAACTGCTCAGGGTGAACACAAGATCCAGTCTTGCTGGCCATCCCTCCCCTCTCTCTCTGGTTGTGTCCCTGACATGTTGATGCATGAGGTTTTCAAGTACCACATCCATCATCTTTGGGTCTCCATGTTTCGGGACCCCCATGTGGGTCCAGGTTGTGTGTGTGTGTGTGTGTGTGTGTGTGTGTGTGTGTGTGTGTGTGTGTGTGTGTGTGTGTGTGGGGTGTGTGTGTGTGTGTTTTGTGTGGTGTGTGTGTGACTCAATCAATATTTGCACCAATAACTCATTACAGTTGTGACCGGGTGGAAGTGTGAATTGCTCGTTACACTATAATTTGTTCATGATTGTAGCCATGTATAAACGTAAGTAACCATTCTACAGAATTCATTACCTTTGTAACTTGTGAGCTCATTACCTTTGTACCTAGTTCAGCTATCAAAACTTTGGGGGCCCAGTCCCTGGACCCATTACGTACCTCTGTAATCTGTAAATACCTTTGTAACTTGACATGATTGTGACCAGACCTTCCTGGAGTTCATTACCTTTGTAAATTGTGAGTTCATTACCTTTGTAAATTGTGAGTTCATTACCTTTGTAAATTGTGAGTTCATTACCTCTGTAACTTGCTCAGCTATCAGAACTTTGGAGTCCAGTCCCTGGACCAATTATGTACCTCTGTAATCTTTTGACTACCGCCCACAGGATGGGTATGGGGTGCATAATAAACATATTAAACTAACTAACTATGTTTTCTCCTCCTCCTCCTCTACCCTCTAAGATGATCAAATGGGGCCCTTTGCCACCTGCCGTATCCGAGGTTCACTGCCAGGTGCTGGCATCTCCCTTTAGCTCCCATGAACTGCAGCGGGCGCTTTTCCAACTTTCTTCCCGCTCTTCTCCAGGGGAGGACAACTTACCCTATTCATTTACACTACATCTATCTCCCTCCTGTACAGAAGCTATGCTGGAGGTTTTCAATACCAGCTGGTATACAGGTGTCTTCCCTGATATGTGGAAACACTCTCTTCTGATTCCAGTTCTAAAGCCGGGCAAGGATGATACCCAACCGAGCTCTTACTGGCCCATTGCTCTACTGCCCTGCTTGGGTAAGGTGCTGGAATGACTGGTGGCTACTCGTCTCTCTTGGTGGATTGAGGAACATGGCCTCCTGCCTGATAACCAGAGTGGCTTCCGAGAAGGTCGATCCACCCTCGACCCTTTCTTCAATTTACACAGCTTGTGCACACTTCATTTGAATGCTGGGAGTTCCTTTTGGCTGCATTTTTGGACCTATGCAGAGCATTTGACTCTGCATCACACACAACAATTGTTTTCAAGCTGGCCCGCATGGGGCTGACAGGAGCTCCCCTCTGCTGGATGTGCAACTTTTTGCAAGGGAGGACCTTTCGTGTAGCAGTGGGTGGCACTTTGTCTTCACCCTGTCCTGTATACCAGGGAGTGCCCCAGGGATCTGTTCATAGCCCACTCCTTTTTTCTGTCTTATTGTTGGATCTCCCTTCCATCCAGGGAGTGCATACCCTGGTATATGCAGATGATGTGGCCCTTATGTGCAGTGCCCAGCTTTACTGACAGCACAGGAAACACTTCAGGGTGCCCTGCAATGCATAACATCATGGGCCATCACCTGGGGTTTGGAGGTTAGTGACACTAAGTCCAAGCTCTAATGCTTTACTAGACGCCGACTCCCCACTCTTCCATCAGTCTCATCGAACCAGACGCCAATCCCTTTGGTCTCTTCTCATCGTTGGTTGGGAGTCACCTTAGATGCACCATTCTTGACATGGAAGAAACACATAGCGGCCCTCCACCTCTCGTGTGCACGTCGCATTGCACTTATGTGCCGGATCTCTGGCACCAAGTGGGGGGGGCGGATCGAGACCTTCTCTATAAGTTCTACATAGCTATGGTTCGCAGCAAGCTCACTTATGCGAGTGAGGTGTATGGCTCGGCTTAAGATAAGATAAGATAAGATTTCGTTCGGATTTTTAACCCCGAAGGGTTAGCCACCCAGGATAACCCAAGAAAGTCAGTGCGTCATCGAGGACTGTCTAACTTATTTCCATTGGGGTCCTTAATCTTGTCCCCCAGGATGCGACCCACACCAGTCCTAAAAAATAAGAAAGGAGGAACACCCGGGCCTAACAAACTTTGACCAACCCAATTTTCAATGCCACCCAAAAAAACAAGCTCCGATGTGCAAGTCCCACTCAAGTCCAACCCCTCCCATCGTGTACTTATCCAACCTAAATTTGAAACTACCCAAAGTCCTAGCCTCAATAACCCATGGAATTTGTGCATGGGGCTCAACAACAAGTAACCATCTCAGACCACTAATTACCCAACAAAAGGCTGCAGTTAGAATGATAACAAATTCTCACTACAGGCAGCACACTCCACCAATATTCAATACACTAAACCTACTCACCATACGAAACATCCATACTTATTACTGCACCTATTACATACATAGAACACTTAACTCTGATATTAACCCTCCCTCAAACATCTCCTTGCCAACCTCAACAAGAACACATGACCATAACACAAGGCACAGATCACTCTTTGATGTTCCTCGTGTCCATCTCACACTATGCAAAAACTCAATGCACATAAAAGGCCCGAAAATCTGGAATTCATTACCTGTAAATATAAAAGAAACACTACCTGTTTATAAATTCAAGTCTCTTCTCAAAGATCACTTACTCACCCAAAACCAAATAAATACTGAATAACTGAACCTTATAAATTGTATATCTTAAATGTTTCTCACAATTATATCACATAAATGTTAAACCTAAAACCCAATCTAACTTTATTATTTTTAAATACACTACCTAACAGAATCACTACCTAACTGAATGCAACCATATGACCTGTCTTTGTAATACTCACTTGTGCTTTATAGTAATCTGTTTACATTAATGTTTTATTCACTGATTTCATCATTGCTTAGTTAATCTTAAGTTAATTTTTAAGCCAGTCCGTAATGCTATGCATAGTATAAGTGGCTTTGGCATGCTGCTCTTATCTGTATTTTTTGTACCTCTGTATGTGTGCTCAAATTGTTAATAAATAAATAAATAAATAAATAGGTAGACTGTTCCACTCATCAACTACCCTATTTCCAAACCAATACTTTCCTATGTCCTTTCTAAATCTAAACTTATCTAATTTAAATCCATTACTGCGGGTTCTCTCTTGGAGAGATATCCTCAAGACCTTGTTAATATCCCCTTTAGAGCGAAACACCAACGTCAAAGACCTGGGAGTGATCATGTCGGAGGATATCACCTTCAAGGACCATAACATTGTATCAATCGCATGTGCTAGAAAAATGACAGGATGGATAATGAGAACCTTCAAAACTAGGGAGCCAAGCCCATGATGACACTCTTCAGGTCACTTGTTCTATCTAGGCTGGAATATTGCTGCACACTAACAG
This sequence comes from Cherax quadricarinatus, assembly GCF_026875155.1. NCBI lineage: Eukaryota > Metazoa > Arthropoda > Malacostraca > Decapoda > Parastacidae > Cherax > Cherax quadricarinatus. Next base: position 12,880,984 of record NC_069459.1, on the reverse strand, counting down.
CACCTTTCAAGGCAGGTGAAATTGCCGACCTAGAAAATGTACAGAGAACTTTCACGGCGCGCATAACAGAGATAAAACACCTCAATTATTGGGAGCGCTTGAGGTTCCTAAACCTGTATTCCTGGAACGCAGGAGGGAGAGATACATGATTAATATACACTGGAAAATCCTAGAGGGACTAGTACCGAACTTGCACACGAAAATCACTCACTACGAAAGCAAAAGACTTGCAGACGATGCTCCATCCTCCCAATGAAAAGCAGGGGTGTCACTAGCACGTTAAGGGACCATACAATAAGTGTCAGGGGCCCGAGACTGTTCAACTGCCTCCCAGCACACATAAGGGGGATTACCAACAGACCCCTGGCAGTCTTCAAGCTGGCACTGGACAAGCACCTAAAGTCAGTTCCGGATCAGCCGGGCTGTGTCTCGTACGTTGGTTTGCATGCAGCCAGCAGACAACAGCCTGGTTGATCAGGCTCTGATCCACCAGGAGGCCTGGTCACAGACCGGGCCGCGGGGGCGTTGACCCCCGGAACTCTCTCCAGGTAAACTCCAGGTAAACTACGAAAGCAAAAGACTTGGCAGACGATGCACCATCCCCCCAATGAAAAGCAGGGGTGTCACTAGCACGTTAAGAGACCATACAATAAGTGTCAGGGGCCCGAGACTGTTCAACTGCCTCCCAGCACACATAAGGGGGATTTACCAACAGACCCCTGGCAGCTTCAAGCTGACACTGGACAAGCACCTAAAGTCAGTTCCTGATCAGCCGGGCTGTGGCTCGTACGTTGGTTTGCGTGCAGCCAGCAGCACAGCCTGGTTGATCAGGCTCTGATCCATCAGGAGGCCTGGTCACAGACCGGTCCGCGGGGCGTTGACCCCCAGAACTCTCTCCAGGTAAACTCCAGGTAATTAATACCTATCTTCCACTTATACACTTCGATCAGGTCTCCCCTCATTCTTCGTCTAACAAGTGAATGTAACTTAAGAGTCTTCAATCTTTCTTCATAAGAAGATTTCTAATGCTATGTATTAATTTAGTCATCCTACGCTGAATGTTTTTCTAACGAATTTATGTCCATTCTGTAATATGGAGACCAGAATTGAGCTGCATAATCTAGGTGAGGCCTTACTAATGATGTATAAAGCTGCAGTATGACCTCTGGACTTCTGTTGCTTACACTTCTTGATATAAATCCCAGTAATCTATTTGCCTTATTACGTACGCTTAGGCATTGCTGTCTTGGTTTAAGGTTGCTGCTAACCATAACCCCCAAGTCCTTTTCGCAATCTGTATGGCTAAGTTCTACATTATTTAAATTATAAGTGCTAGGGTTATGGACACTCCCGAGCTTCAGAACCTTGCATTTATCTACATTGTACTGCATCTGCCACTTTTCTGACCAAGATAGAGTTTGTCTAATCCTCCTGAAGTTCCCTAACATCTACGTTTGAATCAATTATCCTACCTATCTTCGTGTCATCGGCGAATTTGCTCATATCACTAGTAATTCCTTCATCAGATCATTGATAATATTATAAACAACAACGGGCCCAAGACTGATCCCTGTGGAACGCCACTTGTTACTGATCCCCACTCGGATTTAACCCCATTTATGGACACTCTCTGCTTCCTGTCTGTGAGCCATGATTCGATCCACGAGAGCACCCTTCCCCCAATGCCATGAGCTTCTACTTTCTTCAACAGTCTTTGGTGCGAAACTCTATCAAATGCCTTACTAAAATCTAAGTAAACAATATCAAATTCTTTATCGTGGTCAACAGCCTCAAAAGCTTTACTGAAGAAAGTTAATAAATTAGTTAGACAAGACCGGCCTCTTGTGAATCCATGCTGAGTATCATTAATCAAGCTATGCTTATCGAATCTGTGCTCCAGTTCCCCGAATTAAGCCTGAATGCCTTCCACATCCCCCCCCCAGGCGCTGTATAATCCTCCGGGTTTAGCGCTTCCCCCTTGATTATAATAATAATAATATGCTTATCGAGATGGCTTCTTATAATCTCAGCAATAATTGACTCTAGTAATTTGCCTACAATTGAGGTCAGGCTTATTGGGCGGTAATTTGACGGTAACGACTTGTCCCCTGTTTTAAAAATAGGAATTACATTAGCCATCTTCCACATATCAGACACTACACCTGTTTGAAGAGATAAATTAAAAATATTAATGGTTCACAGAGTTCCATTTTGCATTCCTTTAGAACCCTTGAAAAAACCTCATCAGGACCCGGTGACTTATTTTGCTTCAGTCGGTCTATCTGCTTCACAACCATTTCACTAGTGACTGTGATGTTACATAATTTATCTTCTCTGGCCCACTATAAAAATTAATTACCGGAATATTATTAGTGTCTTCCTGTGTAAAAACCGAGAGAAAATAATTATTTAAAATCGAGCACATTTCATTCTCTTTGTCAGTAAGATGCCCATAGTTATTTTAAGGGGACCTATCTTATCTCTGACTTTTGTTCTATATACCTGGAAAAAACTTTTTGGGTTAGTTTTTAGAATCCTAGCAACTTTAATTTCATAGTCCCTTTTAGCTTTTCTTATCCCTTTTTAATGTCCCTCTTAATGTCAATATACTGATTCATAAGATGACCCTCGCCTCTTTTGATACGCCTATAAATTCCTTTCTTATGCCCTAGTAGATATTTCAGCCTATTATTCATCCATTTTGGGTCGTTTCTATTTGATCTAATTTCTTTATAAGGGATAAACGTTCTTTGAGCAGCATGTATTGTGTGTTCAGAAAACTGTCATATTGATAGCTCTCTTCGTTACCCCAGTCAACAGATGATAAGTGTTCTCTAAGCCCATCGTAATCTGCTAAGCGAAAATCTGGGACTGTTACTGAGTTATCCCTATTATCATACTTCCATTCAATTCTAAATGTAATTGATTTGTGGTCGCTAGCACCCAGTTCCTCTGAAACTTCTAAATTATTAACAAGGGATTCATTGTTTGCCAGAACTAAGTCAAGCAGGTTATTACCCCTTGTAGGTTCTGTCACAACTGCTCCAAAAAAACAATCCTGAACTACTTCTAAGAAGTCGTATGATTCTAAATTCCCAGTCAAGAAATTCCAATCAATATGACTAAAGTTAAAGTCTCCTAGAATTACTACATTATCGTGCCTTGTGGCCCTAACAATTTTCCTCCCATAGTAGTCTCCCCTGGTCCCTATCTAAATTTGGGGGACGGTATAATCACACCTAAAATTAACTTTTCATGCCCCTCTGAAAATTCTATCCAAACAGACTCTGTATGTGTTACTCAGACTTAATAACCCGTTTTTATGCAACAGTTCAAGCGATCTCGGACATACAGTGCCACCCCTCACCCCCCTTCCCGATACTTCTATCTACTTGGAACAATTTAAAACCCTGAATGTGACATTCTGCAGGCATGTCCCGACTTATTATCCGACTTATTTCCGACTTATGTCCATCTTATTCCTAGCACTGCGACTATTTGTGTAATAAAAAAAATTTGACTACCGCCCACAGGATGGGTATGGGGTGCATAATAAACATATTAAACTAAAGACCCTCCTCTCTCTTTAACCTTCCTGCTCCTTTCGTTATTCCACTAAACCTATTACTGTCCTTGTCAATTAGTGCCACTGGCTTTCCAATATCCACCTTATTTGCCTATTACTAGTTCTCCTAGTACTCATATTACTACCCTGAGACTTCACAGTTTTCCCGCAAAAACCCATACCACTAACTATTCCTAAGTTTAAAGACCACTGCGTTGGCCAGTGCTCCCACCCCACACCTAGATAAGTGAACCTCATCCCTGGCATACATGTCATTTCTGCCATAGAAGAGGTCCCAGTTGTCAATGAATGTTACCGCATTTTCCTTACAGTATTTGTCCAGCAGCAATTGACACCAATTGCTCTGGACAACCATTCATTTCCAACTCCTCTCCTTGGCAAAATGCCACATATGACAGGTTTCCCACCCTTCCTCCTAATTATCTCTATTGCTGACCTATACCTGCTAATCAGGTCCTCACTCCTACGTCTGCCAACATCGTTGCCTCCAGCACTGAGACAGATAATAGGATTGCCTCCCATTACCTCTCATGATGTCATCCAGACGGCTAACAATATCCTTCATCCCAGCCCCAGGAAAACACACTCTCTGCCTCCTACTCCTATCCTTCAAGCAGAATGCCCTATCCATGTACCTAATCTGGCTATCCCCAACAACAACAATGTTTTTACCTTCCTTGGCGTCGTCCGTCGTGATGCTCCAGTAGTCGACTCACATTCGCCAGGTAGCATTACACCACATGTAGAATTCGTCATGACGTTCTCGATGGTCTTCGTTGGGGTTTCTAGGATGTCTCACTCACGTCTGCCAATGCTTGTTTGGTGCTCGTTGTGGCATTCCCAGTAGAACACTCACATTCGTCAGTAGCACCGAGAATGGGTTGGAAGTTTCCACGGTAGTCTTCTGGTTTCTCGTTGTTTTCTGCTCTCCAACCGTTTTCTTGATCTTCCATGTTGCCCGGGCCACTGACCAAGCTCCCCTCTTAACCTGGGGACTCACAACAGAAGGATTACTACGAATCCTCTTGTTCTCCTTCCGTTAATCACCGTACTCCCATCTTAGCAACTCTGAGCTCTTCTCTCAGCTGCTGGTAAAGTTGCTCAAGAGAGGGCATCCTGGTTCAGATTCACAGAGAGCACACAAACAGGTCTTTACAGAGCTAAGTACACGTCACCACTCTCTTCGAATGCCTGGTTTCACTGTTTACCGTAGGGATCGCCTTGCAGGGAGCAGAGGTGGCCTAGCTCTTTTTGTACGAAACCAGCTCCAGAGTACGACCCTCTCTCTCCAAGCCTATGAGAGTGGAGCGTTGGAAACTCTGGCTGTGAGAGTTGCCTTGGCACTCAGTGGTGCAACATACTCCTGATCTATAATCCGGGCAGTCGGTTACACAAAGTGAATTTACCTATTACTTTGGACAACTCCGTGGTTTTACGCTTGTGATAGGAGACTTTAATGCAAGGCACCATTCTGGAGCCATCCATTTCTTTGGGATTGGTGAATCCCACAGGTAGGGCCCTGTTCCAAAACCCTCCTCGCATTTCACCTTTCGTTGCTCACACCAACCAGGTTTGGAGACTAGAGTGGATTCTTATACCGGGCGAGTTTCTTCTACCTAGACCTCGTTCTTGGGTGTGGATATTTTACTACAGCTACTGTTACTGTAGGCCCCTTCATGGGGAGTGACCATCTTCCAGTCCTTACTTCTACAAATGAAGCCTTAGCAGTGCCGGTGATGGCAGTTCGTTCACGGTGGAAAATCACCCAGGCTGGTTGGATAAACTATAATCGGGTCCTTGCTGATTACAGCCTGCCTCAGGACTCCTTGCTGGACGAGGCTTTCGCGTCTCTGCAAAGGGCCATGCTTGAGGCAAGCTCGCGTTCATTCTGTCTCTCCGGGAGCTTCTCTCGTTCACGGCCCCGGGTTCCATATGGGAATGATGAGTGCCTCCGAGCAGTGAAGGCACACCAGACAGTGTGGGCACAGTGGTGGCGCCAACCCACTCGGACTCAGCAGTTGGCTTACCGAAGGGCAGACGTTCTTTGTCGGCAAACCCTCCTCCAAGCAAAACGTGCATCCTGGACTTTATTCTGTTCTTCTCTTTCTTTTCGTACCTCTGCCAGTCAGGCATGGGGTTTCTTCCACTCCATGTTGGGATCACGTTCTGTAAGTACTTTTTTCCCTGCTGGGGGAAGGAGCGACTCCACTCTTACCCAAGGATAAGGCTGAGACATTTGCAAATTTCTTCCTGACTTTGCTAGCTGTAAATAATGCATTACCATGTGTGTGTGTGTTGTGGCGTGTGTGCGTGTGCGTGGCGTGTGTGTTGTGTGTGTGTGTGTGTGTGTGTGTGTGTGTGTGTGTGTGTGTGTGTGTGTGTGTGTGTGTGTGTGCGTCCTTGTGTGTATGCATATATTTGTACGCTCATGTGCACATGTCCGTGCGTGCGCCCTGGTACTCACCTATTTGTGGTTGCAGGGGTCGAGTCTTAGCTCCTGGCCCTGGTGTGTGATATGTGTGTGCGCGCGCGCTAGTGTGGGTGTATGAACCACTTAATATTTGTATTTATAACTCATTACAACTGTGACCAGGTGTGGGACGTATCAGTGGTTCATTACTTTGTAATTGTTCATGACTGTAACCATGTATAGGAGTGGAGCTGATTCATTACCTCTGTAACTTGCCATGATTGTGACCAGATCTACCTGGAGTTCATTACCTTTGTAACTAGTTCAGCTATCATAACTTTGGGTCCAGTCACTGGACCCATTATGTACCTTTGTAATCTTTTGACTACCGCCCACAGGATGGGTATGGGGTGCATAATAAAGATATTAAACTAAATGTGTGTGTGTGAGTGTGTGTGTGGTGTGTGTGTGTGTGTGTGTGGTGTGTGTGTGTGTGTGTGTGTGTGGTGTGTGTGTGTGTGTGTGTGTGTGTGTGTGTGGTGTGTGTGTGTCTGTCTGTGTGTGTGTGTCTGTGTACTCACCTATTTGTGGTTGCGTGCGTGTGTGTGTGTGTGTGTGTGTGTGTGTGTGTGTGTGGTGTGTGTGTGTGTGTGTGTGTACTCACCTATTTGTGGTTGCAGGGGTCGAGTCCTAGCTCCTGGCCCCGCCTCTTCACCGGTTGCTACTAGACCCTCTCTCTCCCCGCTCCATGAGCTTTATCAAACCTCGTCTTAAAACTGTGTATGGTTCCTGCCTCCACTACGTCATTTTTCTAGGCTATTCCACTGCCTTACAACTCTATGACTGAAGAAATACTTCCTACTATCTCTCTGACTCATTTGTGTCTTCAACTTCCAATTGTGGCCTCTTGTTTCGTGTCCCCTCCCTGGAACATCCTGTCCTTGTCCACCTTGTCTATTCCACGCAGTATTTTATATGTCGTTATCATGTCTCCCCTGACCCTCCTGTCCTCCAGTGTCGTCAGGGGCCCATTTCCCTTAATCTTTCTTCATAGGACATTCCCCTTAGCTCTGGAACTAACCTTGTTGCAAACCTTGTACTTTCTCTAGTTTCTTGACGTGCTTTATCAAGTGCGGGTTCCAAACAGGTGCTGCATACTCCAGTATGGGCCTGAACATACACGGTGTACAGTGTCTTGAATGATTCCTTACTAAGTGTCGGAATGCTGTTCTCAGGTTTGCCAGGCGCCCATATGCTGCAGCAGTTATCTGATTGATGTGTGCTTCCGGAGACATGCTCGGTGTTATACTCACCCCAAGATCTTTCTCCTTGAGTGAGGTTTGCAGTCTTTGGCCACCTAGCCTATACTCTGTCTGTGGTCTTCTGTGCCCTTCCCCTATCTTCATGACTTTGCATTGGCAGGATTAAATTCGAGAAGCCATTTGCTGGACCAGGTGTCCAGTCTGTCCAGGTCTCTTTGAAGTCCTGCCTGGTCCTCATCAGATTTAATTCTCCTCATTAACTTCAACATCATCTGCAAACAGGACACTTCTGAGTCTAACCCTTCCGTCATGTCGTTCACATATACCAAAAATAGCACTGGTCCTAGGACCGACCCCTGTGGGACCCCGCTCGTCACAGGTGCCACTGTGATACATCATTACGTACCATGACTCGTTGTTGCCTCCCTGTCAGGTATTCTCTGATCCATTGCAGTGCCCTTCCTGTTATATGCGCCTGATGCTCTAGCTTCTGCACTAATCTCTTGTGAGGAACTGTGTCAAAGGCCTTCTTGCAGTCCAAGAAGATGCAATCAACCCACCCCTCTCTCTCTTGTCTTACTTCTGTTATTTTATCATAAAACTCCAGAAGGTTTGTGACACAGGATTTGCCTTCCGTGAATCCGTGCTGGTTGGCATTTATACTCCTGTTCCGTTCCAGGTGCTCCACCACTCTCCTCCTGATAATCTTCTCCATAATTTTGCATACTATACACGTCAATGACACAGGTCTATAGTTTAGTGCCTCTTTTCTGTCTCCTTTTTTGAAAATGGGAACTACATTTGCTGTCTTCCATACCTCAGGTAGTTGCCCAGTTTCCAGGGATGTGTTGAAGATTGTGGTAAGTGGTACGCACAACATATCTGCTCCCTCTCTAAGGACCCATGGAGAGATGTTGTCCGGTCCCATTGCCTTTGAGGTATCGATGTCCCTTAGCAGTTTTCTTCACCTCCTCCTCATCTGTATGTATGTCGTCCAACACTTGTTGGTGTATTCCTTGTTGGTGTCCCCATCTGGTCTGTCCCCCCAGAGTCCTTCCTGTCTCTACTGTAAATACTTCCTTAAATCTCGTGTTGAGCTCCTCACATACCTCTTGATCGTTTCTTGTGAGTTCCCCACCTTCTTTCCTCAGCCTTATCACCTGGTCCTTGACTGTTGTCTTCTTCCTAATGTGGCTATACAGCAGTTTCGGGTCAGATTTGACTTTCGATGCTATGTCGTTTTCATACTGTCTCTGGGCCTCCCTCCTTATCTGCGCATACTCGTTTCTGGCTCTTCTACTAATCTCCTTGTTTTCCTGGGTCCTATGCCTCCTGTACCTTTTCCATTCTCTGTTGCACTTAGCTTTTGCCTCCCTACACCTTCGGGTAAAACCAAGGACTCGTCTTGGTCTTCCTATTATTTCTGTTTCCCTTGGGAACAAAACTTTCCTCTGCCTCCTTGCACTTTGTTGCCACATATTCCATCATCTCGTTTACTGATTTTCCTACCATTTCTCTGTCCCACTGAACCTCCTGCAGGAAGTTTCTCATACCTGTGTAGTCCCCCCTTTTATAGTTTGGCCTGTCCCCTTCAGTTCCTGTTACCTTCTCCACTTGTAACTCTACTATATAGTCAAAACTCAGAACCACATGATCGCTAGCTCCAAGGGGCCTCTCGTAAGTGATGTCCTCGAGTCTGAACTGCTCAGGGTGAAACACAAGATCCAGTCTTGCTGGCTCATCCTCCCCTCTCTCCTCTGGTTGTGTCCCTGACCATGTTGATGCATGAGGTTTTCAAGTACCACAATCCATCATCTTTGCTCTCCATGTTTCGGGACCCCCATGTGGCTCCAGGTTGTGTGTGTGTGTGTGTGTGTGTGTGTGTGTGTGTGTGTGTGTGTGTGTGTGTGTGTGTGTGTGGTGTGTGTGTGTGTGTGTGTGTGTGGTGTGTTGTGTGACTCAATCAATATTTGCACCAATAACTCATTACAGTTGTGACCGGGTGTGGAAGTGTGAATTGCTCATACTCTATAATTTGGTTCATGATTGTAGCCAAAGTATAAAGTAAGTAACCATTTTACAGAATTCCATTACCTTTTTAACGTGAGCTCATTGCCTTTGTAAACCCAGTTCATCTATCAAAACATTGGGGCCCAGTCCCGGACCCATTACGTACCTCTGTAATCTGTAAAAACCTTTGTAACTTTTTCATGATTGTGACCAGACTTACCTGGAGTTCATTACCTTTGTAAATTGTGAGTTTCATTACCTTTTGTAAATTGTGAGTCATTTTCCTTTTTAAATTGTGAGTTCATTACCTTTGTAAATTGTGAGTTCATTACCTTTGTAAATTGTGAGTCCATTACCTTTGTAAATTGTGAGTTCATTACCTCTGTAACTTGCTCAGCTATCAAAACTTTGGAGTCCAGTCCCTGGGCCAATTATGTACCTCTGTAATCTTTTGACTACCGCCCACAGGATGGGCATGGGGTGCATAATAAACATATTAAACTAAAAACTAACTTTGCTAATATCTCCCTGTGTCAAACGTGGCGGTTGGACCCTGCTCATTCTGTTCTGGCAGGGGAGCTCTTCGCCATTCACCAGGCCTGGCTTTTGTCCTAGATCACTTTCCCCCACAACCACTGGTCCTCTTCTCTGATTCCCAATCTTCCCTGGCACTTTTGTGCTCTGCCCGTCCACGATCACTGCGCGTCCTCGTTCGTCGGACACAATCTCTCCTCCTGCGCTTCTTGCGGAGCCCAGGTTGGAGCATCTCCCTTCAGTGGGTTCCCACCCAGGGTTGGAATCTGGGTAATGAAGTGGCAGATCGGGCGGCCTCCCCCCGCGCACACACTTCCTACTGTTACCCCCTTGCCCTGGGCCACAGTGATTCCACAAGGGCTGTTTGGAAGGAATTCGTCATCATTGGCAAGAGGGCCTTGCAAAACTCCCTCTTTTTCTTCGGCGTTGGGCTCTGTCCGAACTTTTAATGGCCCCTGCCCTTGGGCTCGCCATCCCAACCGCTCGGTGGACGTTGCACTGACTCGCCTTCGAGTTGGGCACTCGCGACAGGCGGTTCATCTATATCGCCTTCGGATGACGGACTCTCCGTAAATGCCATGGTGCCCCTCACAGCCTGAGACGGTGGAACACTTCCTGCTGTGGTGCCCACGTTATCACTCTGCACGGACTACTCTCCGTGCGGCCTTGCACACACTTGGAGTGCACACTTTCACTCTACCTGTCCTCCTCAATGGGGAGGGGTTTCGCCCTCTGGACCATCAGGAGATATTGGTTTGTACCTGCTCCTTCCTGCTGGCTTCAGGGCGTATCAGAGACATATGATACATCGTTATTAGTCAAGACATTCTTCCACTTTGGTCGATATTCCTTCTCCCAGCACTGGACGGCCGGGCTCGATACAGCGTATGCTGTCAGTGGCCCTGAAACCCAACAGAAGAAGAAGCTGTAACAACCCTTCAAGTCTACAACAACAACAACACGTGTAAATTGTTTCTCATCAACGCGGTGAGTAAATCTGAGCTGCCTACCAGCAAATTGATGTCAGACTAGCACAGTAAGTCAATCTAGGCAGCCTAGTAATATATTAATTACTTATCTGAAGATCACACTTAATATAGCAGCAGGAGTCAGCACCAGCATTGTGATGTATATGTAAAAACTATTGTTTTATGTCTGGAATTTCAAGTTTTATTTGTTGTATTAGAATTTTAGAAACCCTCAAGGGAGGCTCCGTGATGCTGGCGAGGGGCTCTTGATCCAAGGAATTGGAGCCGACCCCCTCCTTCCATGGATCAAACCAAATTTTCAACCATTCCCTTGGCATTGTGTGATACCTGTGGGATATAATTATATTAAGATAATAATAATACCGTAATAATTATAAATTATAATTAGTTTTTCAGATTCAGAAACCATACTCTATATCTACGTTATTTGTCATATTGTATGTGGTATAAATTTGTTCTTTTGTGATAACCAAAACTCCTCACTGCTTGAGATTTTGTTCTCTTTAAATAATATCACTAAACTGGTTAATATTGACTTTCATAAGAAATAATGGCACTGTAAAATCCATTGATCATGTTTTTAAAGTAAATCTTTTGGTTAGTATTAAATAAGTAGGTTGTTTAGGTACAGGTACACATAAGTAGTTACACAAATCTAGGTGACTACAATTATCATACATTGTAACATATGCAAAACAACCACAGGGGAAATTGAATGATAGCTCTAGGCCTTTTGTGTTGCAATCAACACATCATCAGGAGGTTGCAATGTTACAAAAATGAGCAGGAAGTCCAAGCGTTCGTTCCCCCTGAATGAATCTGCTTGGACTTGGCTGTGTTGATTGCATCACAAAAGGCTAGAACTATCATTCAGTTCCCTCTGTGGTTGTTTTGTATCTTGTTTGTTTGTGATTTTTGCATAGTAACATATGTGTAAAGTACTTAGCATAACCCTAAAAAATCAGACAAAGTGCAGTACTTGATAACTGAAGTCCTTATGGAAGGGGATTCCCCTTCCAAACAATAACCCTCTCCTTCTCCCCTCCTCGTCATCTTCCATATGCCAACAAGAGTCTTCAGTAAAGATACAATGATATTAAATGTTCATTTATCTATTTCATTAGTGCTTTAGATTTATTTCTCATTGTTTTCTGTATGTAAAACTAGAGTTATTCTCTATAAAATGTATTTTTTGTTAATATTTTGGGGCGTCTGGAATGGATTAATTGGATTTACATTATTTCTTCTGTGAAATATTACTTCAGTTTTTGTACAAATCGGTTTTTGGCAGACCTTCTGAAATGGATTAAAGACGAAAACCAGGATCCCACTGTGTTTCCATTAAATACAGATATAAATAATACAAATACAAATTTATTCCTTTGCATAGTATACAGTGTGAGATTTGCATACTGTAAGATAATGTTAGGCACAAAGAAGGCCACTAACGTGCCAGAGCATTTTGGGCACACTAATCCTAAAGATTACGGACTACTTAAGACTAGGCATAAATCAGTGAGTGGTAAATTTTAATTATGCATTTTTTGAATTATTACAAAAAGAGAGGTGGGTTGCACTGACACATTTAGGACTAGGGACAGAAAGATGGCTCATGATAAAGGCTCATAATACTGTATATGCACTGCACTTCAGTCCAGACAAAGACAGACTGGTTGGTTGGAATGAGGAGGAAGATGATTACAGTTGAAATTTGGATTTAATTTTTTCTCATTTGTTTTTTGATTGTGGCCATTTTCTGCCTATGTGGTAGTCATAACTTTTTATAAAATAAATGAAGAAATGTGGAGTTTTCCTTAATTTTGTGTTTATAGGGATTATGATTGAATTTTAAATTTCATTTTTCTCAGTTTTTTGAGCAGATTAATTTTTTTATAAACATTATTTAAAAAATGTGGAAATTATAAGTCTCAGAAGAAACCCTTGCTTTACATATTAGTGTATATTGAGTTCACTTTATGCACCAAAGGCCAACAATGTATCTGTAATATAAAGCTTGCAAAACCTTTACATGTTTACATTTAACTATGGCAGCTTCTTCCTTAACCAGACCTTCAGTTAAACATAATATTTGGATCAGAAAAATCAGGAGTTAAGGAAGTACAACTACAGAAAAATGCTGATTGAGTGTATGTATTAATAAAACATCTGCTCTCTTTAAAACAGTATTACACTATCTTTTTATGTGCTGTATCATTATTTAGTATTTTTATATACAGTAGGAGAAAATAAAGTTAGCATATAGATGACAGTAATTTATGTTTTTTGTTTTATCCATTACAGAATCCTGTGAGTGTGTAAAGAGATGAATGCTATGAAAGAAGATGAAACACCAGTGAGCTCTGCTGGCTCAGAACATCCTAGCACCAAAAGCTTCCAGTCTACTGATCCCCCTCCTGCAGACATACCCACCACCACTACCAATGTTGCCTCTGTTTCCACAGATAAAATTCTAGGCATTCCTTCTACAGTCCATTCTTCCCAGGCACTGGGCTTCGCCAACACAATCACCACTAACTTGCTGTCATCCTCCAGCACCACAGATACAGCTGAAACAAATGCAGCCTTAACCAACACAGAACAATCTGTAGATAGAAACACTACTCTTTGTACAGTCACAGGCATGATGGATGTGACTACAGCTATTGTAGATAAAGTCCAAGCTGACACTGATATAGATTTAACCACCATAAATACAGTTACTACCATCAGTAATACAACTACTACTATTAGTAATACAACTACTACCATCAGTAATACACTCACAGTCACTGTTGATTCAGAAGCATCCCAGACAAAGAGAGATACAGCAGTTGCAGGTACAGCACCAGTAATGCTAATATCTGAAGAGACAGTAACAGTAACCATACCATCAGCTAAAGAAGTGGCACCAGTAACTATTCCAACACCTGGAGACAGAGACCCAGTAACTATGCTGACTGCTGGTGAGAGAATACCAGTAACTATATCATCATCTAGAGAGGCAGCTTCAGTAACTATACCAACAGCTGGAGAGATGACACCAGTAACTGTGCCATTGACTGGAGAAGCAGCATCAGCAACACAAGCAGCAACACACACACCACAAATAACTAATGCCAAAGAACTAACAATATATACAGCACCACTATCAACAAACACAGTAATAAAAATGAAAGAAGCATCTCATACAGTGCCAACTTACATAGATGAAGCCTCAGTGATGCCACTGCTTCTCACGTCTGCTGCACACACATCACCATTTCCTTCTAGCAGTCACCAAGCCCCCCAGACTAGTTGTACTTCAGTGGAACAAGATGACCCCATGGAGTATCATAATACTCCTCAAACTTCCAAAGAGGTATTGTAATTAGCTTTATGTGATTTGGGATGTACATAAGTTTACTGACTTAAGTTTTTCTTTCGTTCTGCTAAATCGCTCTGCTAAAGTACATTGTGTGGATTTCATCACATATGGCAGAATAGATAACCCAAAAGAAAGTATTGTAGTTTCCTCTTATGTCTTGCCCTATATATTTAGTAGAGGTAGTTGTGGCCACATCTTGCACCCAGTTCAATTTTGCCTGTAAATTTCATGACATTTTTCTAATGTGGTATGGTATATTTTTCTAGTTTTCATGCCTGGTGTGGCCAGAGGGAATGTAGTGTGGGGAGAGAGCCTCCTGCTTTTCTATCTTTGACTTGCTCACCTAAATAATACATGATAGTCCCTAATCTAGGTAAAAGTAGATAGCTCTTCTTGATACTTGGCCTTAGTGTGGACTGCCATGCCCTCTGCTGTCTGCCTTTTTCATGCACACCATGTAGTCCATGCATATTCTGAAGCATGAACAGAAAAACGGGAAACCACTGAAAAATTGGAGAAAACATGATGTGTCTGTTTCTTTTTCAAGTCTTGAATTATAATAAAATACAGTACTGTACCAACATTTGCACAGGAGGATGGGTTGAATAAATAACCCTACACTGTACTACAAGAATGTTGTGGTTCAAAGGATCATTGAAATTGAGATGTCCATGCCACCTCTGGCAAGACCATTATTAAATGAGTGATGGTGAATAAACCATACCATGGGCGGGAATAGAACCTGCGATCAGAGAGTCATAACACTCCTGACCGATGCTTTAGCCACTGGGCCAGCTGGCTACAATAGAATTCATCTAACTAGGTATATTTATACACCATAGGAAGGTTAGCATAGGCACCACTGTGACCACAAATGCAAGTTTTTACAGATGAATCTCCTGCCAGCATGGCCATGGTGAACTCTAGCTCAAGTTTCCTAAAAGCTGTGGCTAATGCGCTGGTCTGGAATTTTATGATTCTCTGATCATGGGTTCTATCCCCGCCTGTGGTATGGTTTGTTTGCAATCATGTCATTACAATTTCATGAGTCATGTTGGTGAATATTTCATTCTTTGGGTCACCAGACCTTGGTGTTATTCTGACAACTGACCTTGAAGATCATACTGACTACGTGAAGTTAACAGAGAGAAGGCAACAGACAAATAATAATAATAATAATAATAATATTTATTTCTATGTGCCATACAAAGAATTTAGTAGTTATACATGACTAAGGCAAAGAATCAAAGGTAGTCACAAAAAAAAGCCACTAATTATACAGTGCATTTTGGGCAACTAATTATAAGGCTTACATGCTGCTTAAAAACTAGACATAATATATTGTATAAGACTTCAAACATAAGTAAAATACAAGAGGGTGCAAATGACAGTTGGTCAATTACAAAAGAATTCCATATTTAGGTTGGTTCAGTGTTCTTCAGTTTTATAGTGTTTGAAGAGAAATACTTAATGAGAATTTGAAAGATGAATTGAATAGAAGACCAAACATAATCCAAAGGCATTCTTTAAATAGGATGAGGAGAAGGGTATAAACAATGATATGATCTTTAACTAGTGATAATGGTGGAATAACAATCAATAGACATGGCATTTATATTCAAGACAACCCTCAGGTACATATTTACAGCTGAACATGACATTAACTTCTCCAGGCTGCAAATTTTGTTTTCAGGGCCAACCACTGGCCACCTTGGTGCTATGTGGTTGATGAGGTAAAGAAAACTACATACAAAAAATGTTAGGAATATGGCTGTGAACTGACACATGTTGGAAAACAACAAAATGTATAATAAAATGAAACCTTTTACTTTTACTATATTTCAGTAGAAGAGGCTGTCAAGTACAGATTTCCTTCATTTATGCAGATTCACTTGTCACCTCCATTTTTTACCAGTAAATAAGTGCAGTATAAATTTCTTATGCAGTCACCCAAGTGGAGCAACTCTTCATATCTAAACGTAATCATCTTAAATATCACTCCAAACTGGTTTATACTGACATTCGTTTCCTTTAAAGTAGGTACTTTGATGCCAGTGAGGGGCTTTGATCCAAGGAATTGAACCAGACCTTCCCTTCTCTGGATTAAACCTGATTGCCTCCCACTAGCTTAGGCACTGTATAATTCTTACAGGTTTAGTACCCTCTCCATGAATGTAATTAATAATAATAAATAATAATCTTTCTTTCAACAGACTGGCTGTATCCCACCAAGGCAGGGTGGCTCAAAAAGAAAAATGAACGTTTCTCTTTTTAAATTTAGTAATTTATACTGGAGAAGGGGTTGCTAGCCCCTTGCTCCCGGCATTTTAGTCGCCTCTTACAACACGCATGGCTTGCGGAGGAAGAATTCTGTTCCACTTCCCCATGGAGGTAACAAGAAATAAACAAGAACAAGAACTAGTAAGAAAATTGAAGGAAACCCAGAGGGGTGTGTATATATATGCTTGTACATGTATGTGTAGTGTGATCTAAGTGTAAGTAGAAGTAGCAAGATGTACCTGAAATCTTGCATGTTTATGAGACAGAAAAAAGGACACCAGCAATCCTACCATCATGTAAAACAATTACAGGCTTTCGTTTTACACTCACTTGGCAGGACGGCCAGGGAGGTACTACCGTCCTGCCAAGTGAGTGTAAAATGAAAGCCTGTAATTGTTTTACATGATGGTAGGATTGCTGGTGTCTTTTGTCTGTCTCATAAATATGCAAGTTTACAGGTAAGTCTTGCTACTTCTACTTACACTTAGGTCACACTAAACATACATGTACAAGCATATATATACACACCCCTCTGGGTTTTCTTCTATTTTCTTTCAAATTTTCTTGTTCTTGTTTATTTCCTCTTATCTCCATGGGGAAGTGGAACAAAAATTTCTTCCTCTGTAGCCATGCGTGTCGTAAGAGGCGACTAAAATGCCGGAGCAAGGGGCTAGTAACCCTTTTTCCTGTATATATTACTAAATTTAAAAGGAAAACTTCAATTTTTCTTTTGGGCCACCCCACCTCAGTGGGATACGGCTGGTACGTTGAAAGAAAAAAGAAGAATACCGGGGACCCCCCGCATAGCGAACTTAATCCGTGCAAGAGGGCTGGTCGTTATGCGAAATGTTTCGCAAATGCGAATTAATTTTTTCCCCCATAAGAAAATAAGGGGAAAAAAAATTTAATCCGTGCAAGACACCCAAAAGTATGAAAAAAAAAATTTTTTAACCAAAAAAAATGTTAATTTTAGTACACACAAACTGAAAAAGGCATGCACAATTACATGACACTTACTTTTATTGAAATCTGGTGAGATTGATGGGATGGGAGGAGGGGAAGGAGTGTTAGTGTTTAGAGGGGAATCCCCTTCCCTTAACACTTGAGGAGGCAAGTCCTTTTCCGGGGTTATTCCCTTCTTCTTTTAATGCCACTAGGACCAGCTTCAGAGTCACTGGACTTCTTTCTGTCCATAGAGCTCTGTACCTCCCGTTCCTTTACGATTTGTCTAAAATGGCCATAACATTGTCATTGAAATAGTCACCAGCACGCCTTGCAACAGCTGTGTCAGGGGGATTTTCATCCATAAAGGTTTGCAGTTCAACCCACTGTGCACACATTTCCTTAATTTTTTGAAGTAGCACAATGGATTCCACAACTGGCATAGGCTTCTCAGGGTTAGGCCCAAAACCCCCCAAAATCTTTCTTAATTTCCATACTAATTCTCACCCTTTTTACCACAAAGGGGTTTGGGACTAGAAGCTTTCTTGGGGCCCCTGGTCACTTATTTCAACAAACAAACCGAAAACACTGTAATAATACGAAATATTCCGAGTGTATGCTTGAATGTTACCGCGGAGGCTAGCTGGTAAACAATGGGACGGGCGGCACATGTGAGGCTGGCTGAGGGCCCACATTGGACGCGTCTCGGACGAAGTTCGCTGAGCGGGTTTTTGTCTACTATGCGGGGCAAAATTTTAGCGATCAAAGCGTTCGCTATGCGGAATGTTCGCTATGCAAGGCGTTCGCTATGCGGGGGTCCACTGTAATCTCCATGGGGAAGTGGAACAGAATTCTTCCTCCATAAGCCATGCGTGTTGTAAGAGGCGACTAAAATGCCGGGAGCAAGGGGCTAGTAACCCCTTCTCCTGTATATATTACTAAATGTAAAAGGAGAAACTTTCGTTTTTCCTTTTGGGCCACCCTGCCTCAGTGGGATACGGCCAGTGTGTTAAAAAAAAGAAAATAATAATAGTTAGCTGGACTTGAGCCCTGGAGGTGAGAAGGACTGTACAAAGTCTTAGATTAAATTCCTGTGTTTTATATGTTCTAAATTTGTACTTTTCTTCTCAGCATGGACCCTTTGTTTCTAACACTGAATGACCCACACTGGTTTAGTGCTTTATTTGTGAATAAAATAATAAACCCTAAACTGCATGAATATGACATTCTCATGATGTTGATATTCACAAAAGTACTCAGCATCGCTCAAGAATGCAGACAGTGGAACCAGACTACACTTCCAGTCAGACTAGGAGGCATTGGTATCTGCAGGGCATCACATATTGCACTCCCTACATTTCTGTCTTCATGTATGACATCTAGCAAATTTGTAGCACCAATTCTCCTTGAACACTTTAGGAACAATTCCAGGGTGATTGGTTTCCTTCTTTGGGTGCAAAATGGCTGAAATGGTAAAAAATTAATGATAGTATAGCGCTTCTTCCTTTCCTTGTAAGTGCCCTTATGGCCCATAAAAATTTAAAATATGATAATGATGGTAAATTTCCTTTTCAGCAAGGAACTGCTTCAACTAGCAGAAATGCACTGCAGCTTTTAACAAGCTATGGAATATCTGACAGTGAAGATGAAGAGTGTAGTGTGGACGAAAGCATGGACACTAGCTGTGACATTGGTCAAAATGAAACTGAGTTGACTAATGGGACTGCAGAAAATGTTGCTACAAATGTATGCTCTGAGCTTCCATTTGAAGGTTCAGTCCCACCACACAGTCTGCAGCTTCCCATGCCTCTAGTTGAAGGTCAGTGTAGCATGCCAGTCATATCTGAAAAAACATTTAATGGTGGAGCTGGGACAGGAGAGAGAGAGAGTAAGGAGGCAGGAGATCTTGATGTTGTTATGACTGGCAGCTACAGGCATACAGTAGATGTTGGAAGTGATACTGAAGATTCTGAGAGTGATTCAGTGTCATCTTCACTAGTGTGTGACATTTCTGCAGTTGAGAGAATAGACAGCACCAGTGAAGAAAGCACTAATGAGGAAAGCTCCAGTGAAGAAAGTGCCACAGATTCCAAGGAAGTGGAAGCAATATTACAAAGAAAGAAGTAAGTGGGACTACCTAAAAAATTTCCTTCCTGGTTAAAACGCATATATTTATGCCAATTTTAGAGAAGACCAGCCTAACATTGCTAAAATTTAACTAAAATATTGTATAATTTACTGTATCTAATCTGTTTGAGAATTTGTATATCTGTTGTATGCATAACTGTTTCTTTGAATGTGTTTTCTTCTTTTTGTCATATTGCCTTGGCAAGAGATGGCTATTTAGGTAAAAAAAATTAACTTGTAGTTAGGGAAGGGGTGAATCTTCCAGAAACTCAGTAAGTGCAGTGTGTTTATTTTTAAGGAATCCTCAAAGATTCTCTTATAGATTTATTTTAGTACAATCTTAGATTTACCCTCTAGACCAGGGATGGCCAACCTATGGTGCGTACATCAAAAATGGCACATTGCACCCCAGTGATAAAAAAGCAAGCCTAATCATACCAGAAGTATTACCCAATGACTGATTTGTAAAAAAAATTTATAACAGAAATTCAAGTACAATGTGAAGGACCTGGGAGTGATAATGTCAGAAGATCTCACTTTCAAAGATCATGACAATGTATCTACTACATCTAGAAAAATGATAGGATGGATAATGAGAACCTTCAAAAACTAAACCCAAACCATCAGATTCTTTTCAAATCATTGTTCTTTCTAGGAGGAAATACGTTGTACACCGGGGGGCCTTTTTTAAGGGCGGAAAAATTGCTGACCTGGAAAATGTACAGAGAACCTTTACAGGACACGTAAATGTATCGTAGGGGTTCTTAAATGGAGATATCGAGGGTTGAAGGTAGACACACTTGTTGGAGGGTAACGATATATATTGTCAGACGGAATGAGGGAGATGGAGCCCACCCTGCCTGTCCTAGCCTGGATGTCTAACGCCCCACTGAGGCCCAGGCAGAGGTACGAAAGTACACATCCATCCGGGGACGTCACACAAAGTCACAGGCCTAAAAGGGACTCCATCTAAAGCAATGGTGATACTAAAACTATACAACACAGGAAACAAATAACTGCGCCGGGGCATGTTCGTATGTCGTCTCGACATACACCATCTTATAGGGAACAGGCAGGCGGGGTTTTGGGTGATTCTAAACAATACAAATTCATAAAACTTGAACTAATGGGTGGTATCATACGGATGTTTTTCAAAAAGAATTTTACGTAATGGGGGTTAACGAATCACTTTTAACGTAACATTACAAATATGAGAACAAATCTTTTACAATATGGATGGAATTGATCGATCGATCTTTATTCATCACTCTAAAACGGATTTTGAGGAAGAATAAATAATTTTTACAAGGGGAAATTAAAAAGCAAAGGGACTGGGGCACTCGACATTACTGTCAATTCCAGAATACTGAGGGAACTGAATACAAAAAAAAAAAAAATTTAAAAAAAAATAATCATTAATAACAGTTGACAATTTACTTTATCTCGGGCATCTATTATACAACTATTTACATTAAACCCCTTCTGCGGGGTGAGGTTTACATATGCAAAGGTTATCATCTCTGGGAGGATCGAAATTTCCCCGCAATGGCCCATGCCTTTACTGAGGGAGATTGAAAAGAGCGTCACAAAGATACTTGTGGGTTTTTTCATTACTTGTCGGTACGCAAGGATAACGACATTCGGGTTGGTTTACTGACTGAGTATTTGAGGTAGAGGTCAGAGTAAAGAGGATTTTCAGCATCTTCACTTATCGGGTACAATATCACAACTTTGCATACTTTTTCATAGACAAAATTTTGCGTTCTTTGTACTTCCCATAAAATTTTCTCTAACCAAAAACTTTTCCCAAGAATGTTTCTACAACTCGAAAAGGTCCACAAATTTTGATCGAGCTTGGGCATTGCGGAAGTTTTTTGAAATTTGTCACATTACTCTTAAACCCTACTTTTATTTTTGATGGTTTAGCACGGCAAATTAGTTCCTAGTAAATTCTGCTTTTATTTTGATGTTTCACGGATTCTTCAAAAAAACACTCTGAGCCATGCTGGACGAGTTGCTACGAAATCATCAGGGTTGTAATTACTGGATTGGATTAGGACCATTGACTTCCCCTTTTTTGCATACAGACACTACATTTCTTAACATACTCGGAAATGTCATTTGCCAAAACGGGCCAAAAGTATTTCATTCGGCTTGTTTCACAAAACACCCATCCCAGGGTGTGCAACACCTGGTGCATCATGAACTAGGTAGACTAATTTCTTTTAAAGTGACTGGGGAATTCAACGGGTACACCCCCTCTGCTTGGAGTACCCAACCGCTTTCGATACAGAAATTCTTGGCCATTACAAAGCACTAATGGGTCTGGGGCTTCACATAAGAATAAGATCTCCGGGAGCAGAATCGAATCACCAAACACAAGGGACGGTTCTTTCTTACTGGAGAACGCACAAACTGGGTGGAGGGGATGACTCCCCCCTTAAAAAAAATAACCTAAACACCATATGAGCAGGGAGAACGAATCTACTATCTCAAAGGGAAGCACAGGGGAAAATAATGAACAGGTCAAAAATGCTTATTAATCGAGTCGCACACATGACACAGGGATCAGCTATAAAGAAACTTCGCTTACAAACGTTAACAACATTTAAAATTCTCGAGAAATAACTTCTTACAATGCACTGATTACTGTCAAAAGGATGGGATACAATCGAAACACAAGGGACAACAACAACACTCAAGGAGCACCTAGCCACAGAAACGCTTTCTGCAACGGTTTTCATCAGCAAGAGTGGCATAACTCGTTGCAAATAAATTCTTCTAAACGTCCCCCGGGGAAAGGGAAAGAGTACTTTACAATCCCATTTGCAAGGGTAGTAAACCACACTATCCGCTGCATAAAAGTGGCGGAGTCCAGACAGGATGACAGTTTACAGGGCCCGACCGCCGCTACTTAATGAGCAAATTCACGGATCTATAGGAACTTAATCTGAACTTCACATTTCGCAGCACTTTAACAAATCTCAAAATAAAAGCGTGAGAACAAACACATTGCCGGGGGGCTGTTTTGTTTTTTTCGTCAGTAAGGGAAAAAGGGTCTGTGGACAAATTTCCCTTTTGGACTTTGACTGGCCAGGATCCACTAAGTGAACATTCAAAAGTGACGGGGACATCTCTGGGGGAATTTTTACTGGGGGGGGGGGCCCAAAAAGGAAAAAAAAAAATAGAAAGAAATGACACAGTAATTTTAAACGGGAAGAAAATGTTTAACGATTAACCCCCATGAAAGAAATTTAAAAAATGAAAAGGCCCACACAGAAAAAGCAAAGAACCACCAAAAAAAAATTACGCAACTGAATGAACAACACTTTAAAAATCAAAAAAACTTTATTTTACTCAAACTGATTTTGCTCAACTTTTATTTTTAAATTTGAATGAATGGCAAAAGTGATTGTCTTACTTTCAGGGGCAATGGGGAAACACACAATAAAAAAAAAAAGGGACTCAATAAAGCTTTTTGCAAAAAAAAAACCCCCAAAGGGCCCACAATTCCCCTTGGAATAAAATAAAAGGGCACAAAAAGGGAAAAAAAAAAATATTATGCACAGAACAGACTATAAAAACTGCACTGTTTTAAAAACCGGTGCAATATTGAAAAATGAAATTGCTAATAAAAAAGTTTGCAAACACGGCAAAAAAATCTCTGCAAAAAAATTTTAATGGCAACAAAAATATTTGCAAAAGAATTATTGAAAAATGATTCAATGTGCAATAATAAAAAAATTTTTACACACACAAAAAAAAAAATTTTTAAAGGGAATGAACTGAGGGAACTTTTTAAACCTTTTAACTGCACTAAAGCAACATTTAACAAGCAAAAGAAAAAATTTATTTTTTAAAAAAAAAAATTTAAAAAAATTGCACTAAAGTAAAATTTGTTAAATAAAAACATGAAAAAAAAATAGGTGCAAAAACCCACACAACAAAAAAGTTTAAACACTTACTGAGCAGAACCCCAACACATCAACAAAAACACAATACTAAAAAAAATTTTCTTGAAAATAAAATTTGGGAAAGTGAAAATTTTTAAAAAAAAAATGTTTTTCTTGCTTGCACAAAAAATGGCACAATTGTCTGTGGAAAAAAAAAAAGGGGGGGGGGAAAAACAAATTAGAAAACGGGCCCTAAATGAAAAAATTTATGAACACAAGAATGTTAAACACACGGGAACAAAACAAGAATACAAAAAAAATGCTAAAAAAAAATAAATATAAACTGAGACAACCGAGTTTTTAAACCCGGACCAACTAAATAAATTACGGGAATTACTCCATTTAGTCACTTGGGAACACAAGGTGTTGTTTTTTTAAACACAATTTTCATATACGCTCATATTTCACCCACAACAAAAAAACACAGGTACATACTAAAGTGAAAAAAAAAGAAATACAACACAACAACATAAGAAAATTTCTTTTAAAAATTAACACGGGAATTTTAAGGGGAAAATTATCAAATTTTTGGGAAATCATATATATAAAAAACTGCGTCTAATCAAGATTTAAACTGAAGGGTCACTAAAAAAACACGGGAACAAAAAAAAAAATGTTCCCCCACTCGCACTTTTCTCTATAAAAAAAAATTTATTAATTTCGCTGTAACGATTTGGGTGTAAATGAGGTAGATGGAAGGGGAGAGTAGAATTTTTTTATGTCGTTTTGCTGCTGTCCCCTGCACAGGGATCGTAGAATTGCGCTTACATCGCGACAGACACACACAGGGGGTTTTCAAGGGTTTGGCGCCACTGCCCGAAACACACCAAAGCTCTTGACCCCCTATTTGGTCCTTAAAAAAATGCGGCAAAAACCCCGGGATTTTGAAACCCCAAAACCCTTTGTGGGGGTTGGGGTGAGTACCCACCCCCAAGGGGATTTGGTTTGGGGTTTGGGGGAAAACCCAGGGCTAAGCCCGGGCCCAAGGGGGAAGACACGTGGTGAGGGGGGTTTTGGGGCCCTAGGGGTTGAAGGGCATAACCTCATTGAGGACAACCACACTCCGCGAAGATTTTCAAAGTTTCAAGCTTAAAATAACCCCCCAAATCCCCACAACACCACAAGGGAAAAAAAAGAGCACTCAAAATTGTTTGGGAGCTTGAATCACAAGCTAAAGAATACCCCACATGGCTTGCTTGAGTACGGGGGTAAGACACCGGGGAAAAGTTTTGTTTATTTTCCCTTAAAAATCTTAACCCTTTCCCAAATAACGGGAAAATTGAAAAAAGGGGGGGTAAAGGGGGGGGGGGGGGGGGGGGCAAGGGTAAGGGGCCCAGGCAAAAGAATTGGAGGGAGTAAAACTGGGCTCGACGGGATTTCCAAATTTTCTTTTTTCCCCCCACCACAACTGGAACCCGGGTTTAAATTTTCAAAACCGGGTAACCCCTGGGAAATGATGCAAATAACAGAAAAACACAAATAAAAAAGGGGGACTGCCCCAGGAATGGGTAGAAGCTGGTAATTTTGGGGGCGGGGGGGGAAAGGGGGCTGAATAGCTGGCGGGCTTTACCTTTGGGAAAGGGCCTACTCAGAAGTTTGGCCGGCTGGGTCGAAATTTTTTTCCCAGAAATCGTTTGTAATCGTAAAAGGGGGGACAGGCCCCCTTCCCACCATTTATCGTGGGGCCCTTAACCCTTTGACTGTTTCAGGCCCTGTCTGAAACTTCATTCTTTTCCCCGCCAAATATTCGAAAAAAAAAAAAATTTTTTTTTTTCTTATAAAATGTTAGGAATATTTTTACTGGGTTTTTTTAAAAAAGCCAAAAAAAAAATTTTTTTTTTGCCTTTCAGAAATTTAACCGAATATAAGGGCCCCAAAGTTTGCAGAAAATTGACGTCGTATGGCAACAGCGGGGACTTTCCGCCCCCCGGAAACCCTTTTAAATTTTCTCTAATTCCCAAAGGGTTTTTTGCATTTTTTAATAATTTTTTTTTTCCAGGTAACTTATGTGGCCTGTTAAAACCAATGGAAAAGGTTTCATTGTTTTAAATATACACTTTATTATTTTCAACACAATAACAGAAAAAAACTTTAAACATATTAAATTTTTTTGGGATAAAACTTTGTTTTTCACAAACAAAAAAACAAAACAATGGGGTTTAATTTCTATTTTTCCATAATTAAAACATATGTACAGTCACTAACCACGTCCAAACTGCTCAGCTTGTGGGAAATCCCCCTTTTAAAAATGGGTAAATGCAGAGGGCCCCTTCAACTCCTCACACAAAAAACGATGGCTCGCGTGTTTGGGGGGCGTTTTTTTGGTATGCATAAATACATAACACCTCTTTTTGAGCTTTTTTTTTATTTTCAGTAGAGGGGGCAGTTGGAGGGTAGTGATCAAACCCGGGCCCCAAAAAGAGATACGTCTTTGGGCGCTGGCTATTGCCGGAGTTTTTCTCCTTTGTTTCTTTGCAATTATTTGTCCCAATTTCTGACAGGGAAAAAAAAAACCATAAAATTTTGGTGGGTTTTTTTTGGGCTTTAACTTGTATATTTATAACATTTTTAAAAGATATCACCCAAAAAGGAAAAAAAAATTTTAAATACCACTTATAACCTTGCGAAAACCGTCCCGCAAAAACCCCAAACTGCATGTCCCCAAATTTTCCACTAAGCCCATATTTGGGTTTTAAATCCATCCGCGCAAAGGGTTTAAATGGGGTTCCCTTGGTCTCTCTGTTGTCCCTGCCACTGGGGGGCCCTTTCGTTTTTGGGGGAAATTTATGTCAACAATGTGACAACACTTTTTCAAGCCCCCGAAATGGGCCCGAGTCAAATTTGGGAGCAAAGGCTTGCACCTCACCTCTTTCGAGTGCCAGCGTTGAACCTTGGCATATGTTTTTTCGAAATTTCCACCACGGCCCCACACTCTTCAATTCACTCGCAAGAAAAAAACGGTTTAAAGGGGTTGTGTACCAAATTATCATAAATAACTATGCCCCTTACCAAGATATGGTTCCATCAAATTTTTCGAACCACATCACCAAGAAACCCAATTTTCTGGTATCTCTCAAAGTATTAAATGCCCGTGTACACAATAATAAACTAAAACAAGACCACTTCCGCCAAACACCCAGTACAAATTTGCTTTTTAAACCCAAACTTTCCCCTTGCTTGGGGATATATTTCCTTTAATGAGAGTCTTCTTTGAAAAAAATCAAGGACTCATCAAAAACAAGCTTCCTGAAGGGTAAAAATACATGCAGCACTTTTGGTTCAGGTACATAAACACATTTCTTATCTTATATAACCTGTCGCTTCTGTCAGGCCCCGGTTTTTTCTGAAAAGTGAACATACCAACAGTATCAGGGAAACGATTGACACCTATAATTCACTAAAACCGGAGTTGAAAAACAGGCGTCTGTTGTCCATTTTTGTGGTGACAGTGTTTTTCCCCATGTGGGGATAAGCATTAAGGGGGAAAAAACAGGTACATCTCTGCCACAGGCTCCTTCCAAATTGTGTAGCCGTGATTTTGGGGAGAAATTGTAAATTTTCCAGGGGGTATTCACAGTATGTGTTGGGTTTTTCCCCGACAAAGGGGTTTCCAATCAGGGGTTCATCGAAGAATAACCAAAGCAGTCTTTCACTGGGATTGTTTCCCAATGGACAAGAAAGGCTTTTTTCCCTTTTGTTTTCATCAAAGTCATGGGGGCTGGGAACAAACTCGTCACCGTCCTCCAATTTCCCCAAAGCGGTCTGGGTGTTGGGGCTGGAAAATTTTTACCGTGGTTTTTGGCTGGGTTTGGCTGTGGGAGGGTTTTGGGTGGTGCAGGTTTGTGGCAGTGTTGGGGGGGGTGAGGCTGGGTTTTTTCTGCTGAACGCCGCGTGGCTAGAGCGTGGGGCCCGGGGGTGGGCCACAGTGGGCCTGCCAACCCCCATACACCACCCCCTGCCTCCCCCTCACTGTCACCATTCATACCCATCGTTACAAAATTTATCATCTTTTACTATTTAGTTCCCTGGTGTTGGGCCAGGGGGTGTGGGCCCCAGAGTTTTTTTCCTTCCCCTTGGAACAACATATGAAAAACTACCCAAACCCCATGCTACGTCGTACATACTGGGGGGGTTCACTGGGGAATATTCCCTCCACTGTTTACAAAAAACTGCTTTTTGACCTTTTAAAAACACATCAAATTAAACACATCACTATCAATGCAAACATCAGGGGGTTGTACACGACCAAATATTTTTTCCCCTTTCCCTCCTGGGACAGGCGAAGGGGGAATGTTAACAAAACCGGGAAAAAGCACCAGAGGTTTGAAAGGGTTTTTGGTCAACTGGGTTTTTTTGTCACTATTTACGTTTTCCTGGGGCCCCTTTTTTGGGAACCCCTCCCCTTTAAAACCCTTGAAAAATTTTACGTCAAAAAACATTTTTATCGCTGTTTTGAGCTAACCCCTTGGGGAAAAAAAGACCTCCAATCCCCGAGGGGTGAGGGAAATTCCTTTCCGAAGGCATGGGAAAAAGGGCTGACACCCTTTGGGGTTTTCCCCAATTTCACCGCTAGGTCCGAGAATTTTTTTTACAGGGGGGCACAAACCCCCACTGGACCCATTTTCTTCCCGTGTAGGCCTTTCCAGGCCTTTGGGGCGCGATTTTTAAGCCCGTAGAAAATTTTTCGTTAAATACTCAAAAAATTGGGGTCGAAGACGTATTTAAAACCTCGGAAACAGTCCCAAAGGGTTTTAAAGAGAAAATCGAGGGTTGAAGGTAGACCCCACTTGTTGGATGGTAAAAGATATAAATTGTCCCCGACTGAGATGGGTGGGGGAATTTGGGGCCCAGCCTCTGCCCCGTCCTAGCCTGGATGTCAAAAGCCGGCCCCGAGGCCGAGGCAGAGGACAACGTAAAACATTCACATCCCTGGACCCTCACACAAAGTCCCCAGGCCTAAAAAAAATCTCCTATCTAAAGGGACATGGAAAATACAAAATGCTAAACAACACCGGGAACACAACTTGCTGCAAATGCAATAAAACACCTAAATTACTGGGGAAAGGTTGAAGTTCCTTGACTTGTATTTTTTGGAATTCAGGGAAGGGGAAAACTATATAAAAATACACTTGGAAAAACCCAGAGGGATTATTTCCAAAATTTTCACACAAAATTTTCTCCCTATGAAAGCAAAAGACTTAAGAGGCAGTGAAAATCCCCCCAGTGAAAAGCAGGGGTCCCACAAGTACACTAGGACCAACAAAATAATTCGGGGGCCCAAAGACTGTTCAGCTGCCTCCCAGCATACATAAGGCCGGACGGGCTTGGTTCATACTTCAGGGGCCTGCAGCCGTTTAAAAATTTGGTTTGATCAGGCCCTGATCCCCAGGAGCTCGGTCATGGATGGGGCCATGGACTTGACCCCCAAAAACCCTGTCCGGGTAAATCCAGGTATACAGTGGAACTTCAATTTCATACGCCCCTAAACGACACTTCTTTGCCCAACTTTTTCATAAAAATTGACTAGGTACACTTACCATCCGCTTCGACCGAGTTGGGTTTCCCGGGGAAACCGTCGTAAGTCAAACTTTACTACTGAAACACAAACATTTTTGTAAAGACTTTATTTTATTGTTTTATTTTGGTATTTATTTTCCTTTACTTTTAGTTTTTAGTATGTTTTTTATACGTAAGGTTTAGTAAACACTGTGACAACACAATAGTTTTTATTTCCCAGAAATTTGGGCATAAAAAAAAAAGGTCATAATCGAGTGGCATAAGTCAAGCAGTCGAAGTGGGAGGTAGGGTTTTTTGGACTTCCCGGATTCAACGGTCCATCGGATAAAGCTTCACGAAAACAACCATCACTTTTCGTCTCTCGCAGTTTTTGTTCAGGTATCGTTCATAAAACTTCATAAAACTTTTAGACAGGGGGACCTCGCTAATGAATGCATCGCATAATGTTAAATCTCCCCAATAGCATATGAGCAAAAAATTTTGGCCGGCTAACGATAAAAAACTCCCCCAACATGATTCTCTCGAACCTGTCCGTCCGCCTGAGCCCCAGCTGCCCGCCTCATTTTTTACAACCCAGGGGCCGGGTTTCATGAATACATTCGTACATTTTGTATTATTCCATGTTTAAAGTGTTTGTAATGCAAAATAATCACCATGGGCCCAAAAAAGTTTCTAGTCCCAAACCCTGGGTAAAAAGGGTAAAATACATTGAAATCATCATACCACGGTCACGCGCTGCACCACTGTCAGCTGTAAACTCGAAGAGGGGAGAGACTTTTGTTGGTGGGCTAACGAAAAAAACCCCAGGGGGTTTAGCCACCGGTAACCCAAGAAAGTCAGTGATCATAAAGGACTGTCAAACTTTTTTCCCTTTGGGGTCCTTAATCTTTTCCCCAGATGCACCCACCCCATCGACTAACACCCGGGTGAACAAAAAAAAATGCCGGGAACTATTGCTAAATTTTGGTGAATTTAAGGCCAGTAAATTTTGGTTTGAGAGTTTAAAAATCGAAGTGGCATACACAGGTGATAAGGCATGGCAAAGCAAAAAACCAACCCTCAACGAGTGTTCAATTGTTCGAAACAGTCTGTTCGGGAAAAAATGCCAACAGGCCACTTTTCTCAGGGGGAAAAGGCACTCCCGGGCACAAGCCTAGAAAGACAGGCTAACTTTTTTGTTGTAATGCAGTGGGGGTTTTAAGCCTTTACTCATGTATCACTCTGAAAATCCCCGTGTTTTAAGAAAAACAGTGTCTCTCGCTCACAATACTCTTCAAAACAGGGAAGGTCATTTAACATTTATTAATAGTTATTTTGCTTTCTCATTGTTTTTTTTGTAGGGAAAGTATATTTTATAAAAAAAAAATTTTTTTTTTTTAAAACTTTTGGGGTGTCTGGAATGGAAATTTAAAGGATTTCCATTTTTTCTTTTGGGGGAAAATTTTAAATTTGGCTAACAATAAATTTTTGTCAACGATGACCTCTCAGGAACGATTAATATCGTTAGCCCCAGGTCCACTGTATTTTGTTTTTATTCTTTTTTTTTTTTTTTAAATATTTTTCATTGAAAAAAGAATCATGGCTCCCCTCCCCAAAAAAATGTACTGACCCAAACAACCTAAAAGGAAAAACAGTGAAAAAAACACTTAAAGTGAAAAAAAAAAACTCATTGCAAATGGGAAAATGGAACATTATAGTTTTCATATATGTTCATGTATATTTTTTGCAGCAAAAAATTAATACAGGTTTTTAAAAAGCAATAATTTTTTACTTTTAAAAATTTTTATAATTGTTAATTTTTTGGCTCTGGAACGGATTTAAACCCAATTTTCATTTTTTCTTTGGGAAAAATTTTTTTAAGTTTGTACAACCTCTATTCGAACAGCCCCTGAAGGGATTAAGTTCAAACAATATAGGAAGAAAAAAAGGTAAAGGGTGTGAGAAGTGCAAAAGGAGAGCAGATGAAGAGTGGAGAGGGACTGCAAGAAATTTTAAGAAAATAAGAAAAATTTTGGGGGCGATTAAACAAGTTAAGAAAGCCAGGGAAAGAGGATTTGCGTTAAAAACAGAGTAGGGGGGTTAGTAGATGGGGGATGGAGGTATTAGGTAGATAGCAAGAATATTTTGAGGCCTTTTAAAAAGTTAAGGGAAAAAACAGGGCGTAATTTTTATGCACTGGTCAGGAGGTAACCATCTTTTTGGAGTGAAAAAAGAGCAGAAGTAAGTGTGGGGGGGGTACTGAGGCATTACTAGAATAAAGGGGGGAAAACAGCTGGAAAGATGGGGCATGACAGAAAGTTTAAAAACGGGGGGATAAGGGTTTTGGGGGTGGGGGTACTTTTTTTAATAAAAGTAGAAAGAGGGAAGGGACCTAGGGATTGGCGGAGAGCATGTAATCCCCCTTTTTATAAAGGGGAAAGGGGGGGAAAAGAGATTGCAAAAATTATAGAGGAATAAATTACTGACATACCAGGAAAATATACGGTAGGGGTTTTAATTGAAAAAAATAGATTTTTTTTTTGTTTAAAATGTTATTAGCACCCCATAAACCCTCCTGTGGGCATAGCCAAAAGATTTCGAGGTACATAATTGGTCCAGGGGCTGGCTCCAAAATTTTTATAGCTAGCAAGTTCAGAGGTATGAACTCACAATTTTTAAAGGGAATGACCACAATTTTCAAAAGGGAAAACTCCCGGTAGGTCTGGTCACAATCATGACAATTCAAAGGTATTTACAGATACAGAGGGACGTAATGGGCCAGGGGAGGGGCCCCCAAAGTTATGATACTGAATTAGAGGTAAGACGAAGAGGATTGCGGAAGAAAGGGAGGTTCAGAGGGGGGTGGGGGATGTGTAACAAGTGTTTACTTTGAAGCATATATGAACAGTATTTAGAAAAAAGGTAGGAAAATTTTTATTGCATTTAGGGTTTTAAAAAGGCATTGATAGAGTGGAAAAGGAGCAATGGGGCAGATTTGCAAGTATAGGGAAAGGTTAAGTTACTAAATCTGTAAAGAGTTTTTATGAGGATATGGGGGCTCAGGTTAGGGTGTGTAAAGGGGGGGGAAAACTTCCCGGTAAAAGTAGGTCTTAGACAGGGATGTGTAATGCACCATGGTTGTTTATATTTTTAAGAGGGGGTTGTAAAAAAGAAATCTGGGGTTTTTCGGGAAGGGGGGGATAAATTAGGGGGAAAAATCAAATTCAAAAGGGAATTGACACAGTTTTTTTTGCTGATAAATTGTGCTTATGGAGATTCTAAGAAAAATTGCAAAGGTTAGTGGATGAGTTTGGGAGGTGAAAGGGGAAAATTTTAAAAGTGAACATAAAAAGATAAGGTGATGGGGGGTATAAAATTTTTAATAAA
This sequence comes from Cherax quadricarinatus, assembly GCF_026875155.1. Taxonomy (NCBI): domain Eukaryota; kingdom Metazoa; phylum Arthropoda; class Malacostraca; order Decapoda; family Parastacidae; genus Cherax; species Cherax quadricarinatus. The sequence goes on along the minus strand of NC_069459.1, from coordinate 12,848,644 downwards.
GAAAAATTGGATATAAAATTGGGGAGGGGGAATTTGGAAAGAATAAATTTTTCAGATACTTGGGAGTTGACGTGCGGCGGATGGATTTATGAAGGATGAGGTTAATCAAAAATTTGATGAGGGAAAAAAGGGAGTGGTGCGTTGGGGGTATAGTGGACAAAAAACTTACTAGGAGCAAAGAAGGGAATGTATGAAAAATGTAGACCAACACTCTTATAGGATTGAACTTGGGGGGAAAATGCACCAGCGAGGAGGGTTGAGGCAGGGGAGATGTCCTGTCAAAGGGCAATGTGGGGTGTAAATTTTTGCAAAAACGGATGGGGAAATTTAGGAAAAGGTGGGGAGTTAATAAAAGCTTTAGTCAGAGGGCAGAAGGGGGGTTTGTTGAGGGGGTTTTGGTCATTAGAGAGAAGGGATCAAGTAAAAGAAGGGGAAACTATAAACTTAGGGAAGGAAGGAGGGTGGGGGTCGTCCTCAAAGGGTTTGGAGAGAGGGGGTAAAGGGGGTTTTGGGGCGAGGGGTTTGGACTTCCAGAAAGTGTGCGTGAGCGTGTTAATAGGGGGAAGGAGACAAGGTATTTTGGGACCTGACGATCTGTTGGGAGGGGACGGGGTAAATTTGGGAAGGGATTGGGGGAAAACCGGTTTTATTTCATAAGTGGGACTTGAGTCCTGAAAATGGGAAGTACAAGCCTGCACTTTAAAGGGGGGGTTTGGGATTTTGGCTTTGGAGGGAATGTTGTGTACTTTAAAACGTTATGTTTCTAAACTGTTGTATTCGACACCTTTTGCAAAAACATGATAAAAGTGAGTGTGGGGGAAAGTTTTGAATGATGATGAAAGTATTTTCTTTTGGGGATTTTCTTTCTTTTTTTGGGGCACCCTGCCCGGGGGGGAGACGGCCACTTGTTGAAAAAAAAAAAAAAAAAACAAGGTACCACTGTAACTATAGCAGAAAGATTTTTCTGGATAAAATCTAAAAATTTGCAATCAATTCCATTGATTTTAATTTTCATGCACACTTTTAAGAAATGTCATCCCTTTTTGCACTTAAAAATGTTTTCATTAAAAAAAATTCATGAGTAAAACTAGCACAAATTGCAGTGAAAAACCCACACCACATTTATGAGTTGCTATGTATTCACTAAACATAGAGCTCTGCTCTTTTCAGGGCATTGCACAAAGAGGACTTATAATAGGATTTTTCCATATTTAAAGGTAATTTAATGCTTTGTTTTATTTTGAGGGGCCCGCACCAGCAGTGGGGCAGTCCACACACGTTTTTTTCCATCAGTTTACATTTATTACTTTCTCTAGATTGTGCTTTGCTCTTTGTGAACAAAGAATTTTTTACTTTCAAAACTTTAAACTTTGTTTTAAAAGTCATTACCCACCGTCAAAAGAAAATGAGCAAAAAAAACAGAAAGGGAAATAAGCACAGTTTAATGAACATGAGAAAATGATGTCCGTCAAAAAAAGTTTGCATTATTTGGAAAAAATCCTCAATAATAGAAAAATGATATTAATAGACACTAAAAAAAATCAGGGAAATAGAAGAAAAACGAAATTATGCTTGTGTCTTAAGTTAAGGAAAGAGTATGTGATTAAGAAAAAAGGGCAAAATATATTGTTAACCCTTTCAGGGTGTGACCCCTCTCTCGATTCTCCAGGTTTGCAAATTTAAAAAAAAAAAAATTTTTTTAAATGAAGAAATTTTTTTTTGTGGTAATAAAACCAAAATACAAATTTGAGGAAAGCTGACGAAATTACACTTTTGCGAATTTGCTGTTCAGTGATATTTATGATCGCAATTTCGTCCACTTGAGTCTGATTAAAAAGGCCAATTTCCTTGTTCCCTTTGACCAAATTCTAACAATTTGCTGTATGTCTCCATTATATTAATTGGTACAAAAAATTTCCCATTCCCAAATATATTAAAAATACCCCCTTAATAAAGAATTGTTATTTGGGAAAAATTTCACACAAAATTCAAGAAAAGCCAATTTCAAAATAGGGTCCAATAAAAAGTGCAGACATTCTTGGGACTAAAAACATTTTCCTTTTCATTATTATGTCTCCAGGCCCCTCTTTTATTTCACTTGCTTTCTATTTTAATTTTTGTCAAAAAAAAAAGAAATTTTCTGTTAAGCGCAAAGCATTTAATGAATAAATTTTATAAAAAATGTCACCAAATTTCCCAAAGCAATTTGACTGGCCAGTTAACACATATTTGGGAAAAATGAGTCCATAGTCTCCTCTAGAATATCAGCAAAAATCAAACAATTTTAACTCAATTTTAAGCTACTTGCAGTCCTGTAAAACCCAAACAAAAACATATCTATTTCGTTTTATATCTTCCTTTCCTCAAATAACCAAAAAACAAGAATAAATAAAACCATACAAAAATACACTGAAAAGTCTTTTTAAACCAAAACAGGCACAGGATTTTTTCCTCGTGCACTGCGTGCTGCAGGATTTTGTTTATGTGGTGTACACATCTCTTATATCTAGGCCCAGATTTACTGCTCACTGCTAATCTGAGTGAGCTGAGCTCATGGTATTGTACTACAGGACCGACACTGGCTTCAAAGCCGTGATACAACGTACCAACCCTGAAAAGGTTGTGAAAGTTTGGTAAAGACATAAGCATCCTATTAAGTTGCCTTTGTGTTGGCTAAAAAATGGAAATCTTTATCTGATGGAGAAGAAATTATTAAGCCTTATCTCCAAATATTTGCAAGATGTCTTGGTGATAAAAATATTGAAAGACAAGTAGACAGGATCTCTCTGTCAAAGCAAACAATTACAAGACTGAAGAACTTTCTTATGATGTATCTGAGCAACTGAAAGACCTTGCCCATGCTTGTGCTTTCTTTTCTTTAGCTTTGGAAAATCTGCTGACATATGTGATGTAGCCCAGTTAGGCATTTTTTTAAAAGGAATTAATGATAATTTTAACATCTTTGAAGAACTTATCAGTCTTGAGTCACTTCATGGAAAAACAAGAGGATGAGACATATTTGACAAAGTAAAGTCATACCTAGAAAATCTGCAACTAAATTCTAGTAAGCTCATCAGTGTTTGTAGTGACGGAGCACCATCAATGAGAGGTAAAGCAGCTCGGACTGTAACTTTGTTTGAAATCTTTTTAGGTCATCCTCTACTAAAATATCACTGCATCATACATTAAGAATCACTGTGTGGGAAAAACATTAAATTTGCAGCATGTTATGCTACCAGTTGTGAAATGTGTTAATAAAATTAGAGCAAGAGGATTAAACAGAAGAGAATTCAGAAAATATTGTGAATTGTTAGATTTGGAATATGGTGATCTCATCTTTCATTGTAAGGTGTGCTGGCTTTCTAGAGGACAGGTTCTCATGGAATTTGGAAACTGAAAAATAATGCTCATAATTTTCTAGAAGAGAGGAATGAGCTTCCTGATAACAAATTTGTCTGATTTAGCATTTTTAGTTCATATTACCAGCCATCTCAATGATCTAAATTTGAAACTGCAAGGCACGAACAAATTGTTTCCTAGCTTAGTCAATGATATCAATGCATTCAAGATGAAGATAAAGCTGTTTTATACCTCTCAGTTAGAAAATGAGGATTTGAGCCAGTTTCTACGTTCAAAAGAACTGAGTGAATGTGCTGAAAATAATGCAATTTTACAGAATATATTGAAAAAATCAGATTATTGCAAGAGTCATTTGAAAGTTGTTCTAGTGATTTTACCCATTTTCACTTAATGAACAAAAAATCCTGAAGATGCCTAGTAACATACACATGGAACTTATTGATTTGAAAACAAATTCATTATTGAAAATGAAATTTGATGAGCTTCCCTCAGTTCCTGATGCTTTTGATATTCATATGTAATTAATTTTTGGCGATCATTACCCTGTGAACATTTTCCAGAACTGAGAAAATTTGCCCGGAGTTATATCTGTCATTTTGGAACAACGTATAGATGTGAACAAGCATTTTCATCCATGAAATTTATTGAAAACAAACTAAGGTCACAAATGACTGATTCAAATTTGAAGAATTCTCTGCTGCTCTCAGTAACTAATTTAACTCCAGATATTACAAACTTGATGAAATCAAGGTAGACTCAAAAGTCTTGTTAAGGTAAGTAATGTTTATCTTGTCTTTATATTAAATAATTTTATGTAAAAATGCTAAATATGTCCATATAAACATATTTTAAATAACTGAATGGGCGTACAAGTGTTGTATGGCACATTTGAACCAGAGAGTGAAAAAATTGAGGCATGGAATGCAAAAGGTTAGCTACCTCTGCTCTAGACAGTGGTAAATTTTAATGGGAATTTCTTTATTAATATATGTGAATAGTAACTTGTATGTTATTACCTATTGTGTGTGTGAATGCGTATTTCTCAGTGAGTGTGTATTTGTCATTGTATATGTACTTGTTTGCGTGAGTATTTGTGTGTGTGCATGTGTATTTGTGTATATACATGTATGTGTGCATGCATGCACATGTGGGATGTGTATCTGTGTTTGTATTAATGCACACTGTTTTTTCAGTCTACTGTCAGATGATATGTCATAGGAGAACGAGTATGGTTATTATTTTATTAACAAATTAGCCGTTTCCCACCAAGGTAGGGTGGCTGGAAAAAGAAAAACTTTCACCATCATTCACTCCATCACTGTCTTGCGAGAGGTGTGCTTACAGTACAGTTATAAAACTGCAACATTAACACCTCCTTCAGAGTGCAGGCACTGTACTTTCCATCTCCAGGACTCGAGTAGGGCCTACCGGTTTCCCTGAATCCCTATCATATGCCTTTTCCAAATACATAAAGGCCACAAAAACCTCTTTATCCTTATCTAAATACTGTTCACCTATATGTTTCACTGCAAACACATGGTCTACACACCCCCTGTCCTTCCTAAAGCCTTGTTCATATGCTATTCTACTCACCGTCTTACTCTTAACCCTTTGACTGTCGCAAGCCCCTTTCTGAAACTCATTCTATGTCGCAAAAGTTTTGGAAAAAAAAAAAAAATTCTTATGCAATGATAGAGAATCTTTTCCCGATGGTAATGACACCAAAAGTATGAGATTTGGTCAAAAACTCACGGAATTACAGTCCCATGAAGTTAGCGGTCTCGGCGACATATACGCATCGGCAATTTCGCCGACTTTGAGCCCTGTTTTTGGCCAATTCCATTGTTCCAGTTGACCAAACTCATAGCTATTTCTTTAGGTGACGAAAGATTGGATATCAGATTGGAGGGAGAGAGTATGGAAGAGGTGAATGTATTCAGATATTTAGGAGTGGATGTGTCAGCAGATGGGCCTATGAAGGATGAGGTGAATCCCAGAATTGATGAGGGAAAAAGGGTGAGTGGTGCACTTAGGAATCTGTGGAGACAAAGAACTTTGTCTGTGGAAGCTAAGAGGGGAATGTATGAGAGTACAGTGGACCCTCAGTTAACGATTTTAATCCGTTTCAGAGAGATTCTACTTAACCGATTTTATCGTTATCCGATTTAATTTTCCCCCTAAGAAATAATGGAAATCCAGTTAATCTGTTTCTGGTGTCAGGAGGCTTGAGAGAATAGTACTTCAACATGACACTATTATCAACTCTACGGCTTATTTATCTATCACAATATTAATACCATAGAAACATGATATATACTCTAGAATAAAATATGTCATATTATATGTGAGGAGAAAGTGCTGGAAGTGTTGTTATTGGGTTTATAATGGCCACTGAGAGAAGCTGTACATATTAGTGGTGGAGGAGGTTTCTGCCACAACCACTATCCACAAACGATATGTATATGTACGTAATTTATAAATAAAAAACTATTTACATTTTAATTTATAAATAAGAAATATTTACATTTTAATATAGAAATAAGAAATATTTGCTCTTACTTTGGAGGAGACGTTAGCTTAATTACATAGTTAGTTTGATGAAGTGTAGCAGATATGCAGGGAGTGTAGCAGGCATGCAGGGAGTGTAGCAGGCATGCAAGGAGTGTAGCAAGCATGCAAGGAGTGTAGCAGGCATGCAAGGAGTGTGTACCAGGCATGCAAGGAGTGTAGCAGGCATGCACGGAGTGTAGCAGGCATGCAGGGAATATAGCAGGGAGTGTAGCAGACATGCAGGGAGTGTAGCAAGCATGCAAGGAGTGTAGCAGGCATGCAAGGAGTGTACCAGGCATGCAAGGAGTGTAGCAGGCATGCACGGAGTGTAGCAGGCATGCAGGGAATATAGCAGGGAGTGTAGCAGACATGCAGGGAGTGTAGAAGATATGCAGGGAGTGTAGCAGGCATGCAAGGAGTGTAGCAGGCATGCTGAGAGTGTAGTAGTCATGCAGGAAGTGTAGCAGGCATGCTGGGAGTGTAGTAGGCATGCAGGGAGTGTAGCAGGCATGCAGGGAGTGTAGCAGGCATGCAAGGAGTGTAGCAGGCATGCTGGGAGTGTAGCAGCCATGCAGGAAGTGTAGCAGGCATGCTGGAAGAGTAGCAGGCATGCAGGGAGTGTAGCAGGCATGCAGGGAGTGTAGCAGACATGTAGGGAGTGTAGCAGGCATGCAGGGAGTGTAGCAGGCATGCAGGGAGTGCAGCAGACATGCTGGGAGTGTAGCAGACATGCAGGGAGTGTAGCAGACATGCAGGGAGTGTAGCAGACTTGCAGGGAGTGTAGCAGACATGCTGGGAGTGTAGCAGACACGCAGGGAGTGTAGCAGACATGCAGGGAGTGTAGCAGGCATGCAAGGAGTGTAGCAGACATGCAGGGAGTGTAGCAGACATGCAGGGAGTGTAGCAGACATGCAAGGAGTGTAGCAGACATGCAGGGAGTGTAGCAGGTATGTAGGGAGTGTAGCAGACATGCAGGGAGTGTAGCAGACATGCAGGGAGTGTAGCAGGTATGCAGGGAGTGTAGCAGGTATGCAGGGAGTGTAGCAGACATGCAGGCTGGAGGCAGTGGAGATGTCATGACTTATTCCCCTATATTTTTTGCACTATTTTTTGTCCCCTTTTCCTTTATACAAAGGAACTATGGATGCTCTCTGCCAATCCCTAGGTACCCACTGCCTCACGAAATTCCCCTCGCACTCACTACTCCTCACACCTACAAGATGTTATTCCTCCTTGCCCTATACACGAAATCACAGCTTCCCTATCTTCATCAACATTTAACAATTCCTCAAAATATTCCCTCCATCTTCCCGATACCTCTGACTCTCCATTTAATAACTCTCCTCTCCAATTTTAACTATCAAATCCAATCGTTTCCTAGAATTCCTCAGCTTATTAATCTCACTCCAAAACTTTTTCTTATTTTCAACAAAATTTGTTGATAACATCTCACCCACTCTCTCATTTGCTCTCTTTTTACATTGCTTCACCACTCTCTTAACCTCTCTCTTTCTCTCTATATACTCCTCCCTCCTTGCATCACATCTACTTTGTAAAAGCCTCTCATATGCTAACTTTTTCTCTCTTACTACTCTCTTTACATCATCATTCCACCAATTGCTCTTCTTCCCTCCCACACCCACTTTCCTGTAACCACAAACTTCTGCTGAATGCACTAACACTACAGTCTTAACCTACCCCATACATCTTCAACCCCATTGCCTATGCTCTCTCTAGCCCATCTATCCTCCAATAGTTGTTTATATCTTACCCTAACTGCCTCCTCCTTTAGCTTATAAACCTTCATCTGTTTTACTTGCTGATTCCATTTTCCTTGTATCCCATCTACCTTTTACTTTCACTGTAGCTACAACTAAAAAGTGATCTGATATATCTGTGGCCCCTTTATAAACATGTACATCTTGAAGTCTACTGAAGTCTTTTATCTACCAATACATAGTCCAACAGACTACTGTCATTATGCCCTACATCATATCTTGTATACTTATTTATTCTCTTTTTCCTATAATCAAACCCCTTTCTATACAAAGTTCAATCAAAGGACCCCCATTATCATTTACACCTGGGACCCAAAACTTACTTACCACACGTTCTTTAAATGTTTCTCCTACTTTAGCATTTAGGTCCCCTCCCACAATTACTCTCTTATTTGGTTCAAAAGTTCCTACACACTCGCTAAACATCTCCCAAAATCTCTCTCTCTCCTCTACACTCTTCTCTTCTACAGGTGCATACACTTACTGTGACCCACTTTTTGCATCTGACCCTTATTTTAATCTACATAATCCTTGAATTTATACATTTATATTCCCTCTTCTCCTTCCATAACTGATCCTTCAACATTATTGCTACCCCTTCCTTAGCTCTAACTCTCTCAGATGCTCCTGACTTAATCTCATTTATTTCTCCCCACTTAAACTCACCTACCCCCTTCATGTACAAAGGGATTCAGAGGAAACTGGCTGACATAAAGTGGGAAGTAGAGTGTCAGCACTATGGAGGATGGCTGGGAAATCATTATGTTAATGATATACAATACTGACAAGTAGATGAGTAAGACGCATGTGCAACAATTTGATATCTTTATTGCCTGCCTCCTCAGCAGGCTTCTTCCATTGAAATACAGAGGAGACAGCAGGAGTGGATATGTAGATACGAGGTAGTCAGTCCCTCAGCCTTGGTGTGTGTGTTCAGCTCCATAGCTCCGATCAGTGAGTGAGGATGTTGTTGATTGGTGGGTTATTTGAATTATGATCTTCATCCATTTCTGAAAAAACAGCTATGGAATGAGTGATGGTGAATGGCTTTTTCTTCTTTGGGTTATTATGCCTTGTTGATTTTTTAATACCTTAACTTATTTATTACGTGGATGTCTGGTTTCTTTTTTGGGTTATCTTGATCAATGTTTATATAATCTATTATTGTTATACTTCCTCCTCTTTTTTTTTTTGCCATTGAAGTTTGTAGTTTTTGGATACAAGAAATCTTTAACATATAAACAAGTTGCATTCCTGATTTTTCACTTTAGTACTATTATTTTCTAAAAATAATAGTACGAAGGCTGACTTATGTTTCATACATTCTTACTGTCTCTCGGCAGTTGTAAATGTTTGCTAGTTTAGTGTCCATTCATAAGTGTGGGTAAATATAACTGGGGGTGTTTGTAATTTGGAGAATCCTGTATTAGAGTTGTACAGTGAATGGGCTGGTTTATTTGTTTTGCTAGTTTCCAGATTCAAATGCTTTTCTTCACTGACATCTTGGCTTTAGTACAGGTCATAGTTGGTGGCATTCAGCAAGTCAGCATAATCCATACAAATTCTAACTAGACTCTTTCTTAAATTGTGGAGACTGCTCTAAAAAAAAAATAATGTAATGCAAGAGTGTGGATAACTGTACACAAATAACCCACACATAGGAGAAAGAAACTCGTGACTTCTGCCCTCGTGTCCTGGCTCCCTTACCCTCGAGTGTTAATATGTGACTAGTTAATGGTTCGAGTTGGACCGAACATCATCATAAGTATCTCCTATGTGTGGGTTATTTGTGTATTGTTCCAGTCATGGTATTGTGGGTTTTTGTTTTATGTGAATGACTGTAATTTACAACACTTCAAGTAGAATGCCTTGATGTTGGTGAAGGACTCTTGATCTAAGGAGTTGGAGCTACCGTTTCCTTGATGGAGCTACACTTTCCTCCCTTAGATCAAGCTTGATGAAGCTACCCTTTCCTTCCTTAGATCAAGCTTGATGGAGCTACCCTTTCCTTCCTTATATCAAGCTTGATGGAGTTACCCTTTCCTTCCTTATATCAAGCTTGATGGAGCTACCCTTTCCTTCCTTATATCAAGCTTGATGGAGCTACCCTTTCCTTCCTTAGATCAAGCTTGATGAAGTTACCCCTTTCCTTCCTTAGATCAAGCATGATGGAGCTACCCTTTCCTTCCTAAGATCAAGCTTGATGGAGCTACCCTTTCCTTCTTATATCAAGCTTGATGGAGCTACCTTTCCTTCCTTTATCAAGCTTGATGGAGTTACCCTTTCCTTCCTTATATCAAGCTTGATGGAGCTACCCTTTCTTATATCAAGCTTGATGGAGCTACCCTTTCTTCCTCATATCAAGCTTGATGGAGCTACCTTTCCTTCCTTATATCAAGCTTGATGGAGTACCCTTTCCTTATATCAAGCTTTATGGAGCTTACCCTTTCCTTCCTTATATCAAGTATGATGGAGCTACCTTTCCTTCCTTATATCAAGCTTGATGGAGCTACCCTTTCCTTCCTTATCAAGCTTGATGGAGCTACGCCTTTCTTATATCAAGCTTGATGGAGCTACCCTTTCCTTCCTTATATCAAGCTTGATGGAGCTACCCTTTCCTTCCTTATATCAAGCTTGATGGAGCTACCCTTTCCTTCCTTATATCAAGCTTGATGGAGCTACCCTTTCCTTCCTTATATCAAGCTTGATGGAGCTACCCTTTCCTTCCTTATATCAAGCTTGATGGAGCTACCCTTTCCTTCCTTATATCAAGCTTGATGGAGCTACCCTTTCCTTATATCAAGCTTGATGGAGCTACCCTTTCCTTCCTTATATCAAGCTTGATGGAGCTACCCTTTCCTTCCTTATATCAAGCTTGATGGAGCTACCCTTTCCTTCCTTATATCAAGCTTGATGGAGCTACCCTTTCCTTCCTTATATCAAGCTTGATGGAGCTACCCTTTCCTTCCTTATATCAAGCTTGATGGAGCTACCCTTTCCTTCCTTATATCAAGCTTGATGGAGCTACCCTTTCCTTCCTTATATCAAGCTTGATGGAGCTACCCTTTCCTTCCTTATATCAAGCTTGATGGAGCTACCCTTTCCTTCCTTATATCAAGCTTGATGGAGCTACCCTTTCCTTCCTTATATCAAGCTTGATGGAGCTACCCTTTCCTTATATCAAGCTTGATGGAGCTACCCTTTCCTTCCTTATATCAAGCTTGATGGAGCTACCCTTTCCTTCCTTATATCAAGCTTGATGGAGCTACCCTTTCCTTCCTTATATCAAGCTTGATGGAGCTACCCTTTCCTTCCTTATATCAAGCTTGATGGAGCTACCCTTTCCTTCCTTATATCAAGCTTGATGGAGCTACCCTTTCCTTCCTTATATCAAGCTTGATGGAGCTACCCTTTCCTTCCTTATATCAAGCTTGATGGAGCTACCCTTTCCTTCCTTATATCAAGCTTGATGGAGCTACCCTTTCCTTATATCAAGCTTGATGGAGCTACCCTTTCCTTCCTTATATCAAGCTTGATGGAGCTACCCTTTCCTTCCTTATATCAAGCTTGATGGAGCTACCCTTTCCTTCCTTATATCAAGCTTGATGGAGCTACCCTTTCCTTCCTTATATCAAGCTTGATGGAGCTACCCTTTCCTTCCTTATATCAAGCTTGATGGAGCTACCCTTTCCTTCCTTATATCAAGCTTGATGGAGCTACCCTTTCCTTCCTTAGATGAAACTTGATTACCTCCTATTCCCCAGATGCTGTATAACTCTGATGATAATATACCTTAGTTTATTAGCTTTACCTGGTAACTATTGGTTATTTAACATAGTGTTGTATCCACTATCAGACATCAGGTGCAGAAGAAACCTGCATCAAAGCTTAACATTCTGGTCACTCCTGGAGAACTGCAGCTACATGAGTTGCCACCCATCGAGGACTTACACATATCTGTGCCAGAGGAAAAGGCTGTCCCCATAGGAACAGTATTCAACACTGTTGAGCAGCAAGGTTAGTGAGAAGATCTAGTGTGTGTGTTTACTGTCTTCTCCACATACCTTATTCTTCCTGTTTCATTTCACCCATATATTAAATGATCATTTCACCCATACATTAAATGATTAACATTTCACTCACACATTAAATGGTTATCATTTTATACATACATTAAATTTTTATCATTTCACCCATACATTAAGTGGTTATCAATTCACCCATACATTAACCTGTAAACGGTCCAAACGTATATATACGTTTTTTCAACATTTGAAAGTATGTAAAAAAAGTAGATATTCTTTTTGTTTTTCTACATTTGAAAATGTGTAAAAAAAAACTTTGATCTCCTCTTTTTTTTCTGTTATATTTGAAAATATGTAAAAAAAAACTTAGATCTACTTTTGTAGCACTACACATGTGAACGTAGATCTACTTGGACCGTTTACGGGTTAAGTGGTTATCAATTCACCCATACATTAAATTATTACCATTTAACCCATACATTAAATGGTTATAATTTCACCCATACAGTAAATGGTTATCATTTCACTCATATAATTTTCACTGCCTGTGCCAAATACCAGATCAACCAGGTTGTGGGGGCAGTGGGTTGCTAACAGCAACAGCTTGGTTAAACAGGCAATTAACATGTAAGCCTAACCCCAGGCTAGGCTCCTGGAAAGTAGTCACACTGTAGGGAAGAAAGCTCCTTTACTTGAATATTTCTTCAGTCATTTAATTGTAAGACATAACTTTTTTTTATTCACTAACTGCTTCACATTAACGTTAGGTAATCCCATAGCAATTCCTTTCCAGTTCCATGAGGAAGTGAGTTAAAATTTATGCATAAGCCATGAGTGCCATAAATGTTGGCTAGTGTCTAATGCAAGGAGCTGGTATGCAGCTACTACAAAGAAAAATAAATATTATGAAGTATAGTAACAAAAGTGTTTTTCAGTTGTGGTGGAAGCCTTTGCAAAGATCCCTGCCATTGATTTGGACTCTGTACTCTTTTTGGATCATGGCAAGAGAACACTTGGACAAGTGTTTGATGTGTTTGGCCCTGTTCAAGAACCATTTTATGTGGTTCGTTTCAATTCCGCTGACCATATAAAGGATAACAAGATAGAAAAGGGAGATATTGTTTATTTTGCCCCAAGCACGGAACATACCAACTTCATTGTTATTGATGAACTTATGAGGTAAGTTCTTTTTTTCTTACACCACTTTCAGACTATTACAATGGTCTTGAGTTGTGATAATTGTGAGTCACAGTTTACTGCTTATAAAGGAATTGAGTTTTGAGTCACAATGAAAAATTTGACATACGATACGCATATGATGGTCGGTGCAAGGGGGTGGGCCTCAGCTAGCAGGTGATGTGGTAGCTTGCCTCTTGGGCAGTGTCCAAGCCAATAGGAGCATCAGTGGGGGTGGCTTAGCAGCCGGTCAGTGATAGGAATGAATGTCTCTGGGGTAGCATCTCAGTCAGTGTCAGTGTTTGTGCTACAGTATAATGTTTCCTTTTCAGTTTGAAGCAGCCATGTGTGTTGCCTGCACCAGATCTGGATTATTTACCCTTGTGATTTAATCATACCATCTTTGGTGTTACCAAGTCATGATCCCTAAAGTGCACAGTAAACAGGCAGTTTCTCTAAAGATCAAGCAAGAAATTGTGGCTATCAGTCACCTATGACTCTGAAGGATTTGAGGTTGAGGAGAATGTAAACCAGGAGATTGTTGCTCTTGGTGAGGCAGTGGGGTCTGGATGTTGATGAAAAGGATGTGGAGGAGTTATTTCAGAACGGAGTTAACAACAGAGGGACTCCAGGAATTAGGGGAGATGGATCAGGACAGTGGGGAGGAAGATGACCATAGGATAACAGCTGCAGAAATTCAGGAATTATTTACATTGGGAAAATATGAAAAGAATCAGAAGAAAGCACCCAGACATATAAATAACCTGAACTCACTTCCTTTGTTTTTAGAAGATAATGTTTTATCTTATTTTAATAGCCTCAGATGAAAGTGAGAAAAACAAACAACTCTGGACAGGTTTTTCAAGAGGCAGCAGCTGAAAGGAGCTTCTTCCAACCAGTAACCTCTTCTCTACCCTCTCCCCAATCACCACACCACCAACCAGTAACCTCTTCACCACCGTCTCCCCGACCACCAACCAGTAACCTCTTCTCCACCCTCTCCCCACCACCACACCACCAACTTTCCAAGACCAAGGCATAGTAAAAGTTGCACTTCTGGAGTCTTGGAACAAATTACCACAAAATCATGTAACTTAGGATATGAGTAATGGTAGTTTTGAAGAATGATGCGTCTTCTGGCACATATTATTATTATTGTAACTCAAGGGTCTACTGTATTTTGTTGTTTATAGGCCGGAAAACCCTATCCAATAGGGTGATCTGGACTTCTGTCAAGTCATCACTTGATGGGCAACTTCTTTAATTAAGAATTTGGTAGGTGGCTTAGTGGTGGTGAAGGGTTATTGATTCAAACAATTGGAGTTACCTTTCCCTTTCTTGGATCAAATCTGATAACTTCCCATTTCCCATGCACAGTATGACCCCTACAGATTTAGCACCTCACCATGGATATAATAAAAATAATCTGAGGCAAACCTAGGTAGTAGGTTGGTAGATAGCAACCACCCAGGGAAGTACTATGTCCTGCCACATGAATGTGAAATGGAAACCTGTAATTGTTTTACATGGTAGGATTGCTGGTGTCTTTTTTTCTGTCTCAAAAATGTACAAAATTTCAGGTATGTCTTGCTACTTCTACTTGCACATGCATGTACATGCATGTGTAATGTGACATAAGTTACACTACACATGGGGAAATGGAAAAAGAATTCTTCCTTCATAAGCCATGCGTGTCATGAGAGGTGACTTAAATGCCGGAAGCAAGAGGCTGGTAACCTCTTCTGTATAAATTACTGAATTTAAAAGGAAAACTTTAATTTTTTATTTTTAGGTCACCCTGCCTCGTTGTGTTGAAATTAAATATATCCTTGGAGTCTTTTGAGAGTTTTCATATTCTCAGAGCCTGGCCTTGAGCCAAGCTTGTCTGGTGCTTGCGTAATCGACCAAGTTGTTACTACCGGCAGCCTGCTAGCCCACATATTCATCACAGCCTAGCTAATGTGGCACTTGGCAGAGGTACATGTCAGATTTTTTCTTGAAAATTTCTACATTTTTTCTGGCAATGTTTCTAATATCTTGTGTTAGTTTTAAATAGTATGGGCCCACAGATATTGATGCAACATTCCCGTATTGTGCCCATGACACCCCTGTTGTTAAGTAATGTGCAGATTTGGACCAGACCCTCAGGCACCTTAGGACTTTGAGGCATTCTCAGCAATTTAAATGCTTTATGGGCTCTATGCTCTGTCAGTTCCAGCTCGGATATCTCCTGCCCTGAAAGGAGCCCTCAACACTGAACAATACTTTAAGCGAGAAAGCACAAGTGATTTGAAAAGCATCACCATTGGCACTATTTCCCTTGTTTTGAAAGTTTTCATTATCTTCCCCATCATTTTCTTGGCTTCCATGATATTTTCCATATCCATGAATTCAAAAGTTTCTTTTTCTTGCCCATGTTTACTTATATTCTTCAAAGAAAATACATCACATGATTCATACATCCTTTTCCATTTGGTCTGTTCGTTACTCACACTTTCTGCCATTTCAGCCATTATCAATGAAAACTCTGCTCTGCACTTTACCTGGTAAACTGTATTCTATTGTTCACTTTGTGCTGCATCATCATTGAGAGACTATTCTCTCACTTCTCAACAATTTATATCCTATTGTGTTAAATGTCATTTCCTGATTTAATCAACTGATGTACAGTTGAGATCACACACTCATGGGGCTCCTCATTTGGGGAGTTTGATTATTCAGTATATTTATACTGATCATAGGTAGTAGGTTGGTAGACAGCAACTGCCCAGGGAGGTACTACTGTCCTGCCAAGTGAGTGTAAAGTGAAAGCCTGTAATTGTTTTACATGATGGTAGGATTGCTGGTGTCCTTTTTTGTGTCTCATAAAACGTGCAAGATTTCAGGTACGTCTTGCTACTTCTACTTACACTTAGGTCACAATACACATACATGTACAAGCATATATATACACACACCCCTCTGGGTTTTCTTCTATTTTCTTTCTAGTTCTTGTTCTTATTTATTTCCTCTTACCTCCATGGGGAAGTGGAACAGAAGTCTTCCTCCGTAAGCCATGCGTGTTGTAAGAAGAGACTAAAATGCTGGGAGCAAGGGGCTAGTAACCCCTTCTCCTGTATAAATTACTAAATTTAAAAAGAGAAACTTTTGTTTTTCTTTTTGGGCCACCCTTCCTTGGTGGGATATGGCTGGTTTGTTGAAAAAAAAAAATTTTTACTGATGGGTAGACCACTATTGAATTTGATGATTCATGGGTTTTCTTTGGGTACACATTTTCTCAGTGTTTTTTCCTTACATAAATCTCATTTTATTCTGGTCATTCTTTATGAATGTCAGAATTAACTATATTAGAGTGATATATTAAAGAGATGTAGTCTTTAACCCTTTCAGGGTTTCCGACATACTAGTACGGCTTACGCACCAGGGTTATTGACGTACTAGAATGCCTAAATTCTAGCGCTGTCAAATCTAGTGAGAGAAAGCTGGTAGGCCTACATATGAAAGAATGGGTCTATGTGGTCAGTGTGTGCAGTATAAAAAAAAAAATCCTGCAGCACACAGTGCGTAACGAGAAAAAAAAAACTTTGACCGTGTTTTTGGGTTAAAACAGCGACTTTGCACTGTATTTTCGTATGGTATTTATGGTTGTATTCTAGTTTTCCTGGTCTCATTTTATAGAATGGAAGACATATTACAGAAATTGAGATGATTTTGATTTGTTTCACTATGAAAAGTACTTGAAATTGAGCTCACAGTAGCAGAAATGTTCAATTTTTACCCAAGTTCAAAAGTAAACAAATCATGCCAAGCATCCAATACACATCAACTGGTGAGTCTAATATTCTTTCACAAGTGCGCTGATATTATTTATACCATTTCTACACTAATGCAGTAGTCTGCATAACAGTAAATGTTTTATTTTTTGTGAGAATAAAAATTCAAAGTGGAAAGCAAAAGAAATGTAAGAGGGGCCTGGAGACATGACTAACTAACAGAGAACTTGTTATTTTAGTGCCAGGAATGTCTGTCTTGTTTATTCTGGACCCTATTTGGAAATTGGCATCTTCTGAAATTTGTGTGAAATTGGCAAATTGCCAATTTCTAACCACTGTATTGGATAGTTGAAATTGGTAAATGGGTGGTTTCTTGTACTCATTCGATAGAAAAAATGGAGTTCTAGCGAAATAAATATGATTTTTGTCGACTAGTACACAGGAATTGGCTGAAAATAGGGTTCAAAGTGGGTGAAATCGCCGATGCATCAACATTAGTGAGACCGCTAACTTCGCGAGAGCATAATTCCGTAAGTTTTCCACCAAATTTCATACTTTTGGTGTCATTATGATTGGGAAAAGATTCTCTATCATTTCATAACAAAAAAATAATTTTTTTTTCTGAAAAATTTTTGACCCTGAGAACAAGTTTTGGAGAGGGCCTCTCGACCCTGAAAGGGTTAAAACACAATATGACCCCAAATCTGAAAAATATATTAAGCAGACTATCATAGTTACTCCAGCCATTTACCCACTCTTGTTTGAATCTCTTCACCTTCACATTCAGAGCACTGGGCAGCAATCACATCGCGTCAGCATCCATTTGTGACCTTCTTGATGCCTTGTTTAACCTTAAATTCCAACAACTGTAAAATCTATTAAGCATTTTCTTTGTTATCAGACCATTAGACCATCTTGTTGATCTCACCTTCACATCGAGCTGCCACTACGGTCAACCTTTTTCTATTTTTTAATTATAAAGCTGATAATTACAGTCTGAATATTTTGGAAAAAAAAAAAAAATTCTTTAATTAAAGAGGGCAATTTTCTGTGTGTTATCAGACCAAAAAAAAAAAAAATTAGGACCAGTTGGCGAAGTTGGCGTTGGATGCTCACCTGATGGCAACATCGAGTCCTGCCACTTGCAGAAGTGTTGCTGATATACCTTTTTTCTCATTTTTATTTTAATTTATATAATTTTTATGTTCTGATAATTACAGTTTATTATAGTTCTTGTGATTTCATAGCAAATCTTTGTTCTGACACTAATATTATGTACTGAAATACAGTGGAACTTCGCTTACGAATTTAATCCATTCCATGACCTTGTTCGTATTCTGATTTGTTCGTATGCCGAGTCAATTTTCCTCATTTAAATTAATTGAAATGCAATTAATCCGTTCCAGCCTCTTAGGAGGCATGACAAAATAATGCTAATATCAACTCTACGGCTTAGTTATCCATCAAAATTCATATAATATGACATAATAAAAAATATTAATAAGACAGAAACATGATATATACTCTAGAATGAATAAAATAAGCCATAATACAGCAAGTGATGGCAACACCAGCAGCAGCAGAAAGCATTTGCCGTTTACTCTCTCACTCTAGTATCTTCCCAGTCCATAACCCCACACCTAGCTTGTGTTTATCTATGATTAGTGGTGAGATTGTCACGTATGTAACCACAGGTGTGGTCAAGACAGATGTATATACGTATAGGTGAAGACATGATCACTCTGGCCACAGTGGTGGTAGTGGCGGCGGCCAGCTGCCCCACTCTATGCTGCTTCCTTCTTCGTTTCTCTAGCTTTTTTCATAGTTTCTAATCACTTCCTGAGCTTCTTGCTAATTGTATGCAAATACTGTCCCTTTGGGCAAGGCATTGTGTAAGAAATTTGTGCAATATAAGACAAAATTACGCATCCCAAGGGTCTGCTGCGCTCACTCAGAGTGGCTCACCTCCCCTTCCTTTTGACCCTTGGTTGGCACTGAGACAGCATTGGTCTAGCAGCTGTACCTACAGCCATCCAGAGGGCTACCAATTTGTATTTTGAAGCATTTGGCACAAAAATATGAAAAAAAAAAAATAACGAAAAATGTCTAAAAATGACAACATATTATTATTACACCTACCATCCGACTTACGACCGAGTTCAGTTCCGAGAAACCGGTCGTAAGTCGAAATAGTCGTAAGTCGAACTTTACTACTGAATATCAACAAAACATTTTTGTAATGACTTTATTTTATTGTTTTATTTTGGTATTTCATGTTTTACTTTACTTTTTATGCTGTTAGTACTGTATTTTATACTGTAAGGTTTAGGATAAACACTTAGTACAACACAAATAGTTGTTTATTTCCCAGAAATTTGGCATAAAAAACACAGTTGTAAGTCGAGTGGTCGTAAGTCGAGCAGGTCGTAAGTCGGATGGTAGGTGTATTACTATTATATTGTATTATTATTATTTTTATTAATATAATTATTACTATTCTTAGTATGTATGTCTTACAATTATTATTATTATTATTATTATTAATACAGGTCTCCCTCAACATTCGCGAGGGTTAGGGGATCAAGAGCCTCGCGAATGTTGAAAAATCGCGAATGTTTGATGCCCCAATATATTGTAGGGAAATATAATACAGTACTGCTTCCTTAACTTGTTGAACCATGAACAATCATAAAATACCAGAA
Source organism: Cherax quadricarinatus (assembly GCF_026875155.1). Classification (NCBI taxonomy): domain Eukaryota; kingdom Metazoa; phylum Arthropoda; class Malacostraca; order Decapoda; family Parastacidae; genus Cherax; species Cherax quadricarinatus. The sequence continues at coordinate 12,829,280 of NC_069459.1, read as the reverse complement.
AATGCCGTAAATTGTACTAAATACATACATGTTATACTTCAGTAACATGTATGTTATTAAATACCACTGCCTCCACCACTTCCTCAACCACTGCGAGTTCCTACTACCCTCCCTCCAACCGACAGCCAGCTCTCCCACCACTGTGTGGTGAGTGTTTTGTTTGTTCATTATTTGCTATTAAACTACAGTATAAATAATGTAAACCCATTCATGACTGCATATTGGAATGGCTATTCGGACAGGTATTGGAAGGTAACATCATGTGTTTACTCTTGAACACAGCAAAGAATCAAACATTTCTCCTACTGCTAATAATAACAATAGTAATAATAATAATATTAATCAAATGATCAAATGATTTAGATAAAGAAAAATTGGATATCAAATTGGGGAGGTATATCTATGGAGGCAAAGAAGGAAATGTATGAAAGTATAGTAGTACCAACACTCTTATATGGGTGTGAAGCTTGGGTTGTGAATGCAGCAGTGAGGAGGCGGCTGGAGGCAGTGGAGATGTCTTGTCTAAGGGCAGTGTGTGGTGTAAATATTATGCAGAAATTTCAGAGTGTGGAAAATAGGAGGTGTGGAGTTAATAAAAGTATTAGTCAGAGGGCTGAAGAGGGGTTGTTGAGGTGGTTTGGCCATTTAGAGAGAATGGATCAAAGTAGAATGACATGGAGAGCGTATAAATCTGTAGGGGAAGGAAGGCGGGGTAGGGGTCGTCCTCGAAAAGTTTGGAGGGAGGGGGTAAAGGAAGTTTTGTGGGTGAGGGGCTTGGACTTCCAGCAAGCTTGCATGAGCGTGTTAGATAGGAGTGAATGGAGATGAATGGTATTTGGGACCTGACGATCTGTTGGAGTGTGAGCAGGGTAATATTTAGTGAAAGGATTCAGGGAAACCGGTTATTTTTATATAGCTGGACGTGAGTCCTGAAAATTGAAAGTACAATGCCTGCACTCTAAAGGAGGGGTTCGGGATATTAGCAGTTTGGAGGGATATGTTGTGTATCTTTATAGGTACAGTGGACCCCCGGTTTACGATATTATTTCATTCCAGAAGTATGTTCAGGTGCCATTACTGAATGAATTTGTTCCCATAAGGAATATTGTGAATTAGATTAGTCCATTTCAGACCCCCAAACATACACGTACAAACGCACTTACATAAGTGGTTGCATTGGGAGCTGATCGTAAAGTGGGGGTCCACTGTATATGCTTCTAAACTGTTGTGTTCTGAGCACCTCTGCAAAAACAGTGATTATGTGTAAGTGAGATGAAAGTGTTGAATGATGATGAAAGTATTTTCTTTTTGGGGATTTTCTTTCTTTTTTGGGTCACCCTGCCTCGGTGGGAGACGGCTGACTTGTTAAAAAAAAATAATAACAATAATAAATACGATAGAATTGAAGAAGGAAATTGTACAAAAATACGAGGGAGTGGTTGACACATTTGTCAGTCAGTGTGGCTTTGTTTATGCTGGAGTGAGCATTAGTCTCTGTGCTCTTCCAAACATTTCACAATAATTCATTGTGTTTGGTGCTTGTAGATTGAGTGTGACTGGAGTGGTAGAGGCAGTGGTTGAGGAAGCGGTTGAGGCAGTGGGTGAGGCAGTGAGTGAGGCAGCGGTTGAGACAATGGTAGAGGCAGCAATTGAGGCAGTGGTATTTAATAACATATATGTTATAAATAATAATAGTACATGTTATTATTAATAACATGTATTATTATTAACAACATGTATTATTATTAATAACATGTATGTTATTAAATACCACTGCCTCAACCACTGCCTCAACCGCTGCCTCAACCGCTGCCTCAACCGCTGCCTCATCCGCTGCCTCACCCGCTGCCTCACCCACTGCCTCTACCATTGCCTCAACCGCTGCCTCAACCGCTGCCTCAACTGCTGCCTCAACCGCTGCCTCAACCGCTGCCTCAACCGCTGCCTCAACCGCTGCCTCAACCGCTGCCTCAACCGCTGCCTCAACCGCTGCCTCAACCGCTGCCTCAACTACTGCCTCACCCACTGCCTCAACTGCTGCCTCACCCACTGCCTCAACTGCTTCCTCAACCACTGCCTCTACCACTCCAGTTGCACTCAATCTACAAGCACCGAACACAATGAATTATTGTGAAATGCTTGGAAGAGCAGGGAGACTAATGCTCACTCCAGCATAAACAAAGCCACACTGACAATGTGTCAACCACTCCCTCGTATTTTTGCACAATTTCCTTCTTCAATTCTATCGTATTTATTATTATTATTATTATTAGTTATTATTATTATTATTATTATTATTACTATTGTTATTATTAGCAGTAGCAGAAATGTTTGATTCTTTGCTGTGTTCAAGAGTAAACACATGATGTCACCGTCCAATACCTGTCCAAACAGCCATTCCAATATGCAATCATGAATGGGTTTACATTATTTATATTGTATTTTAATAGCAAATAATGAACAAACAAAACACTCCCCACACAGTGGTGGGAGGGCTGGCTGCCAGTTGCGGGGGTCGGTGGGAGGGTAGTAGGGACTCGCAGGTGGCGGGAAACTTAAATATGATTTGGCGGCTGGGAATTTGGCGGTTGGGAATTCGTGAATGTGTGAGGCCTGTGAAAGTTGAAAACGCAAATGTTGAGGGAGACCTGTACGCATTATAATTATTATTACAGTGGACCCCCGCATACCGCACGCATCGCATACCGTACAATCCGCATACCGCTCTCTTTTTTCGCAAAAATTTTGCTGCTGCTGTAGCATCGTCTGTTGCTGCTGTAGCATCGTCTGTTGCTGCTGTAGCATCGTCTGTTGCTGCTGTACCACCGTCAGCTGCAGCTGCTGCTGTAGCACCGTTGTTGGTGTGGCTTATTGAGAATACCAAGAAACAATTAACCCCAGAGGATTTGCCACCCAGGATAACCCAAAAAAGTCAGTGTCATCGAAGACTGTCTAACTTATTTCCATTGGGGTCCTTAATCTTGTCTCCCAGGATGCAACCCACACCAGTTGACTAACACCCAGGTGAACAGGGAAAAATGCCTGGAACTAGTGCTCATATTGGTGAATTTAAAGCCAGCAAAGGTTGGTTTGAGAGATTTAAGAATCGTAGTGGCATACACAGTGTGATAAGGCCTGTTCTGGAAGAAAATGCCAAATAGGACCTACAGTACTCAGGAGGAAAAGGCACTCCCAGGACACAGTGTCTCATCAGTCATTGCTGCATCTTCAATAAAGGTAAGTGTCATTTATTCTTCATTTAGTAGAGTAGAACATGCACAATATATATTGTGCATGTACTACTCTACTATTGTGCATGTATCCTTCTCTTTGTGTGTAGGAAAATGTATATTTCATGTGGTAAAAATTTTTTTTTCATACTTTTGGGTGTCTTGCACGGATTAATTTGATTTCCATTATTTCTTATGGGGAAAATTCATTCGCATACCGAACATTTCGCATAACAATCAGCCCTCTTGCACGGATTAAAGTCGCTATGCGGAGGTCCACTGTATATGTGAAACTCCTTGAGGCATGGTGGTAAAACGGGTGTCAATAAACTGCTGACATTGCAGCAGTGGAGTGACACTTGATGATCGTGCATTACTGCAGGGAACCCTGGCTTTATTTGTTTTCAGTGTTACACACAAACATGTTTGTATGTCTGTCTGTCTGTCTGTTTGTCTATCTGTCTAGCTCTGCTTATCTGTCTTTCTGTCTGCCTGTGTGTGTGTCTTTTTCCCTCTGCTTGTCTCTGTCTCAGGGAGCGGCTCGTAAACCTGTTGATTTACGAGCCGCACTCTGAATCCTGAGCAAGTGAAAATGCGTATTACTTGCGTCATGCTATGCCTTTTATCTACAAGCACTGTATAGCACTTTGCGTGGAATTTTTGGGTTATCCTAGGTAATTTACACTATGTATAATAACTGTACTTATGTGTACCAGTGAGAGATAGACAGAGACAGAGATACAGACAAACAGACAGTGATACAGACAGAGATATAGACAGACAGATACAGACAGCCAAAGTCAGTCAGCTAGCTAGCCAGCCAGCCAGCCTGCCAAATACATATGACATTCTGGCAGGATGACACTACCAGTGGTATCAGAAATGAAAGGATGTTACACAAATGTTGCAGATGTGTTATTATCGAGGTTTTTGAGATTTCCTCGACCACTTGTGGCCTCATCCATCTCAAAGCCACTAAACTCTGGGTCTACATCACTTTCCTCTTAAAAGGGGAGCGTTAATACGACATGACGCAAGTGAATCCCTAGTGTTTGCCATGCTGTTTGCTCTAGCTGGCTCTCAGTTGAACTGGTGCTCCCACAAGGAACTAAGTAGTCCCAGATTTTTTTAATAATGTGCACACCAAGTGTTAAGACCCATTCTATACTGACCAGGCATCTCAGGCCAATCATGCTAATTTTGAAGGAATGAAAAATAAAATGTTGATCTACATTTGGAGCGCTACACACATGAATGTAGATCTAACGTGTTGACAGTTTAAGGGCTAATTAGACAATCGGATTCCCCTTGTCTGTGCTATTTAAATTTTTTAAATTTCCACATCCTCTAGGAACATTATTCCCCATGAATTTCTAAAGTGTACTTCTCTATCTTCTGGCAGTCATTCATCCACTTCACCTGATTCTTACCTTTCTCCTTCAATCTACAAATTACTGTACTGTTATTCCATAGTATTATAAGTTCTCATGTTACTTGAAAGTTTTATATTTATTCCTTCTTCTTGGTTTTTTTATGTTACCTTAGGCTCAAGGGCAGTGATGCTTCGGGCCTGACAGGCAATGAACTGCCAGCTTCAGAATGCCAAGAATTCTCAGATGATGAGGAAGAAGCAAGAGTATTAGGAGGAAAGAAGCAAAATAAGGTTAGTATTAGAGTGATCAAGAAAGTTACATAATTAATGTAATGATTTAGTTTAAAAAAAGAAAAGGCACATGTGGCACTGCTTTAGGACAGTTAATGTACAAAGACTTATTCTATATAAATTATAATATACTATATTATTGATGACCAAGTTTTATTGATCTAATATTTTCTTTTGTACATGGTGCAATGAAGTAACTCTTTAAAGTATTTTTAGACTTCTTGCCTTAGATGAACTAATTTTGTTACAGATGCAACACTGATTTACCAACAACAGATTGTATGGCACCTCTTTCGGTTCAGACAAAATTATGAGACTACTTTTTTACCAAATAGTTAATGGGGCGGCCACAGATGGTGTTGTATATAGTGCGTCTTTACTTAAATTGTTTACACTGCAGTTGTTGGTGGTGATCACTTGATTCTGTGCAGTTCTTAGCATATTTTACTAACAACCCTCGTTATGGCTAGTGATTAGATTTGTAGCTCCAGTAAAATTCTAAAATTTGCCATTTTGGGAGTGGTAATATTCTTTGTAAGTACAGTAGTAGATAAACCTGTTTCTAAATAACAAAAAGGCACAATACCGTGACTGGAACAATACACAAATAACCCGCACATAAAAGAGAGAAGCTTACGACGACGTTTCGGTCCGACTTGGACCATTGACAAAGTCACACTAACAGAGGTGGAGCAGGACGGCTATATATAGGCAGGAAGAGGTGGTAGTAGTAGTAGTACAAGAATTGTATATAATACCGACAGGATGAAATTAAGACACATGCACAACACCCGGGCATCCCCATCGTAGACGTTCATACCTCTCCTCCCTCTACAGATGTTCCTGGTGTCTACTCTATTTCTTGCTCCTCCTGTCCTCTTCAATACTTCGGAGAAACTGGTCGATCTCTTTCTGACAGACTTAGGGAGCACAAAAATAGTGTTAGGCTTGCTGACACTAACAATGCTCTTTTCTGTCACGTCAGAGATCATAGCCATCCTATTGACTGGTCTTCTGCTAAAACTGTCTTCCCTACTTCCAACTTGAACAGTCGCCGTCTAGTTGAATCCTCTCTAATACACAACTTTCCTTGTATGAACCTTAGCCCTGGCTTCGTCTCTGTAGATGCCTTCCTTTCCCACTACATTGTAAAATGCTCCAAACTTCAGAACACCCGTGACTTAACCTGAATCCTCACTTTTTCTTTTTCTTTTTCTTCTTCCTCTTCCCCTTTCCTCTCTCCTTTTCTCCTCTGGGTTGTCTTTCTCTCTTCTGTCTCGTGTTTCTGTTCCTTCTTCATTTATTTTATTTCACCACTTCCCCTTTCACGCACCTCTGTGCGCTTGCTCTCCCTCTGTGGGTATCTAGCTCTCTTGCAGTGCTCCCCTTCCTTTGTATTTGACTGGCTCGTCTTCCTTATTTCCCACTTTCTTCCGCTACCACTTACTACTACCTCTTCTTCTTCTACTACAATACTGTTGAAATTAAGACACATGTGCGGCGTCTGGCTGTCGTTGTTGTGGACGTTTTCGCCATCCAGTGGCTGGCTGGATGGCAAAACGTCTACGATGGGGATGCCCGGGTGTTGTGCATGTGTCTTAATTTCATCCTGTCGGTATTATATACAATTCTTGTACTACTACTACTACCTCCACCTCTTCCTGCCTATATATAGCGTCCTTCCAACCTCTGTTAGTGCTAGGACTTTGTCAATGTCCAAGTGGACCGAAACGTCGTCGTAAGCTTCTCTCTTTTATGTGCGGGTTATTTGTGTATAAACCTGTTTCATTTATGCTAATGTTTATGTTTCTAACAGACTATGGTGGGTCATTAGTGTATTGTTTAATTATTATTATATGACCTTTGTTGGTTCGGCAAAGTCGATATACAAGCAAAGCCTAGGACCCAAGGGTGCCTGAAAATCGGTTTTGTACCTGTATCATTTTTATAAAAGTATTATAAATATTCCCCAATTTCCAGCATACATTAATTTTTGTGAATACATTTTTGTCTTTTGGTTGCCCTGTCTGAGTGGAAAACAACTAACATGTGCTCTCTTTCATGGCTAAGTGATATCAGTAAGATTTGACATTGAAATCTCATAATGCAGTCAGGTGGTTAAAACAGTAAAAATTAATTCACAAGAATTTCATTTGCACCATCGCTCATCAGAGAGTAAATTCGTACTAACACTGTTGTTGTTCAAACAGTGGATGCATGCCTCATGAGTTGCCACCATCCATGAATCTCATACATATATTTTCACATAATTTTGAAGCAGTAGTTTTAAGAGTCATACAGAGGTTATGTAATTACAATATTTATAAACTGAAATGTTACCAAAATTAACATTTCAGTTTAGTTTACTATCTTCTCATACTAACATGTTGTATTAAACTTAGCATTCAGACAGTCAAACTTGAATTATCTTTAACTCACCAGCTGTCTCCCACCAAGGCAGGGTAGCCTAAAAAGAAAAATTAAAGTTTGGGAAACACAAGATGTACAATGAAAAATGGAAGTTTTTTTTGTTACATTTGTAATTTATACAGGAGGAGTTACTAGCCTCTTGCTTTAATTATGCATTGTGAAGTAGTTTCAAGGCCTAATTTTAAGGTTTAATCTTAGTATGCCTAAAATGCTTTGCATAATCAGTGGTTTTTCATTAAGGTTCAAATCCATGCCACATACTTTTTGTCACCATTTCTAACCATTATGAGTCTATATGGGAATAAAGATTTGTAGTTGTATTTTCTTTTGTTATCCTTTCCTCCTCTTCCCTCCTCTCTCTGTTTTACCTCTCCCTTCCCCTACTCCTATATCTTGCATTTCCCATTATCCACTATTCTGATATTATTCATAATTTACCTACATTTTGCTTTTCTCAGTCTAATTGTTTTTCTTCATCATTTCTCAAGATATTTTAATTTTTTCATCTATTGTTCCTCATATTTTATATTTTTTCAGTTGTGCATGTTTAAATAAACAATTAGTAGCTGAAAATTAGCTGTAAATACTGTAACTAATTTAATTGATCATTTTCTTATGCAGTATACAACATCTACAAATGAATTCCAGTCATGTAGAAAACGTGGAAAGGGGCAAGTTCATGGTGAAGCTCGTGACCGTGGACACACTCATGAAAATGGCAATAATATTCCATTTCATGGGAGAGGCAAGGTTTCCAGACCACCCACCAGGTTTGGCTATCCACCAGCAATGCACCCAAGGTTCAGGCCACGGGGACCTCCACCTTTTTCTATGGGTCCTCCAGACTTCATACCGGGCTCTCCTGGTTTTCAAGGACCCTCACGAATGCATCGGAATCCTGAGCCACACGACCCAAGACCATTTTCTAACTTCCAGAACCGGGTAGAAATGACTGCTGATCAAGGCATGGCTTTGATTACCATGAAGGTGATGGATATCACAATGGTCCTCCCACTAGCACAGCTGCTTGGCCTCAGCCGTCAAACATTCAGTTTGGGGGACCTCCACAGTTCTCCAGTCCCAGGGGGTATTTCCATCCCCGTGGTTTAGCAGGTCCTCTCGGTGTCTCAGATCATCCAAACCCCCCTCCCTCCCCTGTAGAGAATTCGTTTGGCCTTGGGAATCCATTGGGATCTTTTGGTGATGTAATGCAAGCCTCCCAGCCTTCCCATCTTACTCAGGACATGAATCTGTTGTTGGCATGCTGCCACCCCCTCCACCAAGCAATATGCCACAAATGCATCCCAACATATCACTTGCACCTCCACACAGCATGCTGCCACCACAGAGCATGTCATTACCACCACCGCCACCTCCACCACCACATAACATGCCACCACCACCATCACACATGGCATCACTGCCACCATGTAATATGCCTCCACCAAACTGTATGCCATCACCCAACAATATGACATCACCACCACCATCACATAGTATGCCTCCACCACCACCACACACTGTGACACCACCATCAACCCATAATATGCCTCCACCGCAACACAACATGACACCACCACCGCCATCACATAGTATGACACCACCACCATTACATAATATAACCCCACTGCACCCACCACACAGCATGCCCCCTCCACCACCAATGCATCACATACCATCCCAACCACCCCCACCTCATATACCATTTGATCACACCCAAGCTCCACCTTCAGTGCCTCCAACAAATTATTAACTGAACGGTGAGTTATCTTGAGTATGTTAAATAATGAGCATTTAGAACAGCAACTTTACTTGTTTGAGTTATCACCTTATATTCACACTTGGTGGCTCTAAAGAACTGGCTTTATCTTTTTCAAGCTAAATGTCACCTTTAACCCTTAAACTGTCTAAACGTAGATCTACGTTCACCTGTGTGGCGCTCTGAATATTTTGAAAAATAAGAAAATCTTTTTTTTTTTTTTTTTTTAAAGAGGGCTATTTTCTGTGTGGTACAAAACCAAAAAAAAAAATTTAGGACAAGTACTTACCAAGATATAAGACCATGAAGTTGGCTCTGGATGCTCACCTGATGGCAACATCCAGTCCTGCCGCTTGCAGAAGTGTTGCCGATTTACCTTTTTTTCTCGTTTTTATTTTAATTTATATAATTTTTATGTTCTGATAATTAGAATTTATAATAGTTCTTGTGATTCATAGCCAATCTTTGTTCTGACACACTCATGTACTGATAAATTGTAATTAATATCATATACTGATAAACTGTAACAATCACACTGACAGGTGAATATTTTCACCTGCCCTGGCCATTTACTATTGTCTAGAAATATATACAAAGTATTTATAGGTCCCAGCTGGGGTATGAAACTCCTTGAATGGTGTTATGACAAGGGTCAGATAAGTGACATTTTATGAATGTGCCCTGCTGGAGGGAACCTTGCCTTTATATGTTTTTACTCTTGCACACAAACATGTCTTTGTATATCTGTCTGTCAGTCTATCTGTCTGCCTGACTATCTGTCTGCCTGTCTATCTGTACATCTATCTGTATCTGTACATCTATCTGTCTGTCTGTCTGCCTAGCTCTACTTATCTGTCTGTCCAGTTCAGCTTATCTGTCTTCTGTGTGTGCCTGGAGTATAATATGAACTCCTTGAATAATGGTGTTATGACAGGCGTCAGATAGCAAGTGACATTTGATGAATGTGCACTGCTGGAGGGGAAACCTTGCCTCTATATGTTTTTACTCTTGCACACAAACATGTCTCTGTATGTCTGTCTGTCAGTCTATCTGTACATCTATCTGTACATCTATGTCTGTCTGTGTGTCTAGCTCTGCTTATCTGTCTGTCTAGTTCTGCTTATCTGTCTTTTTGTCTGCCTGTGTGTCTGTCTCTCCATCTGCTTGTCTCTGTCTCAGGGAGCGGCTAGTAAACCTGTTGGTTTGTGGTGTATGTGCTGCTCCCTGATTGCTGAGCAAGTGACACTGCTATTATTTGCATCATGTTTATTTATGTCTTATATCTACAAACACTGTATAGCACTTGGCCTGGAATTTTTGGGTTATCCTAGGTAATTTACATTATATATAATAACTGTATTTATGAATACATGTGAGAGACAGAGATACAAATAGACAGTGATATAAACAGAGATATAGACAGATACAGACAGAGACAGCCAAAGCCAGCCAGCTAGCCAGCCGAATACATAAGAGATATAGACAGATACAGACAGAGACAGCCAAGGCCAGCAGTAGCCGCGAATACCTAAGAACATAAGAAAGAAGGAACACTGCAGCAGGTCTACTGGTCCATGCAAAGCAGGTCCATGTCACCCCCCAGCTTAGACCAATGACACACCTAGTGAGGTCACATCCACTGAAAGAAGGAGCATGACATCTGACCCAGTAGCACAAGCTAGTCAGGTCCAACTCACATGCACCCACACCCACTCACGTATTTATCTAACCTAGTTTTACTTTCCTCTTAAAATGTGAGTGTTAATATGACATGACATCAGTGAATCACTGGTGTTTGCAACACTGTTTGCTCTAGCTGGCGCTTCAGTTGAACTGGTGCTCTCACAAGGTACTAAGTGGTCCCAGATTTTTTTCATAGTGTGCACACTGAGTGCACAGACCTATTCTTTCATGTAGGTGACCAGGCCTATCGCACCAAATTTGAAGGAATGAAAAATAAAACATTGATCTACGTTCAGAGCCCACTGCACGTGAACCTATATCTACGTGTGGACATTTTAAAGGTTAAAGCATTCAAGGGAGATTATTTGAAGCCAGTGAGGGTCTGTTATTCCAAGGAACTGGACCTGTTCTTCTCTTAGATTAAATCTGATTACTGCCTATTTCAAAAGCACACTATAACCTCTGGTTTTTAGCTCTTCTTTCTAAATATAATAATAATTACATTTGAAATTACACTGGTGATAGATATTTCAAACTTTACAGTAAAATACTGTACATGTGTAAATTAACATTGATGCAACTAGTGTTGAACTCAATGTCAATTTTAATACAATGGAGAGGAAATGCAGAGTATTGATAAACAATGAAATGTATTTTAAAAAAAAATAATCAGCCCCTCAGAAAATGTAAGGTGCTAGCTGAAAATGTCAGAAACAGTAGTGTTCCTATTCTTGAAACTACAGTAGGTCGTTGATTAACCTGTGACTGGTTATAATTATTTGGCTTTCAGCATTATCTGGCAGTCTTGTTCCATCCAATGCTGAAAACAAATATATAATGAAAAAAGAGGTGTCTGTAAAACAAAGGGACTACAAAATTTATGTGAGTTGCATTGTTGAAAACCCACTGTAACCCTTTTCTCCTTTTCCCTGAAAGGGACTGAATAATCATTGTTCAGTTGTATTGCTGTATAATTATACACTTCCCATTAAAAGAACTCCATAACATGATGTGTTATTCTCCTGTTATCTGGTATTAACTCCTCCCATTTCTATCAGACTGAAAACTCATTTCTTATGAAATCAAGCATCTGCCATTGATGTAGAAGACTGTTGATAATTTGTTTGTAAAAGAGGTAGTGGACATCACAATAATGTGGACTCCTCTCAAGAGGTTTCTTGATACCAGTAAGGGGCTCTTGATTTAAGGATTTGTATGGGACCACATCCTTGGCTCAAACCTGATTGCCTCCCATTTGCCCAGGGGATGTATAACCTCTACCAGTGTAGTGCTCTGCCAGTGAATGTAATAATACAGTGAATTTGGATTATAATAGATTAAGTAATAATAATTTCTTAGAAGAATATGAATGTTAGGTAATTTTTTTTTTTTCAACAAACCGGCCATATCCCACCAAGGCAGGGTGGCCCAAAAAGAAAAATGAAAGTTTCTCTTTTCAAATTTAGTAATTTATACAGAGAAGGGGTTACTAGCCCCTTGCTCCTGACATTTTAGTCGCCTCTTACAACACACACAGCTTATGGAGGAAGAATTCTGTTCCACTTTCCCATGGAGATAAGAGGAAATAAACAAGAACTAGTAAGAAAATAGAAGAAAACCCAGAGGGGTGTGTATATATATGCTTGTACATGTATGTGTAGTATGACCTAAGTGCAAGTAGAAGTAGCAAGATGTACCTGAAACCTTGCATGCTTCATGAGACAGAAAAATGGACACCAGCAATCCTACCATCATGTAAAACAATTACACTCACTTGGCAGGACAGTAGTACCTCCCTGGGCGGTTGCTGTCTACCAACCTACTACCTATAATGCTAGGTAATATGGTTTTTTTACATGGAATACCTGTAACACCTAAAATAACATTACCTCTTTTTACTCTGTTATTATTATTATTTTTTTTCTCTCTCAAGTCGGCCGTCTCCCACTGAGGCAGTGTGACCAAAAAGAAAATACTTTCATCATCATTCAACACTTTCACCTCACTCACACATAATCACTGTCTTTGCAGAGGCGCCCAGATACGTACAACAGTTTAGAAGCATATTAAAGAATATAAATACCCTC
>NC_069459.1:12717379-12815928 GCF_026875155.1 Cherax quadricarinatus | reverse complement strand
AACAACGCTGAAAAAAATAACTTCGTGTACACCAGGATTATGCATCATTTTTTGTCTTTGATTGTACCTGTGGTATACGTACTGTGGAAGCACAGCCTGGCGTCAAGCTTTTCTGTTGAGTGTCTGGTCAACAAGGCTGTTGCTGTTGGCAGCCCGCTGACTCACATATCCATCACAACTTGGTTGATCTAGCACTTGACGGAGGTACTTGTCAAGTTTCCTCATGAAAATTTCTACATTTGTCCTAGTAATATTTCTGATATCTGCTGATAGCAGGTTGAATAGTCTAGTCCCCGTATATTGTGCTCACGGCTCCACTTCTTTACATTTGGTCCACTTTACACTTCCTTCCATATCTCTCACTCCAGTATATTGTTATAGTAGTGGACAGATATGTGAATAGACTCTCAAGTATCTTCCATGTACGTATCAGATATTTTCTCCTTCACTCCGGAGAATATATTTCAAGTGCGTAGAGACGTACCCAGCAGTTTAAATGTATTATTGGCTCTGCGGGCAGTAAACGATCTCCGTATTGTTTCCTGCTCTGATCTCTCTTTTGGAGCCGTCAACACCAGACAGTATTTTACACGAGACTACAAGTGATTTGATTAGTGTCACCATTGACATTATTTCTATTGACTGGAAAGTTCTCAATATCAAGTTTCTCATTTCAGATTTCCCGATCTAAGTTGGGTCTCCTGCGTTTGTATCCGGTATTCTTTTTGAGTTTTTAATTTTTTCCATATCTTAACAATCTGAAAGACTTTGTTGATATATTTGTTTGCAAATTTTCCATGTCTTATATTGAGGCAACTTCATGCTGATTTTGTTATCGTCCTCAGAGGACGATATGAAGTTATCTAGTGCTTGTATCCGTGTTACTGTGAGGATAAAAAGCAGTAAAGGTGCCAGGACTGTGCCTTACTGTACTGAAATTTCACTACTCAGGTTAGATTTTGCGTTGTTTACTATTACTACACTTAGTGTTCTGCTTGTTAGAAAACTGAACATCTGTTTTCCTAGTTATCCCGATATTTCTTTATTATACTATACGAGCTATTACTCTATGATTGCAGTTGTCATAGCCTTATCTGTGTTTTAATTTCCTTCCAAAGCCTGCATAATTTTGTCATAGTAATTAAGTAACAGTGAAAGAATGATCTTTCTACTCTTAATCCGTCTTATGTAGAGTTGCAGAGGTCATATTTTTTTCCACAAAAATTGTAATTTGGTGTCTCATCACCTTGCGAGAGATTTTTGTGTAATTATTACGAACACAGGTGTAGCCTAGTGGCCTGCACACCAAGGTAGGAACGAGCAAAAGACAGCAGGAAGTCACTACTTATATTTATTTCACCAGACAGCAGACAATGTATGTACAATGTATACAGCAGATATGTACAATAATGCAATGCAGACAAGAGACACGGTGAGAACCGCTGTCCCCAGGTTGGAAAGTAAGTTGCCATTTTTGATTCACGAGTAAAACCACACACTTAAAAAATTTTTGGGCTTTCATTGGGGGTTTGAACCAAGTTGTAGCAAACAAGGGCGCCCTACTCCTTTTTCCCTAGCACCGGGTTCACATTTTTGGAAGGCAGCCTTATGGGTAGTACTACCCCGAATAAAATGTGCAACTCTACATGTCACAGAGATAAAAGTGCCCCCGGTCTATAGGTTTTTTTTGTCGCCTCTTCTGCCCCCTTGGTGCAGTATTTTGAACTATCATTCCAGACCAGGGAACAAATTTTCCCCGGCGGGGGATAAACCCTTCAAATACCTTTTCTTCGGGTTGAGGGACTGATTACATCATTTCATTTCACACACACCGCCCCCCTTGCACCCTGTCAAAGAAGTTACTGTTTTGGCAAACGTTTATAATAAAGATACCCAACTTTCACATTTTTAATCATCAACCGGGGGGTATTTTATACCAAATTTTTTCAGCATTCTTGATTTTCTATCAATCTTGTAGTGCTCGTGCAGTGTTGTTTTGCACTTTAAAAAGATGACATTACCAGGCATGGTGCTTCGTGGGGGATGCTCTCTTGCTATTTACGAATTTGGGGGATTATGCTTAGGACAAACCCCCCAGACTCGACTATGTCGAGGTCTTCCCCCTCCTCAGGCCTGCCTGGGGGGCCCGGCATCTCTGGGGTAGTGGTCAACCCCTTGTTTCTTATGTTTCTCGTGACTGCTAGCATATATCAACTAATAGGGTGGTCAGATTGGGGGGGGAGGGGGGAAGGCAGGGAAGTGGGAGGGGGGGAGAAAAGGAAGGAAGGATGAGGGGGGTGTATTAACCAAAAGTGTCCACTCCCCATTCAGGTACCCTTTTCTGGCCCCCCGGGCCCACGGGGGGGGAAAAAAGAGGGGGGGAAGAGAGAGGAGGGGAAGGAGGGGGAAAAGAGGGTGGAGAAAGAATGAATGATGAGGGGAACGAATGGTCTAGAAGGAGACAAAAAATTTTTATCACCTTAGTTACCCGACTTTTTTTCATGCTCTTCCCTTTTCCCCGTCATCCTTTTTTTTCTTTTTTTGTCATCAGTATTTATCTATCTATCATTATCTATATATGTAATTATGTATAATGTATATATGTAAATGTATGTATATATGTATTTATATATATATATATATATATAAATTTTTATATATATAAATATATATATAATATATTATATATATTATATTTTAAATTTTATAATAATACAAACAATCGCACAGGGGATCCAACTATCAAGACAAGCCCCAGGTGGGTGTAATATTTTCAAGGGACAACAGAAGGAAAGGGGAATTTTTTTCAAGTAAACGAGTTGGGTTGGGCACCGACCCCGCCCCTCGAAAAGTGGGGAATGGGCGGGGCCCAACCCCACCCACCACCATCCCCCCCCTCCCTTTTTAAAGGGGGAAGGGTTTTTGAGAGTCAAATATTTGAAAATTTAAAAAAAATAGCCACCCCCAAATTTTTCTGCACTTAGAACAGGTCATGTGGCTTGAGAAAATACTTTTCTCATTGGATACTATATGCATGGATTGCTATTATCATTGGATACTATATGTATGGATTGCTATTATTATTATTTTTAATTAATAAAAGAAAGGAATAGAATGTGCTCTTTGTCCATTTAAATGTCCTCCTCTGGGGTACTCGAATGTTCTTAGGGGTACTCAGAAGTATCTCTTCCTAAATATTGTCTATTATCCTTCTCAGTGTCGGTTAATATGCCTTACTTGGGAATCTTCTATACCATTCCAATAATATTTCTATGCTCCAAATTTCTACTTCTAATGCCCTTTAACCACCCTACCTATGTTATCCCGCAATCTTGCGTACCTGTCATTGTATGGTACAGTAACAGCTAAACGCGTTATATAATCATTCACAATTGACGTAGCATGAGTTTGGTGTGCAGACACAGGTCGAGCGTCATTAATCCATCATGAGACCACTTGGCATAATGAGCAATCTCCGTGATTTTGTATAGAATTATTTGTTTAAAATTGTATACAATAGACTACTAAATAGCTATCGAGCTTGTATAATCCATAATTTGAATTATATACTGTATTCCTTTCATATTTCAAGAGAGAAGATTCAATTATGTTTCTTTCCATTACAGAACTGTTTGGTACAATAATCTGGGCAACATCCCATTCAGGTGGGTGATTACAGGAACTAACATGGTTAAAGATAGAGTTCGACTCCTGCCCTGTCCTGACTGAGTATTTATGTTGGGCTATTCTGGTTTCCAGAAATTTAACTGTTTGGCCAATATATGAGAGAGGACACTGAGTACATGAGACCTTGTAAACCCCACCAACTTTGTTGGAGGGTGTGTTTTTAATCAGTCTTTGTTTCATAGTCCCTGTGTTTTTGAAAGCGAGGTTTATATTGATCTTTTTTAATGCCTCATACAGGCAAACCGGGTTCTCATTGTATGGTAAAACTAGTACATTTTTCCTGGCAATCACTTGCTTAGGTTCAGTCCTGTAGAAAGTCTTTCTTGCTGACATTAGTGCCTTCTCGACAAAATCCCCAGAATATCTCAGTTTTGTGGCTATGTTGAATATCTTGCTGATTTCATCCTCTAAGTACTCTGGTAGTTTTAATGGAAATTTTAACTGTAATCAAATAGATTTGAGTATTTTGACAGGAAATCTAGACTCTAGCTATTCTCTAGAAATATTCCAGGATTGCTTTTGTAAAAAAAAGTTTTTGCTAGAACCAACCAAAGGAAATAACTTACTTGACTGGATTTTTGTAAACAAAGAATCTAATAAATGATCTTGAGGTTAATGATGATGCTGGAGAAAGCGATCACAAATCACATAGATTCAATATCTCGTGGAACTGCAGTGTCTTCATAGAAGTAACAAAGTCAAGGCCCCTCATTATTTTCACTTCAGATTATTACTTGAGCATTGTTGACCTGGCTATAGTTTATCATGAGGGAGACAGAGAGACGGTGGCGATGGATATCAATATGACATTTTTCAAAGCATTGTCGAAGCCACGCAAGTTTTATATATTACTAATAAGCAAATTAGGTAGAATATAAATGAGCAGTTAACTGAAAGATAACTTTGGTGAAACGAAAGGCATTTATAGGATAATCAACAGAGAAGAGAATCACCTTATTGATCAGTATATTCCGTGAATGGAGATATCAGAGGGAATTTCTAACCAAGGCAAGACTCGCAGCAGTGGGTTCAAATTTGATAAATTTAGATTTAGGAAATATGTAAGGAATTATTGGTTTGGCAAAAAAAGAGTTGCGAATGAGTGGAACAAGCTCTAGAGTAGCGTTATTGGGAGAGAGAATATTGCGTAGCTTTAATGTAGGTTGGACTGATATATGAGTGGGTGTGAGTTGAACCTGCCCAGCACTGACCAGCAGATCTGCTACAGTGTTCCTTCGTTCTTATGTTCCTACATTCGTACCTCTCTAGTACATTGTTATGGTAGTGTGTAGGTCTGAAACGAGGCTCTAGTGTCTTCCACGAACATATCATTCCCAAAGGGTGCATTTCCTACAACAGTATATACACACACCTCTCACTGTGAGAGATAACCATCTCTCTCTCTCTCCCTCTCTCTCTCTCTCTCTCTCTCTCTCTCTCTCTCTCTCTATATATTATTATATATATATATTATATATAATTATTTTAAATTTTATATATATATATATATATATAATATTATTATATATATATATATATTATATATATATATATGTCGTGCCGAATATGTAAAACTGGGTCAATTAGCAAAAAACTCATTTAAAATTAAGTCCTTTCTAAAATTTTCTCTTATACGTTTAAAGATATATTTTTTTCATTAATTTTAAATGAAAAAAAATTTTTAATTTTGCTCCAAAGAATCTTTAGAAAACTTCCCTTAACCTTATAAAAACAAGAACAATTTATTTTAGCCTAACCCACTAGATTTGTTTACAAAAATTTTAATACTAAAAAAACTCAGTGAAATATATTTTTTTCGTTAGGTTCAGAATGATTTTGGCGAATTTTGCATACACAAATTTTCACTTGTCCTATATGGCAAGATGAACGTTGCTATTTAAGCCAAGATCGCAAGTTCTGCCTATTCGGCACGACATATATATATATATATATATATTATATAGAATATATAAAATATAGGGAGGTACCACCTCTAGAACTGTTATAGGGACCCTCATCCTCAGAGAAAAGAATAAACTTGCTTCAGGGAAAACTCAAGGTTCTCCCTGAAGCTTTTTGAAAATTTTCTCCTACCACCCCCTATTTTTTTATATATATATTATTTAAAGACAAAATACATTGACAAAACATTCACAAAAATACGATAGAAAGTAAAACAACATAGGTAACTCAGAGCTACATCTCAATACTTCGTCCAGCTCCCCGGGGGTGGGCCGCATCCCCAGAATGCTGCAGGCATTCCTCTCTGGATTGCAACACTGAGTTCTGAAAGAGGAAGCTGGTCGCCCTGTGTCCTTGGTTTCTATGATGAGCTTTTCACCCACCTCTATTAAGAACTTTAGAGCACACTTGCCTCATGCTCCAAGGGTCTCCGACCCTTTGGGATGAAGTTACAGCAAGGGGGAAGGTCTTCATATTTGCGAATCTTCTGGGTCCCCCTGTGGCTGGCAGCTCCACCCCTTCCAATACGGAGTATGGCAAGTAGGTGTCTGCCAAATGTGGCGGCACATGTGTAGTCCCAGGCAATCTGCTTTCCATCCTTCCAAGGTAGCATAGTGGCTCCATCAGGACGCTTTTGACTTCCGTCAGACCTCTGCACTTGGGGTTCCCGTTGAGCTGGGCAACGGGCTTTTGGCGAGGCTTCTCTTTATGATGTCATTGCCCTCCTCATGCCTGGCATACTTCCCTTCTGCTGTGTGACACACGAGACCATGAAGTCCGAATTGATCAGCTGTCGCCCTGCCGAAAATACACCTATGTTCGGGGGAAATGGGGGCGGCTAGGCGAAGAGAAACACCAATCCGAATGGCCTGTGGGTCTAGTCGAGTGCCCAAGGGGGAAAATTGGGGAAAACAGCTAACAGGAAATCTCCTGAGTGTGGTGCCTTCACTGCCAGGAGACGAGCTTTGTCCTTTCTGAGGCGTTGGAGAGCATTGTGTTGGCGATTTTTTCATGATCGGTTTGTCCCAGTGGGACTGTGTGTTGTTTGGGAGGAGCTGCTCTACTGGAGGAATCTGTAAGGGTGTCCACCGAATCGCTGCTTCAGAAAACCTGGGGTCTTGAGCTCCTACCACGTCTCTCAAAGCGTTCGGGAAAAATCTTCTTGATAATGCACTGAAGCCAAACACGAAGACAGAAAAGCAGGTAAAGGAACTTTACGTTGCTTTGCGCACCCCTATACCCCCCAGTCGTACGGGGAGGGCTGCCTGATCCCATTGCTGATCCTCTAGTGACAGGTTCAGTGCCTTCTTAAGGGTTGACCTCAGGTGTGCATCATATTTTTCGAGTGTTGGGTTGTCAAAAGAGGGTGACACCTCAGGAAGTAAGTGAGTCTTGGAATAGTAAAGCACCTTGTGGGAGATACAGAGCATCATGGGCATCAAGATTGCTTATTCTCTCCTCCATTCTCATCAGGTCTTTCAATTTGTCCTTGGGACTGTGTCGATGGCCTGGTGACCCAGCGGTGCTCCCAAGAGGGTACTGTTGGAAGGAGTGGTAGTAGAGACTTCTGAGAGGATTCTTCGCACAGCATTGATTATTTCCTGTTCGCTGTGATGATTTCACACTTGGAGGGATTGAGGATGAGTCCCAAGTCTTCTCCCTGTGTTTTCACCGTTGTAGGTCCCCCACCAGGGACTCTTCAGTACCTGCCAGAGTGCCATCATCCAGGTACCAGTGTTGAGCTCGCTGCGTAGCTGGAAGTTAGTTCTTTTACTGCCAAGCAGAAGAGAAGAGGAGCAGTGGGTCACCCTGCTGAACACCTTCTGATGAGAGAATTTCATGTTCTCCAAACAAAAGAATTGAGGGTTTGCTGTAGCCGGCTGAAATGAAGGGAAAAAGACGGGGAAGCGATCCCGAACAGCTGGCAAGACAGCATCTCTCTTTACCATATTAAAGGCATTTCTAAAATCAAGTTTAAAATACGGCCTTGTCTTTGGTAGGTCCCTGATGTAGGCCCTTGCCGCATGAGCTGCAGCTTCACTGCCTTGAGGGACCCAAAAGCCCAGTTGGTGTGACTGAGTACACTGGCAGCTTCTAGGCGAATGTTTCTTACTGCTGCTTTGACAGCGAGACGGCGAAGAGTGTTTCCAACCGCAATGGGTCTGATTCGCCCATCCTTCTTCTTCAAGGCACACGGTGAGGCTCCAAAAAAGAAAGGTTTAATTTCTTCTGGGATTCGCCCAGCCAGGCAGTTGTTGACGAAAGTTGTTAACTCAGTGAGAAGAAGTGATGCAGATGCACCGAGTACTGGATTTACCATCTCCTTGAGGTGCTGAGGTCGAATTCCCGTGTAACCTCCTGCAGATCCTGCAGGAAATGACACAATCGCCTTATAGACTTCCGATTCAGGCAAAATTAATTGTTCAGTGATGGGGTCTTCCTCAGGGTTGTTGTTGATGGCTATGGTGTCCCTGGTTGGATGCTTGTCTCTTAGTGCTTGGGGCTGTGGTCTCATCTTTGGGGGGTACAGTGTCGTCACTTGTAATTAATCGGATTACTCCCACTGTGTTACCTTCTTCAATTTTTTTGCTAACCTGTGTGCATTCTACCTTTGTGATTCCTGCGATGATGGGGCAGAGGGACACAGTTATCCGTTCTTGGGTAGTTGCGCACTGCCTTGATAACTGACGTGGTTAGCAGTTTGCCTCCTCTCTCAGAAACTTTCAAGACAGACATTGCCGAACAGGAGCAGGTTTGCGCCATGCTTGGATGGTGCCTCGGGCTTCTAAGTTGGTGGAATCTCCATTCACCTGCTTAAGAAGGTCTGTGAATTTCCCTGCTGCATATGGGCGAGCCGCTTTAGGGATGTGGGATAGGTACTGTTTTGCAGGGATTTGAATGCCAACAGAAGGTTACGCAAAGTGAGGAGGTTTTCCATTGGAATTGTCATCTGCCTGTGAGGCTGTGGGCTGCTCTCTGCTGGGTGCATATGTGATCCCGCACACCCATTGTGTGCACTAATGCGACCATCCCTGTTGCGTGCTCGAAACTCTCCGCACACCTGAAATGTGCCTCTTCTTTCATTGTTGGGTGAAAATGTTTCCCTAGCTTTGTGGCTGGTGGCTTCATCATCTGTCATACCTAAACTGTGTGGTAAGCCCAGGCTGAAGGGGAAAATGGCGCATGGCACATACCGCATGTAGTTCCGGTGGTGGTAGGGGGAGGAGAGGGGTCTCCCCTCCTGGTGGTGGGCGGTGGAGGAAAGGGAGGAGTGGAAGATGTGTGATGAGGCGGAGTAAGGCACTCACTCATATATATAAAATTTATATATATATATATATTATATATATTATATATATATTATATATATATATATATATATATATATATATATATATATATATATATATATATATATATTATATATATTTGGGGCCGAATAGGCAGAACTTGCGATCTTGGCATAAATAGCAACGCTCATCTTGCTATATACGACAAGTGAAAATTTGTGTATGCAATAATTTCGCCAAAATCATTCTGAACCCTAACGAAAAAAATATGTTTGATTGTGCTTGTTTAGTACTAAATTATTGTAAACGTATTTAAAATATATTTAGTTGGGTTAGTCTAAAATAAATTGCTCATGTTATAATAAGGTTAGGTAAGTTTTCTAAGATTCTTTTTTTGTAAAATTAAAAATTTTTACATTAACATTAATGAAAAAATATATATCCTTAAACGTATAAGAGAGAATTTCAGAAAGGACTTAATTTTAAATGAGTTCTTGCTAATTGACCAGTTTTACATATTCGGCACGACATATATATATATATATATATATATATTATATATATATATTATATATATATATATATATATATATATTATATATATATATATATATATATATATATATATAATATATAATATAATATATATATATATATATATATATATATATATATATATTATATATATATATATATATATATATATATATATATATATTAATATATCGTGTCGAATAGGTATAACTGGTCGGTTAGCAAAAACTCATTTAAAATTAAGTCCTTTCTAAAAATTTCTCTTATACATTTACAGAGTGGAGGGAAGGCAGGGTAGGGGTCGGCCAAGGAAAGGTTGGAGAGAGGGGGGTAAAGGAGGTTTTGTGTGGGGAGGGCTTGAACTTCCAGCAAGCGTGCGTGAGCGTGTTAGATAAGAGCAAATGGAGACAAATGGCTTTTAATACCTGACGTGCTGTTGGAGTGTGAGCAAGGTAACATTTATGAAGGGACTCAGGGAAACCGACAGGCCGGACTTGAGTACTGGAGATAGGAAGTACAGTGTCTGCACTCTGAAGGAGGAGTGTTAATGTTGCAGTTTTATAACTGTAGTGTAAGTGCGCCTCTGTCAAGACAGTAATGAAGTGAATGATGATGAAAGTTTTACTTTTTCGGGCCACCCTGTCTGGAGCCACATGGGGGTCCCGAAACATGGAGAGCCAAGATGTTGGATGTGGTGCTGGAAAACCCCATGCACCAACATGTTAAGGACGCTACCAGAGTGAGAGGGGAGGATGAACCAGCAAGATTGGACCTTGTGTTCACCCTGGGCAGTTCAGATATTGAGGACATCACATATGAGAGTCCCCTAGGAGCTAGTGACCACGTGGTTCTGTGCTTTGAATACATAGTAAGAGTTGCAAGTGGAGAGAGTAACAGGAGTTGAATGGGAAAAGCCAGACTATAAAAGAGGGGACTACATAGGGTTGAGGAACTTCCTGCAGGAAGTTCCGTGGGACAGAGAACTGGCAGGAAAGCCAGTAAATGAAATGATGGAATATGTAACAACAAAATGCAAGGAGGCAGTGGAAAGGTTTATTCCCAAGGGCAACAGAAACAATGGGAAGACCAGAATGAGCCCGTGGTTTACCCGACGGTGTAAGAAGGCAAAAACAAAGTGCAATATAGAATGGAAAAAGTACAGAAGGCAGAGAACACATGAAAATAGGGAGATTAGTCACAGAGCCAGGAACGAGTGTGCACAGGTAAGGAGGAAGGCCCAGCGACAGTATGAAAATAACATAGCATCGAAAATCAAAACTGACCCAAAACTGTTGCATAGCCACATCAGGAGGAAGACAGCAGTCAAAGACCAGGTGATTAGACTGAGGACAGAAGGTGGAGAACTCACAAGAAATGATCAGGAGGTATGTGAGGAGCTAAACGGGAGATTTAAGGAAGTTTTTACAGTAGAGACAGGAAGGGCTCTGGGAAGACAACACAGAAGGGAACATCAAGAGGGAATATACCAACAAGTGTTGGATGACATACGAACAACCAAGGAGGAGGTGCAGAAGCTGCTAAGTGACCTTGATACCTCAAAGGCAATGGGACCGGACATCTCCCCATGGGTCCTTAGAGAAGGAGCAGAGATGCTGTGCGTGCCCCTAACCACAATCTTCAACACATCCCTTGAAACTGGGCAACTACCTGAGAAATGGAAGACAGCAAATGTAGTCCCCATATTTAAGAAAGGAAACAGAAATGAGGCACTAAACTACAGACCTGTGTCTCTGAAATGTATTGTATGCAAAGTCATGGAGAAGATTATCAAGAGGAGAGTGGTGGAACACCTGGTACGGAACAAGATAATAAATGAAAACCAGCATGGGTTCATGGAAGGCAAATCCTGTGTCACAAACCTTCTGGAGTTTTATGACAAGGTAACAGAAGTAAGACACGAGAGAGAGGGGTGGGTTGATTGCATTTTCTTAGACTGCAGGAAGGCCTTTGACACAGTTCCCCACAAGAGATTAGTGCAGAAGCTGGAGGATCAGGCGCATATAACAGGGAGGGCACTGCAATGGATCAGGGAATACCTGACAGGGAGGCAACAACGAGTCATGGTACGTCAAGAGGTATCACAGTGGGCGCCTGTGACAAGCGGGGTCCCACAGGGGTCAGTTCTAGGGCCAGTGCTATTTTTGATATATGTGAACGACATGATGGAAGGAATGGACTCTGAAGTGTCCCTATTCGCAGATGATGTGAAGCTGATGAGAAGAATTAAATCGGATGAGGATGAGGCAGGACTGCAAAGAGACCTGGACAGGCTGGACATGTGGTCCAGAAACTGGCTTCTCGAATTCAACCCTGCCAAATGCAAAGTCATGAACATTGAGGAAGGGCAAAGAAGACCGCAGACAGAGTATAGGCTAGGTGGACAAAGACTACAGACCTCACTCAGGGAGAAAGACCTTGGGGTGACCATAACACCGAGCATGTCACCGGAGGCACACATCAACCAAATAACTGCTGCAGCATACGGGCGCCTGGCAAACCTGAGAATAGCGTTCCGAAACCTTAATAAGGAATCGTTCAAGATACTGTACACTGTGTATGTTTGGCCCATACTGGAGTATGCAGCACCAGTCTGGAACCCACACCTGGTCAAGCACGTCAATAAGTTAGAGAAAGTACAAAGGCTTGCAACAAGGCTAGTCCCAGAGCTCAGGGGAATGTCGTACGAGGAAAGGTTGAGGGAAATTGGAATGACGACACTGGAGGACAGAAGGGTCAGGGAAGACATGATAACGACATGCAAGATACTGCGGGGAATAGACAAGGTGGACAGAGATAGGATGTTCCACAGAAACAAGGGGTCACAACTGGAAGCTGAAGACTCAGACGAGTCACAGGGACGTTAGGAAGCATTTCTTTAGTCATAGAGTCGTCAGGAAGTGGAATAGCCAAGCAAGTGAAGTAGTGGAGGCAGGAACCATACATAGTTTTAAGAAGAGGTATGACAAAGCTCAGGAAGCAGAGAGGGAGAGGACCTAGTAGCGATCAATGAAGAGGCGGGGTCAGGAACTGAGTCTCGACCCCTGCAACCACAATTAGGTGAGTACACACACACACACACACACACACACACACACACACACACACACACACACACACACACACACACACAACACAACACAACACAACACAACACAAAACACAAACACACACACACACACACACACACACATAACACACACACACACACACACACACACACACGCAACACACAACACACACACACACACACGTGAAGTTGATGAGAAGAATACACTCGATCGAAGACCAGGCAGAAACTACAAAGGGATCTGGACAGGCTGCAGACCTGGTCAGCAATTGGCTCCTGGAGTTCAATCCCACCAAGTGCAAAGTCATGAAGATTGGGGAGGGCAAAGAAGGCCGCAGACGGAGTACAGTCTAGGGGGTCAGAGACTACAAACCTCACTCAAGGAAAAGATCTTGGGGTGAGTATAAACACCAGGCACATCTCCTGAAGCGCACATCAACCAAATAACTGCTGCAGCATATGGGCGCCTAGCAAACCTCAGAACAGCATTCCGACATCTTAATAAGGAATCGTTCAGGACCCTGTACACCGTATACGTTAGGCCCATATTGGAGTATGCGGCACCAGTTTGGAACCCACACCTAGCCAAGCACGTAAAGAAAACTAGAGAAAGTGCAAAGGTTTGCAACAAGACTAGTCCCAGAGCTAAGAGGTTGTCTACGAGGAGAGGTTAAGGGAATCAACCTGACGACAATGGAGGAACAGGAGAGATAGGGGGGACATGATAAAGACATACAAATACTGAGAGGAAATTGACAAGGTGGACAAATACAGGATGTTCCAGAGATTGGACCTCAGTTAACAAGGGAACACAGTTGGAAGTTAAGACACAGATGAAATCACAGGGGATGTTAGAAGTATTTCTTCAGCAACAGAGTAGTCAGTAACGTGGAATAGTTTGGGAAGCGATGTAGTGGAGGCAGGATCATACATAGCTTTAAGCAGAGGTTATGATAAAAGCTCGGCTCAGGGAGAGTGTCCTAGTAGCGGATCTGTGAGAGGCGGGGCCAAGAGCTCGGGACTCGACCCCGCAACCTCAACTAGGTGAGAAATAGGTGAGTACCAACACACAACACACAACATACACACACCACACATAACACACACACACACACACACAACCACACACACACACACACACACACTAAACACAACACACACACACCACACACGCACGCACGCACGCAACACACAACACACACACATCACTCACACATACAAACACACACCACACACACACACACACCCACACACACACACATTGCCAGGATCACATACACTCCCACCTCCCCACCGACATCTCATCCTTCACTGATCCCTCCCCTCCTTATCACCCTCCCCTTCCCACCTCTCCCTCCTTCCCCCTCTCCCCTCTCCCACTCCCCACTTGCTTCTCCCTCCTTCCCATATAGCCACAGTTCCTCCACTACCTCCCCCACACACATTCTGACATACACAATACTACTATCATACAGAATTAAATAGGTTTTCCCAACTGGGAGGTAATCAGGATAAAACAAAAAATGGGTTGCCAGAGAGCAACAAGAAAAACCAAGGGACAGGAGGAGGAAACTGCAAGGAATGATTCGGGCAGCAGAGCTCACAAAAAGGACATGAAATAGGGAAAGGGAAAAGAAACTAGATGAACTTAGCATGCAGATAATGGAAGAGGGGTTAACATGGAAAACAGGAAGTGGGAGGTGCAAGTCAAAGCAGCAGACGGCCAGGATTACAGAGTTTAGAAGAGGGAACTGAAAATCTGTGAAACAGCCTAAAGGAACTAAAGAACATTTTGGGATTGACAACAGAGGACTGCTACCTCAGCCTACAAATAAGGGTCTGTAGGGAAAGAAGGAGGCAAAACTGCATGTAGAAAGTCAATCAGTGGAGTCTGTAGTAAATGAAAGAGCTAAAGCTATATGTGAGGCCCTAAACACGACCAACAGCAGAGCCCAGGGAAAGCGAGAAGGGAAAATGACAGGCACTGAGGCCCAAGTACATTAGCTAGTGAAAAATGAGAAAGGAAAAGCTGCAAGGAGGAAATCAAATTGAATGAGGGGATACACAAGCGGATATGCAGTGGAGAATGAAAGGGTGAGGTCAAGTCTTTGTGTATAGGAGCCCAGGAAGTAGAAGAGGGAAACATATAAAGCAAAGGAAACAAGGGGGGAAAAAAAGCAATTGAAAGTATCATGAAAGCAAATAGGAGAAGATGACATGACCCAGCTGGAAAATTTTTCGGAGAATAGGGAGTGTTTGTAAAAAAAAAAAGAAACCCGGCCAGGATGAAGTGAACTTCAAGGGCAGATCGACTCGGAACCAGGATTTCCTGCAGACGAAAGCACGATTAAGGGACATGCCGGCATACAGGAAGGTGTATTAGGACCGCGACAGACACAAGCAGAAAGGCAGAAACAGAGATAGTACAAAGGCACCCAAAAAGGAGGAAAGAGAGGGCGATGGAGAAGACAGACAGGAGATCCCAGGACACAGGAAGATCAAATACAGCCTCCCTCACAAACTTTCCTATAGAAGCCTCCCAACCATGTCTACCCCAGTGCAAACCACAACACTCTAAACCAAAAAACAACCATGCACATTCAATGCCCCCACCCCTGCATTATAAACTCACCCCACAGCAACCACCCATAGTTCCTTATCAGGTCTCATTCCCAACTCCAATACACTCCCAGACCCACAATCTTAGAAGAGAAGTTGAAGGTGATGGTTATACAAATCCCAGATGGAATAACAAATAAGCTATGAGGAGTGAACGAAAGAACAAGGAGGACATCCCAACATAATTGCACTCACAGAAACAAAACCTCACCTAGAATAAATAAACAGATTCAATCCTTTCCACCCAGATATCAAATCCTCAGGAAAGACAGTGGGAGGAGAGGAGGGAGGAGGAGTTGCACTGCTCATTAAAAAACCGAGTGGGGGTTTGAGGTAAATGGAAGGAATGGATGGCACGGGCGAAAGGGAACTACTAGTAGGAACAATCCAGTCTGAGGAACATAAGGTGATAATTGCAGTAATGTACAACCCACCACAGAACTGCAGGAGGCCAAGGAGTAGAATACGATTGAGGAGCAACTGAGCAATGGTCGACACACTAGCCGAGAGTGGCCAGGAGAGCACACATGGGAGGGAGCAAGTTACTGTTATGGGTGTTCGGTTGATTTCAATCACAAGGAGATTGACTGGGAAGACTGGAGGCCAATGGGGGTCCCGAAAATGGAGAGACCAAAGATGATGGGATGTGGTACTTGGAAAACCGCATCGCAATCACATGTTAGAGACACTACCAGCGAGGAGAGGAGTGGATGAACCAGCAAGCTGGACTTGTATTCACCTTGAGTAGTTCTGACATCGAGGATATCATGTATGAAAGGCCCTGGGAGCTAGTGGATCATGTGGTTCTGTGCTTCGTAATAGCTCTTGAGCTCCAAGTGGAGAGAGAGCAGCAGGAACCCTAGGGTGGGAAAAACTAAAAACTACAAAAGGGGGGGAATACTCAGGCTTGAGGAACTTTTTCAAGACATTCAGTGGGAGAGGGAACTGACAGGGAAAACCAGTACAAGAAATGATGGACAACGTGGCAACAAAATGCAAGGAGGCAGAGGATGAGTTTGTTTCCTAAGGGGAAAAGAGAAATAATGGGTAAAGAACAGAAACGATTCCTTGGTTCACCCAAAGGTGAGGGTAGGCAAAAACTAGGTTTATAAGGAATGGGAAAAGGTACCGAAGACAGAGAATCAGGAAAATTAAAGAGGGATTAGCCGAAGGAGTCAGAAACGGAATATGCACAAGATAAGAAGGGAGGCTCAGCGGCAATACGAAAAATGACATAGATCGAAAAGTCAAGGACTGCCCGAAGCTGTTGTAGAGACACAGTCACATCAGGAGGAAAACAACAGTCAGGACCAGGTAATACAGGGACTGAGGAAGGGTGATGGGGGAATTCACACAGAAACGACCGGGAGTTATGTCAGGAGACTCAACACAAGATTTAAGAAGTATTTACAGTGGATACAGTAGGACTCCAGGAAATCAGAGCAGGGGGGAGCACCAAGCAAGTTGCTGGATGACGGTCACATTAACCAAGGAGGTGGTGAAGAAGATGCTATGCGAACTTGACACCCTCAAGGCGGTGGACCAGACAACATCTCTCCATGGGTCCTTAAAGAGGGTGCACGAGATATTGTGTGTTACGATTAACAAAGATCTTCAACACTCATTTGATACTGGGCAACTCCCTGAGGTATGGAAAATGGCAATGTCAGTTCCCAAATTTTAAAATGGGTGACCAGACATGAGGCACTAAACTAAGACCTGTTCACTAAAAACGTTGTATAGTATGCAAGATCATGGAGAAGATCATCAGGATGGAGAGTTGTTGAGCACCTGGAAAGAAAAACAAGTGTTGTAAAATTGTCAAACCAGCATGGTTTCAGGAAGGGAAAATCCTGTGTCACAAACCCTACTAGAGGTTTATGACAAGGTGACAGAATAAGCAAGGAGAGAGGGGGGGAAATCGACTGAATTTTTTTGGACGCAAAAAGGGCCTTCGACACTTTTCCTCAAAAAGGGGTTACTGCAAAAACTAAGGGGGCACCAAAAAACCAGGAAAGGGGGGAGGGGGGGGTTGGGGGGGGGGGGGGGGGGGGGGGGCGTGACGGGTGTCAGAGTGGGGCCTGTGACAAGCGGGGTTCCACAGGGGTAGTCCTGGCCCTGTCTTTCTTGGTATATGTGAATGAATAACGGATGGGATAGACCAGAAGTGTCCTTGTTTGCGTACGTGTGAAGTTTGAGAAGAATCAAATCGGATGAGGTACAGGGGTAAAAGAGACCGGCAGGCTACAGCCTGGCAGCAAATGGGTCCTTGAGTTTAAAACCCGCCAAATGCAAAATCATAAAATTGGGAAGGGCAAAAAAGACCGCAGACACAATATAGTTTAGACGGCCAAGTCTGCAAACCTCACTCAAGGAAAAAGATCTGGGGGTGGAGTATAACACCGAGCATATCTCCGAGGCGCACATCAATCAGATAACTGCTGCAGCATAGGGCGCCTGGCAAACCTACGGATAGCGTTCCGATACCTCAGTAAGGATTCGTTCAAGACTCTGTATACAATTTACGTCAGGCCCATACTAGAGTATGCAGCACCAGTTTGGAATCCACACCTAGTCAAGCACGTCAAGAAATTAGAGAAAGTGCAAAGGTTTGCAACAAGACTAGTCCAGAGCTACGAAGAAAGGTTGAGGGAAATCGGCCTGACGACACTGAAGGCAAGGAGGGTCAGGGGAGACATGATAACGACATATAAAATACTGCGCGGAATAGACGAGGTGGACAAAAAACGGGATGTTCCAGAGAGGGACACAGACACAAGAGGTCACAATTGGAGTTGAAGACTCGGATGAATCAAAGGGATGTTAGGAAGTATTTCTTCAGTCATAGAGTAGTCAAGCCGTGGAATAGCCTAGAAAGTGAAGTAGTGGAGGCGGGAACCATACATAGTTTTAAGGCGAGGTATGATAAAGCTCATGGAGCAGGGAGAGAGAGGACCTAGTAGCAATCAGTGAAGAGGCGGGGCCAGGAGCTGTGACTCGACCCCTGCAAACCACAAATAGGTGAGTACAAATAGGTGAGTACACACACACCCACACACACACACACACACACACACACACACACACACACACACACACACACAGACGAGGTTATAAATCAACATTATTATTATAATCAAGGGGGAAGCGCTAAACCCGGAGGATTATACAGCGCCTGGGGGGGATGTGGAAGGCATTCAGGCTTAATTCGGGGAACTGGAGCACAGATCCAATTCCCTAAATCAAGAGCCCCTCACCAACATCAAGGAACCTTCCTTGAGGGGTATAAATCAACAAATATATTATATAGGTCAGGTGTCTCACTGCACGTGCGCCGGGGACCGCCAATGTCAACACCACGTTCCTCTGCTTGCATCCTCATCTATTATTAATAATATTTTGAGAGCATTTTTGCCCATCTGGCCGGGGGAAGGAGTCTTACTTATTATATTACCATGACAGTTGGAGGAAGTCTCGCTGCAAGAGTTGCACAAAAAATAATGCGAGTCTGAAATGAAGCCTATATACGAGGATTTTTAGAAAGCCTAGTTGTACTCTCCCATTTGTACTCTCCTAGTTGTACTCCAAGTAGTACTAAGGTAG
Source organism: Cherax quadricarinatus (assembly GCF_026875155.1). Taxonomy (NCBI): domain Eukaryota; kingdom Metazoa; phylum Arthropoda; class Malacostraca; order Decapoda; family Parastacidae; genus Cherax; species Cherax quadricarinatus. Next base: position 12,797,145 of record NC_069459.1, on the reverse strand, counting down.
TTCTCTGCTGGATATGCTAGCCTGCTTTTATTGGCATGGGTTGATTCCTAGCTCCTGGCCCCGGCTCATATCTAGAGAAAACTATGACGTGATGAAACTACACAAAGCGAGGCATGATGAACTCTACACGGAGTGAAACGTGACTTGATAAACTCTACACGGAGTGAAACGTGACTTGATAAAGCTCTGAGAAAATGGAAACATGGCTTCCTAAACCTCTTCATGGAGCGAAACGTCGTAACGAAACTCTCAACAGAGCGTAATAGCTTGAAAAAAGCTCTGCACAGAGTGAAACACGTGATAAAGCTCTACACGGAGTGAAGCAAGACGTGTTAAAGCTCTACTCAGAGCGAAACGTTGCCACTGCAACAATGGATGGTTTTGCTTGTTTCAGTGCTTCTTTCTTGTCTAACCTGTTATGTCCCTGGGTATCTAGTACATTGTGGTCATATCTCCTCTCATCTGATGCTTTTCAAGGGTTATTAGGTCCAGTTTCTCTCACACACACACACAACACACACAAAACACACAACACACACACACACACACACACACACACACACACACACACACACACACACACACACACACACACACACACACACACACACACTACTTTATCACCCTCACAAACTGTAATACTCATATCTAACTTTGTGAGAATAGAGAGAGAGAGAGAGAGAGAGAGATGAAGGAAGAAGAAAGTGGAAGGAGAGAGAATGATTAAGAAAATAGCGGCACACAGAATAGGTAGAGAAATTATCTCCTCTGTTTAGGCATGGCTAACCGATAGGCACCAGAGAGTTTACATAAATGGGGAGGAATCGGAATGGGGACCTGTTACGAGTGGTGTTCCACAAGGGTCAGTGTTGGGACCCTTGTTGTTCATAGTCCATATAGTCGACAAATATGAGAGAATAAATAGCGACATAAGCAAATTTGTCGATGACAGTAAAATAGGCCGTCAAATAAGCTCTGGTGACGACGACTCTTATAGGTTGCAAGATGACCTGGAGAGGTTGATGTTGTGGTCAAGGAAGTGACAGATGCAGTTCAGTGCAGACAAGTGCAAGGTTCTAATCCTAGGAAAAGGAAATAACTATGGCATTTGTAAGCTAAACAGTGTAGATCTTAACAAGTAAGACATATGTGCAACAGTTAGGTATCTTTATTCCGAAACGTTTCGCCTGTACAGTAGGCTTCTTCAGTCGAATACAGAGGAGTTAGCAGAAGCAGTAGAGATGTGAAGACGATTACATTGTCTACTGTTTCTGCCACCTTTTCTGTACTCGACTGAAGAAGTTACTGTGTAGGTGAAACGTTTCGGTATAAAGATACCTAACTGTTGCACATGTGTCTTACTTATCAACACGTCGGTATTGTATACCTTTTTAATATTCACAATGAACATCTTAGTCAAACTGAATGTGAGAAAGATTTAGGAGTCCTGGTTAGCAGAAACTGAAAGGCACGACAACGGTACATAAGTGTTAGCTATTTTAGAATTCATGGCTTCGTATCAAGAGAGAGGAAGGACAGGGGAGAAACATAAGTATAAAAAGGGCAGGTAAGTCATAGAAAAGGAGAGAAGGAAAAGGAAGAACAAAGAAAATATAGAGAAAGGGGAGGAAGAAAAGAGAAGAAAGAAGAGGAAAGAGAGATGAGGAAGAAGAGAGAAGAGGACGAGTGAATAGAGAGGAGAGAAAAGGAAAGACAGATGGGAGAGGAAGAAGGAAGCGATGATAAAGTAGTTGGTAGCGAGCAAGTGGAGAGGAAATAAACATGCCGAAGGTTATTGTGGAGTGAGGAATGTACAGGTCAGAGGTGGTGCAGGAGGTAGAGGCCAGAGGTGGTGCAGGAGGTAGAGGCCAGAGGTGGTGCAGGAGGTAGAGCCCAGAGGTGGTGCAGGAGGTAGAGCCCAGAGGTGGTGCAGGAGGTAGAGCCCAGAGGTGGTGCAGGAGGTAGAGGCCAGAGGTGGTGCAGGAGGTAGAGGCCAGAGGTGGTGCAGGAGGTAGAGGCCAGAGGTGGTGCAGGAGGTAGAGGCCAGAGGTGGTGCAGGAGGTAGAGCCCAGAGGTGGTGCAGGAGGTAGAGGCCAGAGGTGGTGCAGGAGGTAGAGCCAGAGGTGGTGCAGGAGGTAGAGGCCAGAGGTGGTGCAGGAGGTAGAGGCCAGAGGTGGTGCAGGAGGTAGAGGCCAGAGGTGGTGCAGGAGGTAGAGGCCAGAGGTGGTGCAGGAGGTAGAGGCCAGAGGTGGTGCAGGAGGTAGAGCCCAGAGGTGGTGCAGGAGGTAGAGCCCAGAGGTGGTGCAGGAGGTAGAGGCCAGAGGTGGTGCAGGAGGTAGAGGCCAGAGGTGGTGCAGGAGGTAGAGCCAGAGGTGGTGCAGGAGGTAGAGCCCAGAGATGGTGCAGGAGGTAGAGCCCAGAGGGGGTGCAGGAGGTAGGGGCCCAGAGGTGGTGCAGGAGGTAGAGCCCAGAGGTGGTGCGGGAAGGTAGAGCCCAGAGGTGGTGCAGGAAGTAGAGCCCAGAGGTGGTGCAGGAGGTAGAGCCAGAGGTGGTGCAGGAGGTAGAGCCAAGAGGTGGTGCAGGAGGGTAGAGCCAGAGGTGGTGCAGGAGGTAGAGGCCAGAGGTGGTGCAGAAGGTAGAGGCCAGAGGTGGTGCAGGAGGTAGAGGCCAGAGATGGTGCAGGAGGTAGATCCCAGAGGTGGTGCAGAAGGTAGAGCCCAGAGGTGGTGCAGGAGGTAGAGCACAGTGGTGGTGCAGGAGGTAGAGCCCAGAGGTGGTGCAGGAGATAGAGGTCAGAGGTGGTGCAGGAGGTAGAGCCCAGAGGTGGTGCAGAAGGTAGAGCCCAGAGGTGGTGCAGGAGGTAGAGCCCAGAGGTGGTGCAGGAGGTAGAGCCCAGAGGTGGTGCAGAAGGTAGAGGTCAGAGGTGGTGCAGGAGGTAGAGGCCAGAGGTGGTGCAGAATGTAGAGCCCAGAGGTGGTGCAGGAGGTAGAGGCCAGAGGTGGTGCAGGAGGTAGAGCCCAGAGGTTATAAGCTTTGATAACCCTATTAACTCATGTGCAAGTCCCACTCATTCCAACCCCTCAAACTTATGTATTTAACAAACCTATATTGGAAGCTACCCAGGGTTTTGGCTTCAATAACCGTACTAGGCAGACTGTTCCACTCATCGACTAATCTATTTACAAACCAATACTTTCCTACATCCTTTCTGATTCTAAACTTATCCAATTTTAATCCATTATTTTCAGTTCTTTCTTGGAGGGATATCTGTCAGACACTGCAACATCATGGGATCTTGATACAAGGAATTTTTCAATGCTTGTCCAACCTGTGGACGAAGACCTGCTTACACTAGTGGATGATTCCACTGTGATCCTCATCCTGCTTCCACTCACCTGACTACAGTTTATAAGCCACTTCTCCGGCAATATGCTGTACTTTCTAGAAGAGTGATGGACTGAACACATCGATTCCAGGCTGAGGGACTGATTACCTCAAACTCCTCCTCTCTTAACCCATTTCTACTTTGTATTGGACTGATGAAGCCACTGTGTGGCGAAACTTTTCCTTAATAAAGATTCCCATATGTTGCATAAGTGTCTCAATCTTCAACTTGTCGGTTTTCAAACCATTTGTCACACACATATCTCCTTTATTTTTACACATCTTCCACTCTTCAGTCAAGTCTTTCCTCGTTCTACGTCTTACAAGAGTATGTTGGTTGAAGAATCTCAATCTTTCTTCGTAAGGAAGATGTCTCATATTTTGGATTAATTTTGTCATTCTTCTCTGAATGTTTTCTAACGAATTTATATCCATTTTGTGATACAGAGACCAGAACTGAGCTGCAGAATATAAGTGAGGCCTTACTAATGTGTAGAGCTGTAGTAAAACCAGTACAGAGAAGAACGGTAGAAAATGAGGTACTCAATCTCTCAACCTAGAGTCGAAGTTATCAATCCATCAATGTCAAGATTGATTGATTGGACTGAACACTTCGACTAAGGGACTGATTCTCCCAAACACCTCATTTTACATCACTCTTCTCTCCATTGGACTGAAGAAACCACTAGTTGACGAAACGTTTTTCCCCAATACCATGAGCTGCCACCTTCTTGAACAGTCTTTCGTGTGGTACTATGTTGAAAGTTTTACTGAAATCCAGCTCATGATCAGCTGCCTCAAATGGTTTACCGAAGAAAGTCAATAAATTAGTGAGGCAGGAACAGCCCCTCGTGAATCCATGTTGAGTATTATCAATCAAATTATCTTATAAAAATGGTTTCTTTTAATATCAGCTATAATTGACTCTAGTTATGTTATTTGCTTACAATTGAGGTCAGGCTTATTGGGCAATAATTTGACGGTCACGACTTGTCTCCTGCTCTAAAATAGGAATTACATTAAACATCTTCCACATTTCATACACCACACCCGTTTGAAGGGAGTTAATACTTCACAAAGTTCCATTTTGCACTTTTTAAGAACTCTTGGAAAAAGTTCATCAGGGCCTGGGAACTTATTTTGCTTTAATCGGTCAACGTCTTTTATTACCCTATATCCCTAGTGTCTGTCATCATACATTATTTATTTTCTTCAGGCTCACTATAAGAAAAATAATTGCTGGGATATCGCTTGCTTCTGCTTGTGTGAAGACCGATAAAAAATAATTGATAAACGTCGAGCATATTTCTTTGTGGTTGTCAGTCAGCTGCTCAGAGTTAGTTTTAAGTCGACCTAACTTTTCCTTAACTCTTTTTATACATACTTGGAAAAAACTTTCAGATTAGTTTTCGAATCCTTAGCAAATTTAATTTCATCTTCCCGTTTAACTTTCCTTAACCCTTTTTTAATTTTCCTTTTAATACAAATATATTGATTCGTTAGATGAATCTCACCTGTTTTGATACGCCTATAAATTCCTTTCTTCTGATCTAAAAGATGTTTGAGCCTATTGTTCATCCATTACGGATCATTTATATTCGACCACATTTCTCTGTATGGAACAAATGTTCTTTAAGCAGCGTGTATAGTGTTTAGAAAACTGTCATACTGGTAGTTCTCTTCGTTACGCTACACACGGTAAGTGTTCTCTAAACCCATTGTAATCTGCTAAACTTATGAATCTGGAACTCTCATATCAAATGGTGTAGAAATATACCTAGTTAGACGAAACTTATTGTGGCTAGCTGGTTCAGTGGCTCACGCGACGGTCAGGAGTTTTGAGACTCTGATCGCGGGTTCTATCCCCGCCCGTGGTACGGTTTTTTTTTTATATCAATGCTATTTCTCCAAGATTGATGGACTGATTACATCATCTTTATTTCACTACTACACCTTCTGCCACGGTATGTGACTGAAGAAGCCCGCAGTGTAGGCATAACGTTTCATTATTAAAGATACCCAACTGTGTGTTAACATGTGTCTTAATCATCAACATACGTACTTCTGTTCAGTGATAAAACCCAGTAGGCCAGAAAGTATATTGAGTGTCGTAACTTAAGAAACCGAGTCAGGAGCTGTGACTCGAACCCCTGTAAATACAAATAAGGGACTACGCAGCCATGATAGTTATTGAACACTCTAACCTTCCAACCTCTCCCACAAACCCAGGTGGTATTAATACACACAGCCAGGTGGTATTAATACTCACACCCAGATGGTATTAATACTCACACCCAGGTGATATTAATACTCACAGCCAGGTGGTATTAATACTCACAGCCAGGTGGTATTAATACTCACACCCAGGGGGTATTAATACTCACACCCAGGTGGTATTAATACTCACACCCAGGTGGTATTAATACTCACACCCAGGTGGTATTAATACTCACACCGAGGTGGTATTAATACTCACACCCAGGTGGTATTAATACACACACCCAGGTGGTATTAATACTCCCACCCAGGTGGTATTAATACTCATACCCAGGTGGTATTAATACACACACCTAGGTGGTATTAATACTCACACCCAGGTGACATTAATACTCACACCCAGGTGGTATTAATACACACACCCAGGTGGTATTAATACTCACACCCAGATGGTATTAATACTCACACCCAGGTGATATTAATACTCACAGCCAGGTGGTATTAATACTCACACCCAGGTGGTATTAATACTCACACCCAGGTGGTATTAATACTCACACCGAGGTGGTATTAATACTCACACCCAGGTGGTATTAATACACACACCCAGGTGGTATTAATACTCCCACCCAGGTGGTATTAATACTCATACCCAGGTGGTATTAATACACACACCTAGGTGGTATTAATACTCACACCCAGGTGGCATTAATACTCACACCCAGGTGGTATTAATACACACACCCAGGTGGTATTAATACTCACACCCAGGTGGTATTAATACACACACCCAGGTGGTATTAATACACACACCCAGGTGGTATTAATACACACACCCAGGTGGTATTAATACTCACACCCAGGTGGTATTAATACACACACCCAGGTGGTATTAATACTCACACCCAGGTGGTATTAATACACACACCCAGTTGCTATTAATACTCACAGCCAGGTAGTATTAATACACACACCCAGTTGCTATTAATACTCACAGCCAGGTGGTATTAATACACACACCCAGGTGGTATTAATACACACATCCAGGTGGTATTAATACTCACACTCAGGTAGTATTAATACTCACAGCCAGGTGGTATTAATACACACACCCAGGTGGTATTAATACACACACCCAGGTGGTATTAATATTCACAGCCAGGTGGTATTAATACTCACACCCAGGTGGTATTAATACTCACACCCAGGTGGTATTAATACACATGCCCAGGTGGTATTAATACTCACACCCAGGTGGTATTAATACACACACCCAGGTGGTATTAATACTCACACCCAGGTTGTATTAATACACACACCCAGGTGGTATTAATACTCACACCCAGGTGGTATTAATACTCACACCCAGGTGGTATTAATACACACACCCAGGTGGTATTAATACTCACACCCAGGTGGTATTAATACACACACCCAGGTGGTATTAAAACTCACACCCAAGTGGTATTAATACTCACACCCATGTGGTATTAATACACACACCCAGGCGGTATTAAAACTCACACCCAAGTGGTATTAATACTCACACCCAGGTGATATTAATACTCACAGCCAGGTGGTATTAATACACACACCCAGGTGGTATTAATACACACACCCAGGTGGTATTAATACTCACACTCAGGTAGTATTAATACTCACAGCCAGGTGGTATTAATACACACACTCAGGTGGTATTAATACTCACACCCAGGTGGTATTAATACACACACCCAGGTGGTATTAATATTCACAGCCAGGTGATATTAATACACTCACCCAGGTGGTATTAATACACACACCCAGGTGGTATTAATACACACAATCAGGTGGTATTAATACTCACAGCCAGGTGGTATTAATACTCACAGCCAGGTGGTATTAATACTCACACCCAGGTGGTATTAATACACACACCCAGGTGGTATTAATACTCACACCCAGGTGGTATTAATATTCACACCCAGGTGGTATTAATACACACACCCAGGTGGTATTTATACTCACACCCAGGTGGTATTAATACACACACCCAGGTAGTGTTAATACTCACAGCCAGGTGGTATTAATACTCACAGCCAGGTGGTATTAATACACACACCCAGGTTGCATTAATATACACATCCAGGTGGTATTAATACTCACACCCAGGTGGTATTATTACACACACCCAGGTGGTATTAATACTCACACCCAGGTGGTATTATTACACACACCCAGGTGGTATTAATACTCACAGACAGGTAGCATTAATATTCACAGCCAGGTGGTATTAAACAGACAGATGGTATTAATATACACAGACTGGTGGTATTAATACACACAGCCAGGTGGTATTAATTCACACAGACAGATGGTATTAATATACACAGCCAGGCGGTATTAATACATACAGACAGGTGGTATTATTGCTCATACATCTGTCAATATTTGGGTCAGACACTAATAAAGTGTTATCTCAATATTACTGATAAGTCTGTAATGTAGTTGACTTTATTTATATAATATACCAATATTCACCTGCAAACAATATTTATCCTAAAAAATCATTGTTTACGTGAGATTCTCTGTTTATTCCAGCATGTCAGTTAGGTTGTACATTATGAGGCTAACTTGACACGAATAATGTTGTTTGTGGCTTATGTGGTAGTCCTCTCGGGTCACAACTGAAGAACCCGGGTTCTATTCCAACACAGGTGGAAACGTTGGGCATGTTTCTCTGCACCTGTTGGCCCTGTTTACCTAGCAGTAAGTCAGTAGCTGGGTGTTATCTGACTGGTGTGGATGGCATCCTGGGGAAGGAGTAAGTATATCTTGGACAAGATTAGGTAGGTAGGTAGAATGCTTGTCAGGAAGCAGGACAGGTGTTTCCTGACGCGGGTCTTGTCATATGATGACCCACAGCTGGAAATATAAAAACATATGCAGTATAATGTGATCCTCTATTGACAACGTTTCGCCCACACAGTGGTCTTTTTCAAGTCACAAACAGATCTACCTTGGGTGGAAGGTACGCGAGTATTTATAGTCAGGTTCAGAATGCTGTGGTCAGGTGGAGAATGCTGCATCTGATCTACCGAGTGGGGTTATAGAGTCTAAAATCTTGGGTAGCTTGGAAAGGAGATTGGATAAGTTTGTGAGCAGACCTTCTGCAGTGTTCCTCCATTCCTATGCTCCTATGTGGGGTAGCAATGAAGAAGTTTCTTGGCAAGTGGTTACAGAAGCCATTGTTCTGGTTGAAGTTGTTGGATATAGAGATAAGCGATGATTCCAGGATTCTTCGGTATTGAGTGTTGTCTTCTGTGGCGATAAGTCTTGAGTTTCTGTAGTTTACTAAATGGTTGTGTGAATTACGGTGTTGTACACAAGCATTCCTTGTATCGTCAGACCTGCTTGCGTATTGGTGTTCTGAAATACGTGTTTGGAGGTCCCTTGATGTTTCGCCCACGTATAATTTGCTGCAGTCATTACAAGGGATTATGTATACCCCTGCAGAGGATGGAAGCTTGTCCTGTCTATTACTGGTAATGTCCTTGATGGTCGTGGTTGTGGAGGTAGATACTTGGAATGAGGTATTGGAAAAGATGTTGGAAACGTGTTTGGCAATGGAGTTGGTGGGGAGGACTATGTATCTCTTCTCGGCAGTGTCTTATCTGGGTGTGTTGAAGATGTTTAATGCCCGTCGTCTGCAGTCTCTGATGAAGTGACGAGGATAGCGGAGTTTAGAAAATACTTGTTCAATTATAGTGCATTCTTCCTCAAGAAACTCATTGCTGCAGATTCTGAGTGCGCGCAGGAAGAAGTCTATAATTACACCACGTTTAGTTTTGGTGTCGTGGTGAGAGTAGAAGTGGAGAAGGTCGTTTTGGTTGGTGGGTTTTCGATAGACTTTAAAACGAAGTTCATGGTCAGCTTTGCAGAGAAGAACATCAAGGAAAGGAAGAGTGTTGTCGACTTCTTCTTCAAGTGTGAACTGGATTGAGGGCTCGACTTGGTTGAGCTTGTCTTGGAGAGCTTGAACGTTGAAGCGTCTAGGAGTTATGAGGAGAATGTCGTCAACATAACGGAGCCAGGTGACAGACGAAGGAATAATGGTGGAGAAACGCTCGGCTTCCAGATGTTCCATGTATAGGTTCGCCAGGACCGCACTGAGTGGCGAACCCATGGGTAGTCCAAAAGTCTGCTGAAAGAGGTGATTTTCGAAAGAGAAACACGTAAAGCCAACACATAGTTCAAAGACTCCATAACCCCACTCGGTAGATCATCAGATGCAGCATTCTCCACCTGACCACAGCATTCTGACCCTGACTATAAATACTTGCGTACCTTCCACCCCAGGTAGATCTGTTCGCGACTTGAAAAAGCCCACTGTGTGGGCGAAACCTTGTCAATAGAGGATCATATTATACTGCATGTGTATTTATATTTCCATTGTGTCGGTATTTTATACCATTTATTTCCACCCACAGCTGGAGCTTTTGGTCATCTGACCTAGGCCTTCCGCTGGCTCACCGGTCCACCTCTTTAATAATCATGGTTATTATTATTGTTATTACCATTAAGAGTGTTCCTTTTTAACATTTATACAAGATTGTGCTCTGAAATAAACTGAGACAGAATAAGTCTGTATATTTAACTGTGTAAAATAAATTCAATCACGAGTTACAGTCACATGAAATACCAGTTACATCCAACACCACCTTAAAATACACGTTGTTACAGTAGCTTATTATTTAGACTTACTGTACCTACTGTAACCTTTCCTTCCTGTCTTCCCATTATCTTCCCTTACTCTCCACCTTCTTCCTTCCCATTATCTTCCTTTACTCCCCACTTTCTTCCTTCCCATTATCTTCCTTTACTCCCCACTTTCTTCCTTCCCATTATCTTCCTTTACTCCCCACTTTCTTCCTTCCCATTATCTTCCTTTATTCTCCACCTCCTTCCTCCCCATTACTCGCCTTCCTCACCCTGCACCTCCTTCCTCCCCATTACTCACCTTCCTCACCCTGCACCTCCTTCCTTCCCATTACTCGCCTTCCTCGCCCTGCACCTCCTTCCTCCCCATTACTCGCCTTCCTCACCCTGCACCTCCTTCCTCCCCATTACTCGTCTTCCTCACCCTGCACCTCCTTCCTCCCCATTACTCGCCTTCCTCACCCTGCACCTTCCTCCCCATTACTCGCCTTCCTCACCTTGCACCTCCTTCCTCCCCATTACTCGCCTTCCTCACCCTGCACCTCCTTCCTCCCAATTACTCGCCTTCCTCACCCTGCACCTCCTTCCTCCCCATTACTCGCCTTCCTCGCCCTGCACCTCCTTCCTCCCCATTCCTCGCCTTCCTCACCCTGCACCTCCTTCCTCCCCATTACTCGCCTTCCTCACCCTGCACCTCCTTCCTCTCCATTACTCGCCTTCCTCACCCTGCACCTCCTTCCTCCCCATTACCCGCCTTCCTCACCCTGCACCTCCTTCCTCCCCATTACTCGCCTTCCTCACCCTGCACCTCCTTCAACCCCATTACTCACCTTCCTCACCCTGCACCTCCTTCCTCCCCATTACTCACCTTCCTCACCCTGCACCTCCTTCCTCCCGATTACTCGCCTTCCTCACCCTGCACCTCCTTCCTCCCCATTACTCGCCTTCCTCACCCTGCACCTCCTTCCTCCCCATTACTCGCCTTCCTCACCCTGCACCTCCTTCCTCCCCATTACTCGCCTTCCTCACCCTGCACCTCCTTCCTCCCCATTACCCGCCTTCCTCACCCTGCACCTCCTTCCTCCCCATTACTCGCCTTCCTCACCCTGCACCTCCTTCCTCCCCATTACTCACCTTCCTCACCCTGCACCTCCTTCCTCCCATTACTCGCCTTCCTCACCCTGCACCTCCTTCCTCCCCATTACTCACCTTCCTCACCCTGCACCTCCTTCCTCCCCATTACTCGCCTTCCTCACCCTGCACCTCCTTCCTCCCCATTACTCATCTTCCTCACCCTGCACCCCCTTCCTCCCCATTACTCGCCTTCCTCACCCTGCACCTCCTTCCTCCCCATTACTCGCCTTCCTCACCCTGCACCTCCTTCCTCCCCATTACTCGCCTTCCTCACCCTGCACCTCCTTCCTCCCCATTACTCATCTTCCTCACCCTGCACCTCCTTCCTCCCCATTACTCGCCTTCCTCACCCTGCACCTCCTTCCTCCCCATTACTCACCTTCCTCACCCTGCACCTCCTTCCTCCCCATTACTCGCCTTCCTCACCCTGCACCTCCTCCCTCCCCATTACTCATCTTCCTCACCCTGCACCTCCTTCCTCCCCATTACTCACCTTCCTCACCCTGCACCTCCTTCCTCCCCATTACTCGCCTTCCTCACCCTGCACCTCCTTCCTCCCCATTACTCATCTTCCTCACCCTGCACCTCCTTCCTCCCCATTACTCACCTTCCTCACCCTGCACCTCCTTCCTCCCCATTACTCGCCTTCCTCACCCTGCACCTCCTTCCTCCCCATTACTCACCTTCCTCACCCTGCACCTCCTTCCTCCCCATTACTCACCTTCCTCACCCTGCACCTTCCTCCCCATTACTCGCCTTCCTCACCCTGCACCTCCTTCCTCCCCAATACTCGCCTTCCTCACCCTGCACCTCCTTCCTCCCCATTACTCATCTTCCTCACCCTGCACCTCCTTCCTCCCCATTACTCACCTTCCTCACCCTGCACCTCCTTCCTCCCCATTACTCGCCTTCCTCACCCTGCACCTCCTTCCTCCCCATTACTCATCTTCCTCACCCTGCACCTCCTTCCTCCCCATTACTCACCTTCCTCACCCTGCGCCTCCTTCCTCCCCATTACTCGCCTTCCTCACCCTGCACCTCCTTCCTCCCCATTACTCACCTTCCTCACCCTGCACCTCCTTCCTCCCCATTACTCACCTTCCTCACCTGCACCTTCCTCCCCATTACTCGCCTTCCTCACCCTGCACCTCCTTCCTCCCCATTACTCGCCTTCCTCACCCTGCACCTCCTTCCTCCCCATTACTCGCCTTCCTCACCCTGCACCTCCTTCCTCCCCATTACTCGCCTTCCTCACCCTGCACCTCCTTCCTCCCCATTACTCGCCTTCCTCACCCTGCACCTCCTTCCTTCCCATTACTCACCTACCTCACCCTGCACCTCCTTCCTCCCCATTACTCACCTTCCTCACCCTGCACCTCCTTCCTCCCATTACTCACCTTCCTCACCCTGCACCTCCTTCCTCCCCATTACTCACCTTCCTCACCCTGCACCTCCTTCCTCCCCATTACTCACCTTCCTCACCCTGCACCTCCTTCCTCCCGATTACTCACCTTCCTCACCCTGCACCTCCTTCCTCCCGATTACTCACCTTCCTCACCCTGCACCTCCTTCCTCCCCATTACTCATCTTCCTCACCCTGCACCTCCTTCCTCCCCATTACTCATCTTCCTCACCTTGCACCTCCTTCCTCCCCATTACTCACCTTCCTCACCCTGCACCTCCTTCCTCCCTATTACTCACCTTCCTCACCCTGCACCTCCTTCCTCCCCATTACTCATCTTCCTCACCCTGCACCTCCTTCCTCCCCATTACTCACCTTCCTCACCCTGCACCTTCTTCCTCCCCATTACTCATCTTCCTCACCCTGCACCTCCTTCCTCCCCATTACTCACCTTCCTCACCCTGCACCTCCTTCCTCCCCATTACTCATCTTCCTCACCCTGCACCTCCTTCCTCCCCATTACTCATCTTCCTCACCCTGCACCTCCTTCCTCCCCATTACTCATCTTCCTCACCCTGCACCTCCTTCCTCCCCATTACTCACCTTCCTCACCCTGCACCTCCTTCCTCCCCATTACTCATCTTCCTCACCCTGCACCTCCTTCCTCCCCATTACTCATCTTCCTCACCCTGCACCTCCTTCCTCCCCATTACTCACCTTCCTCACCCTGCACCTCCTTCCTCCCCATTACTCACCTTCCTCACCCTGCACCTCCTTCCTCCCCATTACTCACCTTCCTCACCCTGCACCTCCTTCCTCCCCATTACTCACCTTCCTCACCCTGCACCTCCTTCCTCCCCATTACTCACCTTCCTCACCCTGCACCTCCTTCCTCCCCATTACTCACCTTCCTCACCCTGCACCTCCTTCCTCCCCATTACTCACCTTCCTCACCCTGCACCTCCTTCCTCCCCATTACTCATCTTCCTCACCCTGCACCTCCTTCCTCCCCATTACTCACCTTCCTCACCCTGCACCTCCTTCCTCTCCGCTCTGGGATATTGCAAGTATCTTCGTAAAAATGCTGTTTTTGCTGTGTCTAGGACAGGTCATCCTGAGAGATGGTAATTCCCATGTAACAGTAACAGCAGCTCTGCTGGAAACAAGGCTTTGAAGGTGTCCTAGCTGATGAACCTTTAATGGAATACTTGACGATATTCTCACTGTCCCACTGAAGTCTCACAGCTCGGACTGACACGTTTCAACGCTGTGTACGTGAGCCATCCTGTGGCATGGAATATGACAGGGAACCTAACTTGCTTTTGTTGCAACCGTTTAGCTGTTATGTAGAATATTGTAGCAGCACACAGCTGCTGTATCCAATATTGCTGTATAAAATTTTGTTTTTGCTTCCCCTCCCAGCTGCCAGCGCTAACCTTGACACACCTGCATGCGTCTCCCAGAGGAACCTATCTTCATCACTCACTGCACCACCATCACCACCACCACCACCACACCACCACCACCACCATCATCTTTCCCTGCCTGCACCACCACCACTCTCATCTCTCCCTGCCTGCACCACCACTACTATCATCTATCCCTGCCTGCACCCCCACCACTCTCTTATCTCCCTGCCTGCATCGACACTACCACCACCACTACTCAACCTTCCCTGCCTGCACCACCACTACTCAACCTTCCCTGCCTTCATCACCACTACTCAACCTTCCCTGCCTGCACCACCACTACTCAACCTTCCCAGCCTGCACAACCACTACTCAACCTTCCCAACCTGTACCACCATTATTCAATGTTCCCTGCCTTCACCACCACTATTCAGTCTTCCCTGCCTGCACCACCACTAATCAACCTTCCCTGCCTGCACCACCACTACTCAACCTTCCCTGCCTGCACCACCACTACTCAACCTTCCCTGCCTGCACCACCACTATTGAACCTTCCCTGCCTGCACCACCACTTCTCAACCTTCCCTGCCTGCACCACCACGACTCAACCTTCCCTGGGCCCGCACCACAACTACTCAACCTTCCGTGCCTGCACCACCACTATTGAACCTTCCCTGCCTGCACCACCACTTCTCAACCTTCCCTGCCTGCACCACCACTACTCAACCTTCCCTGCCTGCACCACCACTTCTCAACCTTCCCTGCCTGCACCACCACTACTCAACCTTCCCAGCCTGCATCACCACTACTCAACCATCCCAGCCTTCACCACCACTACCCAACCATCCAGCCTGCACCACCACTACTCAACCTTCCCAACCTGTACCACCACTACTCAACCATCCCAGCCTGCACCACCACTACTCAACCTCCCACCTGTACCACCTCTACTCAACCATCCCAGCCTGCACCACCACATACTCAACCATCCCAGCCTGCACCACACTACTCAAACCTTCCCAACCTGTACCACCACTACTCAACCATCCCAGCCTGTACCACCACTACTCAACCTTCCCAACCTGTACCACCACTACTCAACCATCCCAGCCTGCACCACCACTACTCAACCTTCCCAACCTGTACCACCACTACTCAACCTTCCCAGCCTGCACCACCACTACTCAACCTTCCCAACCTCTACCACCACTACTCAACCTTCCCAACCTGCACCACCACTACTCAACCATCCAGCCTACACCACCACTACTCAACCTTCCGAACCTGTACCACCACTACTCAACCTTCCCAACCTGCACCACCACTACTCAACCATCCCAGCCTGCACCACCACTAATCAACCATCCAGCCTGCACCACCACTACTCAACCTTCCGAACCTGTACCACCACTACTCAACCTTCCCAACCTGCACCACCACTACTCAACCTTCCCTCCTGCACCACCACTACTCAACCATCCCAGCCTGCACCACCACTAATCAACCATCCCAGCCTGCACCACCACTACTCAACCTTCCGAACCTGTACCACCACTACTCAAACCTTCCCAACCTGCACCACCACTACTCAACCATCCCAGCCTACACCACCACTACTCAACCATCCCAACCTGCGCCACCACTACTCAACCTTCCGAACCTGTACCACCACTACTCAACCTTCCCAACCTGCACCACCACTACTCAACCATCCCAACTGCACCACCACTACTCAACCATCCCAACCTGCGCCACCACTACTCAACCTTCCCAACCTGCACCACCACTGCTTAACCTTCCCACCTGCACCACCACTACTCAACCTTCCCAGCCTGCACCACCACTACTCAACCTTCCCAGCCTGCACCACCACTACTCAACCTTCCCAACCTGCACCACCACTGCTTAACCTTCCCAACCCTGCACCACCACTACTCAACCTTCCCAGCCTGCACCACCACTACTCAACCTTCCCAGCCTGCACCACCACTACTCAACTTCCCAACCTGCACCACCACTACTCAACCTTCCCAGCCTGCACCACCACTACTCAACCTTCCCAACCTGCACCACCACTACTCAACCTTCCCAGCCTGCACCACCACTACTCAACCTTCCCAGCCTGCACCACCACTACTCAACCTTCCCAACCTGCACCACCACTACTCAACCTTCCCAGCCTGCACCACCACTACTCAACCATCCCAACCTGCACCACCACTACTCAACCATCCCAACCTGCGCCACCACTACTCAACCTTCCCAACCTGCACCACCACTGCTTAACCTTCCCAACCTGCACCACCACTACTCAACCTTCCCAGCCTGCACCACCACTACTCAACCTTCCCAGCCTGCACCACCACTACTCAACCTTCCCAACCTGCACCACCACTACTCAACCTTCCCAGCCTGCACCACCACTACTCAACCTTCCCAGCCTGCACCACCACTACTCAACCTTCCCAACCTGTACCACCAACTACTCAACCTTCCCAGCCTGCACCACCACTACTCAACCTTCCCAACCTGCACCACCACTACTCAACCTTCCCAACCTGCACCACCACTACTCAACCTTCCCAACCTGCACACCACCACTACTCAACCTTCCCAGCCTGCACCACCACTACTCAACGTTCCCAACCTGCACCACCACTACTCAACCTTCCCAACCTGCACCACCACTACTCACCTTCCCAACCTGCACCACCACTACTCAACCTTCCAGCCTGCACCACCACTAACTCAACCTTCCAGCCTGCACCACCACTACTCAACCTTCCCAACCTGCACCACCACTACTCAACCTTCCCAGCCTGCACCACCACTACTCAACCTTCCCAACCTGCACCACCACTACTCAACCTTCCCAGCCTGCACCACCACTACTCAACCTTCCCAACCTGCACCACCACTACTCCACCTTCCCAGCCTGCACCACCACTACTCAACGTTCCCAACCTGCACCACCACTACTCAAACCTTCCCAACCTGCACCACCACTACTCAACCTTCCCAGCCTGCACCACCACTACTCAACCTTCCCAACCTGCACCACCACTACTCAACCTTCCCACCTGCACCACCACTACTCAACCTTCCCAGCCTGCACCACCACTACTCAACCTATCCCAACCTGCACCACCACTACTCAACCTTCCCAGCCTGCACCACCACTACTCAACCTTCCCAGCCTGCACCACCACTACTCAACCTTCCCACCTGCACCACCACTACTCAACCTCTCCAACCTGCACCACCACTACTCAACCTTCCCAGCCTGCACCACCACTACTCAACCTTCCCAGCCTGCACCACCACTACTCAACCTTCCCAACCTGCACCACCACTACTCAACCTTCCCAGCCTGCACCACCACTACTCAACCTTCCCAGCCTGCACTTCAGTATCGTCACGAACTAGTTCCTACATATTTTCTGCATCCACACTGTCTTCCACTAGCCTCGACGAGATTCTTATAGGGCGTTGCGTTACCTAAGATAGGATATGTACTGCTGACACTCACAGCCTGAATGATTGGCTCATTAACCAGGAGTGGCCTTGTGTCCAGTCCATCAAGACTGGTGGACTGAGCGCATCGATCCAGACTGAGGGACTGATTACCTTAAGCTCCTCTGTTTCCACCGTTCTTCTTTGTGTTGGACTGATGAAGCCTCTGGCTGGCGATACGTTTCCTCACTAACGATTCCAAGTTGTTGCTCAAGTGTCTCATTCTTCAACTTTTCGGTTTTCTGAACCATCACAACAGCAATTTTAATACACCTGTAATACACGTTGTTGATGCTGAGGCATCACTGTAGTGTCAGACACTGTAAGATGACACCATCCTTGTTGATGCTGAGGCATCACTGTAGTGTCAGACACTGTAAGATGACACCATCCTTGTTGATGCTGAGGCATCACTGTAGTGTCAGACACTGTAAGATGACACCATCCTTGTTGATGCTGAGGCATCACTGTAGTGTCAGACACTGTAAGATGACACCATCCTTGTTGATGCTGAGGCATCACTGTAGTGTCAGACACTGTAAGATGACACCATCCTTGTTGATGCTGAGGACATCACTGTAGTGTCAACACTGTAAGATGACCAATCCACTTTTGATGCTGAGGCACCACTGTATGTCAGACACTGCTAAATACACCATCCTTTGACCGCTGAGCACACTGATTCAGACACTTAAATGACACCTGCTTCGATCTACTCCACTTAGTGCCTGCACCACTAACATCAACCTCCAACCTGTAGCAGCACACGTAGTCAACACTTCAGCCATGCACCACCATACCAACGTTGCCAGTCCGTGCAACCACTAATACTCCAACCTTTCCAACCTGCAGCATCACTACTCAACCTTCCCAGCCTGCACCACACTACTTGCACTTCCCAGCCTGCACTTCGTATCGTCACGAATAGTTCTACATATTTTTCTGCATCCACACTGTATTCCACAGCCTGACGAGATTCCTCTTGGTTGACGTTGCGGTTACCTGATAGGTCGAACGTAAGATGACATCACATCCTGAATGATTGGCTCATGTAACCAGGAGTCTTAATATGTGGCCCTTGTTGTCCAGTCCTATGTCAGACACTGGTGGACATTGTGCATCGATCCATACTGAGGACATAACTTAATTAACCTCCTTGTTTCCACCGTTCTTCCTTTGTATTGTAGACTGATGAAGCCTCTGTGTGGGGCGATACGTTTCTACACTAACGATCCAAGTTGTTGTCAAGTGTCTCATGTCTTCAACTTGTACGGTATTCTGAACCATCATGTTGACAGCATCATTTTAATACACCTGTAAATAACACGTTGTTGATGCTGAGGCATCACTGTAGTGTCAGACACTGTAAGATGACACCATCCTTGTTGATGCTGAGGCATCACTGTAGTGTCAGACACTGTAAGATGACACCATCCTTGTTGATGCTGAGGCATCAGTGTTGTGTCAGAACAATGTAAGAGATGACTAGCGCATCCTGTTGATGTCAGAGGCATCATGTAGTGTCAGACACTGTAAGATGACACCATCCTTGTTGATGCTGAGGCATCAGTGTAGTGTCAGAGAGTGTCAGAGACTCTTAAGATGACACCACACTTGTTGATGCACAGACATCAGTAGATGTGTCTGAGATCAATATAGTGTCAGAGAGATCACTATAGTGTCAGAGAAATCACTATAGTGCCAGAGATCACTATAGTGTCAGAGAGATCACTATAGTGTTAGAAAGATCACTATAGTGTCAGAGATCAGTATAGTGTCAGAGTTTAGTATAGTGTCAGAGAGATCACTATAGTGTCAGAGATCACTATAGTGTTAGAGAGATCACTATAGTGTCAGAGATCATTATAGTGTCAGATCAGTATAGTGTCAGAGAGAACACTATAGTGTCAGAGATCACTATAGTGTCAGAGAAATCATTATAGTGTCAGATCAGTATAGTGTCAGAGAGATCACTATAGTGTCAGAGATCAGTATAGTGTCAGAGAGATCACTATAGTGTCAGAGATCAGTATAGTGTCAGAGAGATCATTATAGTGTCTAGAGAATCAGTATAGTGTCAGTCAGAGAGTAGTCATTTAGTAGTGTCAGATCACTATAGTGTCAGAGAGATCATTATAGTGTCAGATCAGTATAGTGTCAGAGAGATCACTATAGTGTCAGATCAGTATAGTGTCAGTGAGATCATTATAGTGGCAGATCAGTATAGTGTCAGAGATCACTATAGTGTCAGAGATCAATATAGTGTCAGAGATCAATATAGTGTCAGAGAGATCACTATTGTGTTAGATCACTATAGTGTCAGAGATCAATATAGTGTCAGAGATCAATATAGTGTCAGAGAGATCATTATAGTGTCAGATCAGTATAGTGTCAGAGATCACTATAGTGTCAGATCAGTATAGTGTCAGTGAGATCATTATAGTGGCAGATCAGTATAGTGTCAGAGATCACTATAGTGTCAGAGATCACTATAGTGTCAGAGATCAATATAGTGTCAGAGAGATCACTATTGTGTTAGATCACTATAGTGTCAGATCACTATAGTGTCAAAGGTTTAACACTGAGACCATGGCTTGTTTATAAGATACTTGTATAACACCCGGGTTTCGCCAGTCAGTGATTTTTTAATCCAATAGAGAGAATAAATATTGGAGAAGGGTGGAAGTGGAGAAGTAATTTGAGGTGATCAGTCCCTCAGTCTTGATGGTGTGTTTCCTGCAGTGACTTCAAGACGTCAACAAGAGAGAGACCTGAGTGATAATGGTTTACGAGAGACTGACTGGGCTCTATTGACGTAATTGTTAAGCCTAGCAAGACACAGGAAGCCTAGTTAGCCTGTGAGAACGCCCTGGCTTAGCCCTGGGAAGGAACATGTTTAGTAATTGACAAGTTAATTAGCTTAGAAGACAACACTGTTAGTGTCAGTATATCTAGATGTGCTCCTGGTAATCCCTTTGGTACCTAGTTCCTAGCTTGTTTGTGTATGTGTATGTTCTTGAACTACCAATGGAAATAAATCACTCTGACTTTTTTGGGGGTTATCCTAGGTAATCTACACATCTGCTGCTATGTATGATAATTTATGTATCTATGTTTATGTGTACCGGTAACTGAATAAAATTACTTACCGTCCACATAATGGATGTGGCGTGTACAGTAAACTAGCCACTTCGTCGCCAAAATCTATGTCAAAATTCAAGAAAGCTATATTAACCAAGCTTCACTGAGCAAAAGTGTTATGGCAAGAGTTATGGCCCCTTTAATGTAAGCAGAGAGACAACATGCCCACTTGTAATCCCTCTCTGGGATCCACTTTAATATTCCCTATTCCCTCTTGGGCTTCCCATCCCCTTCCCCTAATGAATGTATCGAGTGTACTGTAACGTTTCTGTGTATTCTTTTTATCTATAGTTGTGTAATAATTCGTTATAATGATCCCCTGCGTATGAACATTATTTTCCGGAAATACTGCGCAAGAATTACCTACCAGGAAGTGTATTAATATGTTGGTATTATCTTGCCCTCCTCCTCTTCCTCTCTGGTATTATCTTGCCCTCCTCCTCTTCCTCTCTGGTATTATCTTGCCCTCCTCCTCTCCTCTCTGGTATTATCTTGCCCTCCTCCTCCTCCTCTCTGGTATTATCTTGCCCTCCTCCTCTTCCTCTCTGGTATTAGCTTGCCCTCCTCCTCCTCCTCTGGTATTATCTTACCCCTCCTCCTCCTCCTCTCTGGTATTATCTTACCCTCCTCCTCCTCTTCCTCTCTGGTATTATCTTACCGTCTTTCTCCTCCTCCTCCTCTGGTATTATCTTACCCTCCTCCTCCTCCTTCTCCTCTCTGGTATTATCTTACCCTCCTCCTCCTCTTCCTCTCTGGTATTATCTTACCGTCTTTCTCCTCCTCCGCCTCTCTGGTATTGTCTTACCCTCTTCTTCCTTCTCCTCCTGCCTTCATTATGGAGTGGTTGTTTCAGAAATTAAGACGTATTAGCAGTGTATCCCGTCATCCGTCGGGGATTATTGTCTCATTGCTCCTCTTCCTGTGTAACAGCCGCTTATATGACAGAGTCACCGACAGGTAGATTACAGATAGACTACAGGTAGTCTCCTACTGTCGACACACTGGATACAGGATGCACAGTAACCTAGCCACCACTATCCACAGGATACCTTTGCCTTTGTCTTTGATGGGTTTCGAGAGTCTTCTTACTGCCGCAGCTCTTCTCTGGGTCAGGCTTGTCTGGTGTTTGCCTGGTCAACCAGCCTCTTGCTGGAGAGAAATGGTATACAGTATCGACAAGATGGGAACAGTGACACAAATCCACACATCTACAACACAACTTTCCTCAAAGATTTGTTAAGTTATACCATGAATTAAGGAAGGATCCTAGACTTCACCTTACGAAACAGAAGAAAATGCGATAGTAATTATGGACAAGGTAGATTGTAGTGGAAAAATAAACATGTTATTAGAAGACAGAGAAACTTACGTGCCTCTTAAAGAGCACTGAGTAGGCGACACGCACTCGTGTCACTGTTTACAAGCTGTTGCTGCAAGCAGCCCCACTGACCCACATATCCATCACGTCCTGATTGATGTGCTACTTGTCCGAAGTAATTGTATAGTTTCCTCTCGAAGATTTCCACACTTGTTTGAAGTGTATCTGATATCTTCTGGTAAGTTGCCTGGGACCGCACATGTCGATATAATGTTCTCTTAAAAAAGAATAACGATTTTATTTCTTTGCAAAGGTTACAGTGTGTAATTACAGTTTTGATTTGTTAAGTACAAAGAAAGCCACTGTCAGGCCGGGCATTTCGGGCAGAATCTTTCCCCCCGGGATCGAACCGGGGACCTTTCGCGTTTGAGGCGCACGTGATAACCACTACACTACGTACCCTCCACGGCGCCCCTGCTCTTCACCGAGTTTATTTTACACTTCCTTCCATCTCCATCTCTCTCTCTCTCTCTCTCTCTCTCTCTCTCTCTCTCTCTCTCTCTCTCCTCTCTCTCTCTCTCTCTCCTCTCTCTCTCTCTCTCTCTCTCTCTCTCTCTCTCTCTCTCTCTCTCTCTCTCTCTCTCTCTCTCTCTCTCTCTCTCTCTCCCTCCCCCCCCCTCTCTCTCTCTCTCCAGTATGTTGTTATGGCCGTGTGTTGGTTCCACACCTCAAGTACCTTCCACATATATGTTACCACGAGTTACACAATTGCAATAACACAATTGCAAACCCATCACCAAACTTCCCTATGTTGTATACAAATATACCTAATTTGATGAATCTTATTAGAGGCAGTTGGCCCAGTACTGGTTAACGCACTGGCCTGTGAGTTTTACGACTCACTTGCCATGGGTTCAACCCCCACCCGTTCCCTGATGTTATCATAAGGTTGGGGAGGTACGATAAACTGGCTGCGTAGATGCCAAAATGTAAATAATATTTTTGCTATGCATAAACCTTAACTTTGTTTTCCCCCTTCTGCATCGCTGCTACTTACACTTCCTGTGTATATTAGTGTTAGAGAATTAGAACCTAAGGGACACTGGTGAAATACCCGGGTGAGTCAAGACTTACTAGCAAGTCTCATTACGCCTGTTGCTCATGTTCACTTAGAAGCAAAGAGGTACCTAGGTATTAGTCTTCTAGCACCTGTTGTGCTTGTTTACCTAGCAGTGCTCCTATTGTTAGTCGAATATTGTAGGTCGCATCTTATGGGTGTATATATCCGTAGTGGAGGGAAGGCGGGGTAGGGGTCATCCTAGGAAGGGTTGGAGGGAAGGGGTAAAGGCGGCTTTGTGTGCTAGGAGCTTGAACATTTAGCAGGCATGTGTAAAAATGTTAGCTGGGAGTGATTGGAGGTAAACGGTTGTTAGACTTAAGTGCTTTTGGGAGGGGTGGCAAGGGAAATGAAAGATTAGGAAAAGCCGTTACCCCGGATTTGGGAGTCCAGGGGGGGAATTTCAGTGCCTGCACTCTAAAGGGGGGGGTGGGTATTGCAGTTTGAGTGAAGGTGGCACGCCTTTGGCATGACAATGATGGAGTGAAGGATGGTACACACACACCACACACCACACCACCCACACACACACAACACACAACACACACACACACACACACACAACACCAAACATACACACACAACAACACAACACACACACACACACAACACACACAACAACACACACACACACACACACAACACACCACACACACCACACACAACACACACTAACACACCACACATAACACACACACAACACAACCCCCCACACACACACACACACACACCCAACACAACACACACACCACACCCAACCACACACCCCCACACACACCACAAAACACACTGCACTAAGCTAACTACATAGAATATAAGTCACTTACCTGTCACAAAGGACATGAGGAAGGGGTTGAAGCTAGGGTGGTGACTAGGCCCTGTGGGGCCACGCCTATTACAGGGCCCACCTGGGGGGGATGCCCCCCCAGGGGCGCCCGGGAACACCCCCATCACCACCAGTTCCCCCACCCCCACCAGCAGCACCAACACTGCTGTAACCTCGGGAAACCCCACCTCCACCACGTGCTGTGGCCACGGTGTCAGTATGGTTCTCGGTCATCCACCAGGCCCCCGTGTCCGTGGCTGGTGGTTAGAGCAGGTTGATGGGGTTGTGGTGGGTTTTGCAGCCATTACAAGTTCAAATTTATCACCCCAAATACCCCTTCAGTGTGATGGAGGGGTCAAAACCGGGTCACACCGGGCAAAACAGTTAAAGGTAAGACGGGTTAACCGGGTAAACAAAGTCAAGTTAAACCAGGTCAACCAATTTAAAACCGGGTAACCAGGTTAAACCGGGTTTACACCGATTAAAAGAGGACACTCCGGTTTAAACCAGGTACAAAAGATTTAACCAGGTACACGAAGTTAAACCAGTACAACAAGTTAATCCAGGTCCACCAAGTTATTTTATCACACTAAATTAATCCAGGTCACGCCCAAATTAAAACCGGTCCTTTATTTTGCCGGGCATACCAAGTTTTCCAGGTCACACCCGTTTTAAAAACGCCACTAATTCACATAATCTTACACAGTATTGTCAACTAGTTTTTTTTTCCGGTTTTCACTTGCTTAGTTAATATTATGAGGAATATTCCCTTTAGTAACCCGTTTAACCCGCCCTTTCACGATTAAAGGAAAATATTGAAATGTGTCCCTAAAACTCCATATATTTGACTTTTATTCCCACTAAAAAGTTACGTTTTCTCATAAACGTGTTATTTTCAGTAAATTTAATTTCCCGTATATTTCTCAGTAAATCGTGTATATTTCTCATAAATCGTCGTATATTTCTCAGAAAATACGGGCGTATATTTCTCAGTAAATTTGTTTTTTGTAAAATATTTTTCAGTAAATCGTCGTATATTTCTCAGTAAAAGTGTTATTTCTCGTAACTCGAAGTATTTTTCAGTTATTTTGTTGGTAATATTTGTTGAGAGTTATTTGCCTGTGAAGAATACTAGGGCGCACATTCACAAACTTGGGGCATCATTACAAATTCTTTTTGGCGCATCATTCACAAACTAGTGGGGATCTTCACAATTAGTGGCGCATCTTCACAATACTAGAGGGCATCATTCACAATATAAGGGGCCCCTCATTCACAAAATAGTGGCGCATATCAAATATAGGGCAACATTCACAATACTAGGGGCGCAAACATTCACAATAAAGGCGTCTTCACAATCTAGGGCGCAATTACAATTAAATGGGTTTTGGGGGTCATTCACAATACTATGGCATCATTCCAATCAAGGGGCATCATTCACAAAATTTGGCGCATCATTCACAATACTAGGGCGTCATTTACAAAACTATGGCGCACATTCACAAAATAGAGGCGCATCATTTTCCAATACTAGGGGCGCTCATTCACAATTAGTGGGCATCATTTACAATACTAGGGCGCTTTATTACAATACTAAGGGCATCATTACAATATGGGCGCATCATTTAAAATACTAGTGGGCATATTCACAATTTTAGGCGCTCATTCACAAAATAGGGGGCCCTTCCAAAATTCACAATACTAGGGCGCTCATTTACAAAACTAGTGGGCTCATTTACAATATATGGGCCCCTCATTCCAATACTTTGGCGACATTTACAATACTGGGCCATCTTCACAATATAGTGGCGCATATTCCAAAAATTTTTTTTAGGGCGCTCATTCACAATACTATGGGGCATCATCACAAAACTATGGCGCCATTCACAATACATGGGCCACTTCACAATATAGTGGGCTCTTCACAAACTAGTGGGATCATTCACAATACTAGGGCGCATCATTCACAATACTTGGGATCTTCACATATAGTGGCGATCATTACAAAACTGGGCACTTCACTTTCCCCAAAATTACTAAGGGGCCATCATTCACAAAACTAGGGCGCACATTCACAATTAGGGGCTTTATTCACTACTAGTGGCGCATATTACAATACTGTGGCGCACATTCACAATACTAGTGGGCCCTCATTCACAATACTGTGGGCATCATTTACAATACTAAAAGGGGCTTTTTCACAATCTATGGGCATCATTTACAAAACTGGGGCCATCATTTACAATCTAGTGGGCATCATTCACAATACTAGTGGGGATCATTCACAATTAGAGGCGCTCATTCCCCAATACTAGGGCGCTCATTACAATACTAGGGGGCATCTTCACAAAACTAGGGCGCATCATTAAATACTAGGGGATCATTCCAATATAGAGGCGCAATTTTTACAATTTTAGGGGCATCATTCACAATACTAGGGCAATTTTATTACAATATATGGCGCATCTTAACAATATATGGCCTCATTCACAAAAATGGGCATCATTTACAAATGTGGCGCATCATTTCCCAAAACAGTGGGCCCCTCATTCACAATATGGGCCATCATTCCAATACTGTGGCGCACATTCACAATACAGGGCCATCCAATTTCTAGTGGGCATCATTACAATTATGGCGCATCTTCACTACAGTGGGCTCATCACAAACTGGGGCATCATTCACAATCTGGGCGCATCATTTACAACTAGGGGCCCTCATTCCAAAACAGTGGGCATCATTCACAAACTGTGGCGCATCATTCACAATACTAGTGGTGCTCATTCACAAACTGTGGGGCATCATTACAATACAGGGGCGCATCATTCACAAAACTAGTGGGCATTCCCCTTCACATTCCTAATGGCCATCATTACATACTGTTGGGGATCATTCACAATACTAGTGGGGCCCCATTCCAATACTTGGGGCATCATTCCAATACTTGGGTCATTAAATCTGTGGGCATCATTCACAATACGGGGCGTCATTCAAATATAGTGCGCATTTCACAAAACTTTTTGGGGGGCATCATTCACATATAGTGGGGCATCATTCAAATACTAGGGCCCTTTTTCCCCAAAATAGGGCCATCATTCACAAAACTAGTGGCGTCATTCCAATATAGTGGGGTCATTACAATACTAGGGCGAAACATTCACTTTTATGGGCATCATTCCAAACTAGTGGCGAAACATTCACAAAACTAGTGGGGTCATTCACAATATAAGGGCAATCATTCCAAAACGGGCGCATATTCAAATACTAAGGGGGCATCATTCACAATCGTGGGATCATTCACAATACTAAGGGGGCATCATTCACAAAACTAGGGCCTCTTCACAATACTAGGGGCATTTCAAAATTTTACAAACTGTGGCGCCATTCACAATACTAAAGGCGCATCATTCACAAATTGTGGCGCATCATTTCCCAAAACTTGGGCGCATCATTCCCAATTAGTGGGCATCATTCAAATACTAGGGCGCATCATTTTACAATAAAGGCGCATCATTCACAATACTAGGGCGCACATTCAAATATGTGGGGATCTTCACAATCTTGGGGAAAAAAAACCCCCCCCCCCCCCCCCCCCCCCCCCCCCCCCCCCCCCCCCCCCTGGGGCATCATTCACATTTAAAATGGGCATCATTCACAATACTAGTGGCGTCATTCACAATACTGGGGCATATTCCCAAAACTAGGGCATCATTACAATACTAGGCGCATCATTCACAATCAGTGGGATCATTCAAATACTAGGGCGCATCATTTACAATACAAGGGGGCCCTATTCAAATTTTCAGTGGGGCATCTTACAAAACTAGGGCGCATCATTCCAAAACTAGGGCGCTCTCAAATACTAGAGGCGCTCATTCACAACTTTGGGGGCACATTCCAATACTAGGGCGCATCATTTACAATACTGGGCGAAACATTCACAATATAGGGGCTCATTCACAATACTAGAGGGGCTCTTCACAATATAGGGGCATCATTTACAAAAACATGCGCATCTTCACAATATAGTGCTCATTTACAATACTAGAGGCGCATCATTCAATACTTTTCGCATCATTCACAAATAGGGATCTTCACAAAACTAGTGAGCATCATTACAAACAGGGGGCGCATATCACAAACTAGAGGCGCATCATTCACAAAACAGTGGCGAACATTCACAATACTAGGGCGCATCATTCACATACTAAGGGGGGGGCATCATTCCAATACTAGGGCGCATATTCACAAAATGGGCGCATATTTAAATACTTGGGCATCATTCCAAAAAAGGGCCAATTAAAAAATCGTTTACGGGGAACCCCAAACTAGGGGTACACAATACTAAGGGAAAAATCTTTGGGTAACCCTTTTAGGGCGACATTTCCCCCGAGGGCATCATCCAAAAAATGGGGTCAACTTTAGGGGCCTTACAAACTGGGGGCATTACTTTGATTATTAAAAATTTAAAGGGTCACACAAACTAATGGATCACACATATTGGGGAATTCACAAACCTTTTGGACCCAACTTGGGTTTAAAAACACGTCAAAAAATGGGAATTTTTAAAAATTTGGGGAACAAACTAGTCCCCAAATTAAAATATCCCCTTAAAAAATTTGGGGGAAAAAACTAATGGGAATTTACAAAGTGGCGCTCACCATAAAATGGCGAAATTAAAAAGGGATCATTCCAAAACAGGGGGCCAATTCAAATACAGGGGCATCTTCCCCAAACTGGGGAATTAAAAATAGTGGGAATTCCAAAAAAGGGATTTAAAAACTTGGGGTCTTTAAAACGGGGGGAATTCCATAATAGGGGGCCTTTAAATAATTGGACACATTACAAATGCGGGGAAAAAACTTGGGGTTTAAAAAAGAGGGGCACTTAAAAAGGGCGCAATTCCAAACTAGTATATTCCAAATAGACGATATTAAAAAGTGGAACACAAATCGGGTATATTCACAAACTAGTGGGCCCTTTACAAATTTTGGCCCCTCCCAAAAATTTGGCTCCAATATATGGGCCCCTAAATTGTGGGGAAAAACAAAATAAGGGGTTTAAAATTTGGGCCATTTAAATACATCCCTTTTAAATCTTCCTATTAAAAAAGTGGCCTATTACAAAATTATTGGGTTTACAAAATAGGGGAAACCTGTCGAATTTACAATGTGGGATATTAAATAAGGGGTAAAACAATCCCGGGGAATTCCAAAAGGGGGCCATATTAAATTAGGGGGGAATATTAAAATAGAGGGCCCCTTAAAATATGGTTGGAAAAAATTGGGGTATTCCAAAAAGTGGACATTTCCTTTTGGTTTTTGGGCTAACTTTGGGTTTCAAAATTTTGTGGGGTATTACAAAATTGTGGGGTATTTAAAGGGACTTCCCAAACGGGGGGTTTTCTTTGGGGCCCTTAAATTGGGTTTTCAAATTGAGGGGATTATTTAAAGGCGCTATCCAAACAGGCGTCATTTTACTTTTGGGTCTTTAAAAAATTTTGGGAATATTCAATTAGTGGGTTTCCCAAAAAGTGGAATTTAAAAAATTTGGGAATTAAATATGAGGCCAATTCCAAAACAAGGGTTTAAAAAGAGGGTATTAAAAAAGGGGCTATTACCCAAAGGGGAATTCCCAAAATTTTGGGGGAAATTTAAAAAAGGGGCCAAAACTAACGATCTTCACAAACAGGGGATACCAATAAAAGGGCCACCTAATTTTGGGAAATTAAATTTGGGGTAAGTTGGGGATCTTAAATTGGGGGATAAAGGGTGTGGGATTGATGCTAGGATGGGGGGTTTGAAGGGTTTCATAATTGATGCTAGGAGGGGTGGGGTTTAAAGGGGTGTCAGGATTGATGCTAGGATGGTGGGGTAAAGGGGTTGGTCGGGGATTGATGCTAGGATGGGGGAAAATGAAGGGTGTCAGGATTGATGCTAGGATGGGGGGATAAAGGGTGTCAGGATTGAGGTAGGTTTGGGGGTGTAAAGGGTGTCAGGAATGATGTTTGGATGGTGAGGTGTAGGGTGTCGGGGTTTAAAGGGTTTAGGGTGAAGGGGTTTTTCGGGAAAAAGGGATGGTAGGGGGGAAGGGTTTGTCAGGAATGATGGTGGGGGTAAAGGGGTTTGTCAGGGGTGGTTGGGGATGGTAGGGTGAAGGGGTTTTTCGGGGAAATGTTGTAGGATGTGGGTTTGAAGAGTTTTTGGGAATGATGTAGGATGGTAGGGTGAAGGGGGGTCGGGTTTTTTTGCTAGGTGGTGGGGGTGAAGGGTTTTAAGGAAGGGATGTGGGGATGGTGGGGTTAAAGGGTCCCCGGGAATAATGTTTGGATGGTATTTTTGAAGGGTGTCGGGAATGATGCTAGGTTGGTAGGGTAAAGGGGTTTGTCGGGGAATGATGTAGGAGGGTTTAGGCTGGAGGGTTAGGAATTTGTTTGGATGGGGAGGTGAAGGGTTTTCAGGAATGGGGTAGGGTGAAGGGTGTCGGGAAATGTGTTAGGATGGTAGGGTAAAAGGGTGTCGGAAAGGATGCTAGGATTATGGGGTGAATGGTGTCAGGAATGATGCTGGGGATTATGGGGTTTAAGGGTGTCAGGAATGATCCCTTGGGGATGGTGGGGTTTAAAGGGGTTTTTTGTAAAGGAATGAGGGCTGGGATGGTAAGGTAAAAGGGGTGTCGGGAATGATGTTTGGGAGGGGTGGGGGTGAAGGGTTGTAGGAATGATGTTAGGATGGTACGGGGGAAAGGGTTTGTCAGGAATGATTCAAGGATGGTAGGGTGAAAGGGTTTGTCAGGAATGATGCTGGGGGTGGCAGGGTAAAGGGGTTTGTCAGGAATGTTTTTTGGGGAGGGTTGGGGTAAAGGGGTGGCAGGGAATTGTGCTGGTGGTAGGGTAAAGGGTGTCGGAATGATGTTTAGGAGGGTTTGGTTTGGGGGGTGTCAGGAATGATGTTTAGGATGGTAGGGTGAAGGGTTTTTCAGGAAAGGGATGCTAGGATGGTATTTTAAAGGGGTTTGTCGGGAATTGATGCTAGGTTTGAAAAGGGTAAAGGGGTTTGTCAGGAATGATGTAGGATGGTAGGGTTGAAGGGTTTTTGGAATGATGCTAGGATGGTAGGGGAAAAGGGGTTTTGTAAAGGAATGATTTTTGGATGGTAGGGTGAAGGGTTTCAGAATGATGTTGGAGGGTTTGGGGTTAAAGGGTGTCGGGAAATGTTTGTTAGGAGGGTAGGGGTGAAGGGTGTCGGGAATGGGGTTAGGATGGGGGGGTTTGAAGGGTGTCGGGAAATTGATTTTTAGGATGGGGGTTTTTAAAGGGGTTTTGTCGGGAAATTGATTTTTAAGGATGGTGGGGTGAAGGGTTGGGAGGAAGGGGGGAAGGGAGGGTTTTTGGGGGGGGGTAAAAAAGGGGGGTGGAAAAAGGGTTTTTTGGGATGGGGGGGGTAAAGGGGTTGTCGGGAATGAGCAAGGTGGTAGGGGGGAAGGGTGGCGGGGAATGGGGGGTTTTTAGGAGGGTTTGGGTTTGAAGGGTGTCAGGAATGATGCTAGGATGGCAGGGTAAAGGGGTTTGTGGGAATGATCCCAAGGAGGGTGGGTGAAGGGTGGCAGGAAGAGCTAGGGGTTGGGTGAAAGGTGTCAGGGAATTATGTTGGGGGGGGTTTGGGGTTTGGAAGGGGTGTCGGGAAATGTGTTAGGAGGGTGGGGTTTAAAAAGTTTAGGAATTTATTTTAAAGGATGGTAGGGTAAAGGGGTGTCGGGGAATTGATGTTAGGATGGTAGGGTGAAAGTTGTCAGGAATTATTTTTGGGGGTTTGGGGGAAAGGGGGTTCGGGGAATTTTGTTAGGATGGTTGGGGTAAGGGGTTTTGTCAGGAATTATGTTAGGAGGGTGGGGTTTAAAGGGGGTGTGGGAAATTTTTGTTAGGAGGGTTAGGGTGAAGGGTGTAGGAATTATGTTAGGATGGTAGGGGAAAAGGGTGTCAGGAATTATTTTTAGGATGGTAGGGTAAAATTTGTAAAGGGAATTATGTTAGGATGGAGGGGGAAGGGTGTCGGGAAAATTTAAAAAAAAATTTTTTTTAGGGTTTGGTAGGGGGGAAGGGGTTTGCCAGGAATTATGTTAGGAGGGTGGGGTGAAGGGTGTGGGGAAATTTTGGGTTAGGTTTGGTAGGGGGGAAGGGTCGGGAAATTTAGTTAGGTGGTAAGGTAAAAGGGTTGTGGGAAATTATTTTAAAGGAAAGGGTTTTGGGGTTGAAAGGTGTCGGAATTTTGTTGGGTTTGGTAGGGGGGGAAGGGTGTCAGGAATGATGTTAGGATGGTAGGGTGAAAAAGGTGTCAGGAATTATGTTAGGGGGAAAGGGTGAAGGGTGTTCGGAAAAAAAAAGTACGGGAAAAAAAATATCACAAAAAATTTTTAAAAGTCACAATTTTTGCTAAGGAAAAAAAGTAAAGGGGAAAAAGGTCACATTTTATTGAGGTTAGTTGGGCCCTTTTGACTTTTTTCCTGTGATTTTTTTTCCCTGAGACTTTTTTCCTGTGATTTTTTTTCCTGTGATTTTTTCCCGGGGTCCGGGGAAAAAAGGCGATTGTATGGCTGACAAAGCCCCTGAGCGACCCCGGGGAAAACTGCCCCCAAAACCGTGTAGGGTTCAAGGTTTGGCCTTTATTCCAAAACAAGATTTTTTTGGGGGGCTTGTATGGAGCTGTGAAAAGCTTTACCTTGATTTCAAAAAGGGCTCTACACAGAGCGAAAAAATCGGTCAAGAAAAAACCTTTTTTTGGGTTTTTTGTTTTGTGGGGGACCGTAAAGGGGGGAAAACCCACTGTGAAAACTTTACCAAAAAAAGATTTTTACAAAAGAAAAACTAATTTTGGGAAAACTCTTTGGGAAAAAAATTGTTCCGTAAGGTAAACCCAACTGACATAGCAACTCTAAATTTAAATTTAAGTAAAGATTGTTCTGAGTCAAGATAAAGTTTGGTCGCCTTTACTGAGGTTACGATATCCAGTTTAATTACCCCGAGTCGGGCGAAATCCAGTTTTGAAGCTAATTTTAAACCCCGGGCACCTCAGAGGTTTTAAAAACATATGTTTGAGGGACGGGTTTTGTTAAAAAAATAAAACATTGTTGAAAAAAAAAGGGGGGCGGTGGGGGGGGGGGTTTCATGGTGTTCACTTGTTCCCAGGTCATCCCGGGGAGTTTTCATGCTCTCATTTGGGCCCACCTTAGTCCCGGGGGAGGGGTTCATAAAGTTCATTGTCCCCAGGTCATCCGGGGGAGTTAATGGTGTTAATTTTAAACCGGTCATTTCCGGGGGTTTTCATGCGGGTTCACTTGTCACCCCCTTAGTACCGGGGGGTGTTCTTTGGATCATTTGGGTCCCCAAAGGGTCACTACCGGGGAGTGTTCATGGTGTTCACTTGTCCCCAGGTCACTCCCGGGGAAGTGTTCATGGTGTTCACTTGTCCCAGGTCACTCCCGGGGGAGTGTTCATGATGTTCACTTGTCACCACCAAAACTACGGGGAGGTTCTTGTTTTTTCCTTGTCCCCAGGTCACTCCCGGGGAGTTTTTCAGGGCTGTTCACTTGTAACCAGGTAAATCCCGGGAAGTGTTTCATGATTTTTTCCCCACTTTTTCCCCGGTAAATTCCGGGGGAGTGTTCTTGATGTTAATTGTCCCCGGGGTCATCCCGGTGGGGGGTTCATGGGTTTTCCCTTGCCCAACCAGGTCATCCCGGGGAGTTTTCATGATGTTCACTTGCCCACCCCTTACTAGGGGTTTTGGGGGGTTCATGATGTTCATTTGGCACCCCTTTTACTCCCGGGGGATTTTCATGTGTTCACTTGTCACCGGGCACTCCCGGGGAGTGTTCAGCCTGTTCACTTTCCCCAAAGGTCATACGGGAGTTTCATGCTTTTCCCAAATTGTCTCAGGTAAACTCCCGGGAGTGTTCAGGCTGTTAAATTGTCCCCAAAGGTAAACTCCCGGGGAGTGTTCAGGGTGCTTTCACTTGTCCCGGGTTTCACTCCCGGGGAGTGTTCATGATGTTCACTTGTTCCAGGTCATCCCGGGGAGTTTTAATGGGGTTCACTTGTAACCACCTTACTACGGGGAGTGTTCATGATGTTTCACTTGTCCCCGGGTCACTCCCGGGAGTGTTCATGCTGATCACTTGTCACCAGGTCATTACCGGGAGTTTTTCATGATTTTTCACTTGTCACCCCCTTTACTCCCGGGGAGGGGTTATGCTGTTCACTTAAAAACCGGGCCTACGGGGAGTGTTCATGCTGTTCATTTGTCACCAGGTACTCCGGGAGTTTTCCCATGCTGTTATTTGTCCCCAGGTAAATCCCGGGAGTGTTCATGATGTTCACTTTTTAACCAGGTCACTTCGGGGGGGTTTTATGTTTTTTCACTTGTCACCAGGTCACTCCCGGGGGATTGTTATGGTGTTAAACTTTTTACCAGGTCCAATCCCGGGGGAGTGTTCATGGTGTTATTGCCCCCCACCGGGTCATTTCCCGGGAGGTGTTCTGATGTTCACTTTTTCACCAACATATTTCGGGGATTGTTCATAAATGTTAATTAAAAACCGGGTTTCCATTTCCCGGGGGAAAGTGTTCTTTGGGGTTTCACTTGAAAAACCGGGGTCCCCTCCCGGGGGAAGAAGTTTTTCATGATTTTTTTTCACTTGTCTCCAGGTCCTCCCCGGGGGTGTTAAAAATGCTTGTTATTTTGTCCCAGGTCACTACCGGGAGGGTTCTTGGTGTTCATTGGTAACGGGGCACTTCCGGGAGTGTTCATGATGTTCATTTGTCCCCACCTTACAAAGGGGAGGGGTTCATGATGTTAAATGTCACCAGGTCACTACCGGGGAGTGTTCATGGTGTTCACTTGTCACCAGGTCATTTCCCGGGGGAGTGTTCATGCTGTTTTTTTCCCCCCTTATTCCCGGGGAGTGTTTTGTGTTCATTTGTCACCGGGGTAAACTACCGGGATTGTTAAGGCTTTTTAACTTGTCACCAGGTCATACCGGGGAGTGTTCATGCTGTTCACTTGTCCCGGGTCCCCTACCGGGGAGTTTTCATGATGTTCACTTGTCCCGGGTTTAAATACCGGGAGTGTTCTTTGATGAAAAACTTGTGGAAATATAAAACACAAAGGGTTAAAATTTGTGATCCTTTAGACAACGTTTCACCCACAAAAGTGGGTTTTTTAAAATTTCACACACGGATCTACCTGGGGTTGGAAGGTTTAAAGAAAAAGTATTTATAGTAAGTTCAGAAGTTGAGGTCAGGTGGAGGGAAAGTTGCATCTGTTGATTACCCGGGGGGGGTTATAGGGTTTTTGGGAAACTTTGGGAGGGGTATTGGACAAGGTTTTAGACCTTTTTGCAGTGTTTTATGTTTTATGGGGATTTGCGATTTAAGAAGTTTCTTGGCGAGTGGGTTTTGCTTGTTTTTAGAAGCCAAATTTTTTGGTTTTAAAATTTTTGGTTATTTTGAGATAAGCGATGATTCCAGGATTTTTTTTTTTTTTGTATTTTAGTGTTGTCTTCGTTGGCCCATAAAATCTTTAGGGTTAAATGTAGGTTTAAATTTAAAAGACCCATTTAAAGGGCAAAATTTCCAATTAATTAATGACCCAGATTTCCTCCCAAAAATCTCAAAACAATTCCCAAGTGGGGAAAACCCTTTCTAAAAATTTTCTTCAAAGGATTCGCCGCATTTGAGGAGCTCAGAAAAAGGGAAGAAAATTCTGCAACCAATGCCCACAACCCCCGACCTGCCAGAATGTTCGGCCTGCCAAAGACTCCAAGCTTGGGTTTTCCCCCTGAGGCCCATATCCTCGGGAATAGGCCCGTGCTCCCCACCAACCTCAGGAATTCTCGCCAAACACCTCTCAAAAAATCTTGGGAAATAAACCCGTCCAGCCATCCCCAAAACCCCGGTTGATCTTCTCCAAACGCAAACGCAACATCAACATAGGGAAAAAGAAACTTTTCCCGCCCTTCGTCCCCGGGTTCCCTAATTTACCAAAATACCTATACACAAGCCATCGATTCTTTCGCCCGGAAAATTGCGATTCACTTTTATTTTCCCATTCCAGCCCCGATTTCATCGCCTTGTTGAATTATTTTGGGTGCTTTACGTGTTTCCCTTCCCAAAATCACCCTTTTTTCAGCAAAAACTTTTGGACTACCCATGGGTTTTGCCCCTCAGGGGCAGGGCCCCGGGAACCTTTTTACATGGAACATCCCAGAAGCCCAACGTTTTTCCCCAATTTTTCCTTTGTCCCGTCACTGGCTCCCTTATGTTGACGAAAATTCTCCCCATAATCCTAAACCCCTTAAACGTTTTAAGTCTCCAAAACAAGCTCAACCGGTCGAAGCCCCTTTAAAACCAGTTCACACTTGAAGAAAAAAGTCGGAAAAAACTCTTTTCCTTTCCCTTTATGTTCTGCTCGCAAATCTTTACCCGAAAATTCGTTTTTTTAAAATCTTTCCCAAAACCCAAACCAAAACCCAAAAAGGGTTTTTCTTCTCTTCTACTCTCACCACGGGCACCAAAACTAAACGTGGTTTTTTATTTTTAGGCTTCTTCCTGCCCCCGCACTAGAATCTGCAGCAAAGGGTTTTTTGGGAAGAATGCATATAATTGAACAAGTATTTTTAAAAATCCATATCCTCGTCACTTTCAAACAGAGACTGCAAAACGGCCCGGGGATTAAACATCTTCAACACACCCAGAGAAGACACTGCCGAGAAGAGATACATAGTCCTTCCCCAACAACTCCATTGCCAGACATGTTTCCAACATCTTTGCCAAAACATCATTCCAAGTATCTACCTCCACAACCACGACCATCAAGGACATCACCAGTAGTAGACAGGACAAGCCTCCATCCTCTGCAGGGGTATACACAATCCCTTGTAATGACTGCCAACAAATTATATGTGGGCGAAACATCAAGAGACCTCCAAACACGCATTTCAGAACACCAATACGCAAGCAGGACTGGCGATACAAGGAATGCCTGTGTACAACATCGCAATTCACTCAACCATTTAATTAACTACAGAAACTCAAGACTTATAGCCAACGAAGACAACACTCAATACAGAAGAATCCTGGAATCATCGCTTATCTCTATAACCAACAATTTCAACCAGAACAATGGCTTCTATAACATAGCTGAACCACTCGCCAAGAAACTTCTTCATCGCTATCCCACATAAGAACATAGAACACTGCAGAAGGTCTACAACTTGTCCAATACCCCTGCCAAGCTACCCAAGACCCTATAACCCCACCCGGTAGATCAACAGATGCAGCATTCTCCACCTGACCTCAACATTCTGAACATGACTATAAATACTCTCGTACCTTCCAACCCCAGGTAGATCCGTGTGTGACTTGAAAAAGCCCACTGTGTGGGTGAAACGTTGTCAATAAAGGATCACATTATACTGCATTTGTGTTTATATTTCCATTGTGTCGGTATTTTATACCATTTATTTCCTCCATGTTCACTTGTCACTACCTTACTACCGGGGAGTGTTCATGATGTTCACTTGTCACCAGGTCACTACCGGGGAGTGTTCATGATGTTCACTTGTCACCAGGTCACTACCGGGGAGTGTTCATGATGTTCACTTGTCACCAGGTCACTACCGGGGAGTGTTCATGCTGTTCACTTGTCACCAGGTCACTACCGGGAGTGTTCATGCTGTTCACTTGTCACCAGGTCACTACCGGGAGTGTCCATGATGTTCACTTGTCACCAGGTCACTTCCGGGGAGTGTTCATGATGTTCACTTGTCACCAGGTCACTACCGGGAGTGTTCATGATGTTCACTTGTCACCAGGTCACTACCGGGGAGTGTTCATGGTGTTCACTTGTCACCAGGTCACTACCGGGAGTGTTCATGCTGTTCACTTATCACCAGGTCACTACCGGGGAGCGTTCATGCTGTTCACTTGTCACCAGGTCACTACCGGGAATGTTCATGATGTTCACTTGTCACCACCTTACTACCGGGGAGTGTTCATGATGTTCACTTGTCACCAGGTCACTACCGGGGAGTGTTCATGCTGTTCACTTGTCACCAGGTCACTACCGGGAGTGTTCATGATGTTCACCTGTCACCAGGTCACTACCGGGGAGTGTTTATGCTGTTCACTTGTCACCACCTTACTACCGGGAGTGTTCATGCTGTTCACTTATCACCAGGTCACTACCGGGGAGCGTTCATGCTGTTCACTTGTCACCAGGTCACTACCGGGAATGTTCATGATGTTCACTTGTCACCACCTTACTACCGGGAGTGTTCATGATGTTCACCTGTCACCAGGTCACTACCGGGAGTGTTCATGCTGTTAACTTATCATCAGGTCACTACCGGGGAGTGTTCATGATGTTCACTTGTCACCAGGTCACTACCGGGAGTGTTCATGATGTTTACTTGTCACCAGGTCACTACCGGGGAGTGTTAATGCTGTTCACTTGTCACCAGGTCACTACCGGGAGTGTTCATGATGTTCACCTGTCACCAGGTCACTACCGGGGAGTGTTTATGCTGTTCACTTGTCACCACCTTACTACCGGGAGTGTTCATGCTGTTCACTTGTCACCAGGTCACTACCGGGAGTGTTCATGGTGTTCACTTGTCACCAGGTCACTACCGGGGAGTGTTCATGATGTTCACTTGTCACCGGGTCACTACCGGGCAGTGTTTATGCTGTTCACTTGTCACCACCTTACTACCGGGAGTGTTCATGCTGTTCACTTGTCACCAGGTCACTACCGGGAGTGTTCATGGTGTTCACTTGTCACCAGGTCACTACCGGGGAGTGTTCATGATGTTCACTTGTCACCAGGTCACTACCGGGGAGTGTACCAGGTAGTTATGTAGCCGTGTAGACAGATGAACATGTGGCCAGGTAGTTATGTAGTCAGACGGATATGTAGACATGTAGCTGTGCGTCAGAATGCTAATATTTGTTCACCAAATGTTTAATATACCCCACGCTGAACACCAAGCTGAACAAGTTGAACACCAAGCTGAACACCAGGCTGATCAACAAGCTGAACACCAAGCTGAGCAACAAGTTGAAAACCAAGCTGAACACCAGGCTGAACACCAAGCTGAACAACAAGTGGAAAACCAAGCTGAACACCAGGCTGAACAACAAGCTGAGCAACAAGTGGAAAACCAAGCTGAACACCAGGCTGAACACCAAGCTGAACAACAAGTGGAAAACCAAGCTGAACACCAGGCTGAACACCAAGCTGAGCAACAAGTGGAAAACCAAGCTGAACACCAGGCTGAACACCAAGCTGAACGACAAGTTGAACACCAAGTTAAACACCAAGCTGAACACCAAGCTGAACATCAAACTGAACAACAAGTTGAACACCAAACTGAACACCAAGCTGAACACCAGGGTAGTTCCCACAACCTCTTAAGTAGCGTGCTGATACTATACTAGTTCCTACAATCTGTCAAGTAACGTGCTGACACCAGGGTAGTTCCTACAATCTGTCAAGTAACGTGCTGACACCAGGGTAGTTCCTACAATCTGTCAAGTAACGTGCTGACACCAGGGTAGTTCCTACAATCTGTCAAGTAACGTGCTGACACTAGGGTAGTTCCTACAATCTGTCAAGTAACGTGCTGACACAGGGTAGTTCCTACAATCTGTCAAGTAACGTGCTGACACCAGGGTAGTTCCTACAATCTGTCAAGTAACGTGCTGACACCAGGGTAGTTCCTACAATCTGTCAAGTAACGGCTGACACAGGGTAGTTCTTACAATCTGTCAAGACTGTGAACCCGGGTAGTTCTCAACCCGTAAGTAAGTGCTGACCCCCCGGGGAGTTCCCCAATGTCGTAGCGTGCTGAAACCCCGGGTAGTTCCTACAAACCCGTCAAGTAATTTCTGCCCCAGGGGAGTTCCTGCAACCCGTCAAAATAAAGTGTGACAAAGGGTGTTCCCAAAGTCAAGTAACTCTTGGGCACCCCGTGTATTCCCACAACCTGTAAGTAACGTGTGCACAGGGTGTTCTACAACCTGCCAAGTAAAAGTGTTGACACCAGGGTAGTTCCCGAAACCCCGTAAATAGCGTGCTGACCCAGGGTGTTCCCCGCCTGCAAGTAGTGTGCTGCCCCTAGGGAGATCCACAACCTGTCAAGTGCGTTGCAAGGGTAGTTTCCTAAACCTCTTAAGTAGCGTGTGACACCAGGTAGTTCATCAGCCTGTCATGTGCGTGTGAACCAGGGTATTCTAAGCCTGTCAAAATAGGTGCTGACACAGGGTATTCCTACAAACTGTAAGTGCTGCACAAGGGTGGCCCACAATCTGTCAAGTAAAAGTGCGGGGCACGGGGGTTTCCCACAATCTGTCAGTAACGTGCTGCACCAGGGTAGTTCTACAATCTGTCAAAAAGCTGCAAAGGGTGGTTCCTTAATCTGTCAGTAAAAGTGTGCACCAGGGGAGTTCTACAAATTTTCAAGTAAGGTAAACCAGGGTAGTTCCTACAACCTGTCAATAAAGTGCGAACCAGGGGGTTCCTACAACAGTCAAGTAACGTGCTGACACCCGGGTAGTTTCCTACAATTGTCAAGTACGTGCTGACACTTTGGGTGTTCCTACAAATGTCAGTAACGTCTGCACCCGGGTCTCCTAAACCCTGTAGTAAGTGCTGACACCGGGTAGTTCCTACAACCTTAAGTAAAAAGTGCTGCACCCGGGTATTCCCCCAAATGTCAAGTAGCTGCTGACACCAGGGTAGTTCCCACAACCTGCAAGTAACGTGCTGAACCAGGGTAGTTCGCACCCGTCAAATAAACGTGTGACCCAGGGTATTCCTACAAAACCCGTCAAGTAAGGTGAACCCCGGGTAGTTCCCACAAACCTGCCCAATAAAGTGTTGACACCGGGTAGTTTCCCGCAGCCGTCAGTAGGTGTGAACCGGGGTTCCTAAGCCTGTCAATAGTGTGCTGACATAGGCAATCCCACAACCTGAAGTAGGTGTGACACCAGGGAGTTTCCCACAAACCCCTTAAAATAGCGTGCTGACACCAGGGTGTTCATACACCCTTCATGTAGCGTGTGAAAACCCGGGTGTTATCAGCCTGTCAAGTAGGTGCTGACACCGGTAGTTATACGCCTGTCAAGTAGGTGCTGACACCCGGTAGTTCATCAGCCCGTCATGTTGCGTGGCCCAGGGTGTTCTAAACCTTTAAGTAGCGTGCTGCCCAAAGGTAGTCTACAGCCTGTCATGTAGGTGCTGACCAGGGGTAGTTCATACAGTGTCAAGTAGCGTGCTGACACCAGGTAGTTCATACACTGTCAGTTTTCGTGCGACACCGTGTAGTTCCTACAACTGTCAAATAACGTGCGACACCGGGTAGTTCCTACAACCCGCCAATTAAAGTGTTGACACCGGGTGTTCCGCAGCTGTAAGAGGTGCGACAACAGGGTAGTTCCCACGCCCGTCAAGTAGTGTGCTGACATAGGGCAGTCCCAAACCTTCAAA
This sequence comes from Cherax quadricarinatus, assembly GCF_026875155.1. Classification (NCBI taxonomy): domain Eukaryota; kingdom Metazoa; phylum Arthropoda; class Malacostraca; order Decapoda; family Parastacidae; genus Cherax; species Cherax quadricarinatus. The sequence goes on along the minus strand of NC_069459.1, from coordinate 12,755,443 downwards.
ATAGGTGCTGACAAGGGAGTTCCACAAAATCTTAAGTAGCGTGCTGAACCAGGCTAGTTTAAAAGCCGTCTGTGCGTGTGACACAGGGTTTCATACAGCCTGTCAAGTAGCTGCTGACCCGGCTAGTTCTACAGGCTGTAAGTAGCGTGCTGACACCAGGTGTTATACAGCCTGTCATGTAGCGTGCTGCCCCGGGGAGTTCCCACACCTTTAAGTAGCGTGTGACCCCGGCTAGTTTTACGCCCGTCATGTAGCGGCTGCACCAGGTGTTCATACGTGTTGTAGCGTGTGACACAGGCTAGTTATACGCCGTCAAGTAGCGTGCGACACCAGGGGAGTTCCTACAACCTCTTTAAGTAGTTTCTGACACCCGGTATCTTACAGCCTGTTGTGCGTGTGACAAGGGTAGTTCTCAGCTTGTCATTGCGGCTGACACCCGGTGTTCATACGCCCGTCAGCAGCGTGCTGCACCCGGTTAGTTTACGCCCGTCAGTAGCGTGCTGAAAGGAGTTCTACAGCCTGTCAAGTGGCGTGCGCACAGGTGTTCCTACAGCCTGTCAAGCGCATGCTGCACCAGACATTCCTAGCCTGTCAGTGCGTGTGACACCGGTAGTTCTTTTCAGCCTGTCAAGTAGCGTGCTGACACCCGGGTAGTTCTCAGCCCGTAAGTAGCAGCTGAAACCAGGTAGTTCTACAGCCTGTAAGCAGCATGTGACCGGCTAGTTTTCCCAAGCCTGCAAATAGCGTGTGACACCGGCTAGTTCCACAGCCTGTCAAGTAGCGTGCTGACACCGGGTAGTTCTACAGCCCGTAAGTAGGTGCTGACACCCGGCTAGTTCCTAAACCCGTCAAGTAGGGCTGACCAGGTATTCCTACGCCTGTCAAGTAGCGTGCTGGACACCGGGTAGTTCCACAGCCTTTAAGTAGCATGTGACACCGGCAGTTCCTACAGCCCGTCAAGTAGCGTGCTGATAGGTAGTTCCCAAGCCTGTCAAGTGGGCTGAACCAGGTAGTTCCAAGCCTGTCAAGTGCTGCTGACCCAGGGTAGTTCCTCAGTGTTCCCCGTAGCGTGTGACACCAGGTAGTTCCCCAGCCTGCAAGTTGCGTTGACACCAGGCTAGTTCCTAAGCCTGTAAGTAGCGTGTGACACCAGGTAGTTCCTAAGCCTGTCAAGTAGGTGCTGACACCAGGTAGTTCCTCAGCCTGTAAGTAGCGTCACACCAGGTAGTTCCTTCGCCCGTCAAGTAGCGTGTGACACCAGGCTAGTTCCCATAGCCTGTCAAGTAGCGGTTTACCCAGGCTAGTTTCCCACAGCTGTTTAAATGCGTGCTGCACCCGGCTGTTTCCTAAGCTGTCAAGTAGGTGCTGAACCCGGCTGGTCCTACAGCCCGTCAAGTAGCGTGTGACAAGGTATTTCTACAGTGTCAAGTAGGTGCTGAACCAGGAGTTTTACAGCCCCGTCAGTAGGGTGTGACCCGGCTAGTTCCTTAGCCTGTCAAGTAGCTGCTGAACAAGGCTAGTTCCCAAAGCCTGTAAGAGGGTGAACCCCGGCTAGTTCCTACAGCCTGTCAATAGGTGTTTACCAGGTAGTTCCTACGCTGTTAGTAGCGTGCTGACACCAGGCTAGTTCCCCACGCCTTCAAATGGTGCTGAACCAGGCTAGGGCCTACAGCCTGTAAGTGCGTGCTGACACCCGGCTAGTTTCTACAGCCCGTCGTGCGTGTGACACAGGCTAGTTCCCACAGCCTGTCAAGTAGGTGTGACACCCGGCTAGTTCCTACAGCCTGTCAAGTAGCATGCTGACACCAGGCTAGTTCCTACAGCCTGTCAAGTAGCGTGCTGACACCAGGCTAGTTCCTACAGCCTGTCAAGTAGCGTGCTGACACCAGGCTAGTTCCTCCAGCCTGTCAAGTAGCGTGCTGACACCGGCTAGTTCCCCAACCCCGTCAGTAGCATGCGACACCAGGTTGTTCTACGCCTGTCAAGTGGTGTGACACCGGCTAGTTCCCACGCGTCAAGTAGCATGCTGACACCAGGCTATTCCTACAGCTTGTCAAATGCTTTCTGAACCGGTAGTTCCCACAGCCTGTCAAGTAGCGTGCTGACCCAGGTATTCCTACAGCCTGTAAGTGCGGCTGACACCAGGTAGTTCCACCCTGTCAGTTGGGGCGACACCCGGCTAGTTTCCCCGCCCGTCAAGTAGCTGCTGCACCAGGTGTTTCCCAAAGCTGTAAAATGCGTGCTGACACAGGCTAGTTTCCCTTAGCCTGTCAAGTGCGTCTGAACCAGGTAGTTCCTCAGCTGTCAAGTAGCGTGCTGACACCCGGTAGTTCCTACAGCCTGTCAAGTAGCGTGTGACACAGGCAGTTCTACGCCTGTCAAAATTGCGGCTGACACCCGGCTGTTCCTACAGCTGTCAAGTAGGTGCTGACCCAGGTAGTTCCTCAGCCCGCAAATAGCGTGTGAACCCGGCAGTTATACAGCCTGTCAAGTGCGGTGACACCCGGCTAGTTCCCACAGCTGTAAGTAGCGTGCTGACACCCGGTAGTTCCTAAACCTGTCAAGAGCGTGCTTGAAAATCTTTGGGTCCCTTTTCAAAATCTTGGCAGAGTATATGTGTGAGAATTTGGGGGTGAGTAGGACCCGTTAACCCAGGCCATAGGCTTTTTATTAGTTAAGGGAATTTTTTGGAAATACCGGATACCCCTGACGTGATGTTTTTCCATATAGCCCCCTGTAGCTGTTTTGGTCATGTGTCGAACCTTCCCCTGGGTTCTGGTCCACTTAAAAAAATAAAATGGCGTTTTTCGACAGTACTCTCCTCTCTCAGTTCTTATGTACTGTGAAAAACTACAAAAAAAAAAAAAGGTTCGAAAAATTTTGGAATGGGGAATAGGCCTTTGAGGGGAGTTTTGGATAGGCCGTAGGTCTACTTGGTGTTTCATGGGTTTAATTGTTACACATTTTTGCGGCCCACGACACCCCTGAATCGATTAAAAAATCACTAAGGTAGTAGTCCGTCGTGTGTCGGCCCCCTGGTGTGTGCATGAACCTGAAGTAAAATGGTGTGATGACACATAGCGAGGCCGAGCGTTTGGGATCGTGCGTACCCCTTTATCGTGGAGAATGGATGGGGAAAGAGTGGGGGAGGGGAGAGAAAGAGAGGGGGGGAGAAAGAGAGAGGGGAGAGAAAGAAGAGAGAGGTTACATCCTCTCACCTCAATAGTTGAAGCAACACTGGCTCTCCTCTTACTCCACGGAGGTAAGGGAGGGGGGCAGGAGGGAGGGCGGGAGGGCGTCAGGTAGAGAGGAAGGGAGGGAAGGTGTGCAGGTAGAGAAGGAGGGAGGCTGGGGAGTGGCAGAAAGGTACAGAAAAAATGGAAGAGCGAGGAAAAGAAGGCAGGGGTGTGGTAGGTGAGAGTGGGGACTGGCAGGATGTCAGAGAGAGGGGAGGAAAGAGGAATTTAGGATTAGGAATGAATAACGGGGATGAGAAATAGAGAGACTTAATATTCCAAGGGTGAAACATGACTGCAATATCTATGAAGAATCACGTGGTAAATCTTACAAGTAAGGCAACCAAGGAAATGACATCACTAAGACGCATCTCGCCTCTGCTCGACACTTGAAGCTGCATAACTGTACGAGGCACAAATGCGTTCTCACGAGTATACACCACATCCTTGGCCTTCTTGTATCTTCATTTCCTCTGGTCTTATCTGCCTCTTTTAGACATTAATTCCCATAAAATAGTGACACCAGCTCTGCTAGAGGGAAACATGTGTAGCTCCTGTACCTCATGGACAATTAATGGAATACTAGATGATATTTTAATTGTCCTACTGACATCTCCCAGCTCAGGCTGACACTACTGACATCTCCCAGCTCAGGCTGACACTTCTGACATCTCCCAGCTCAGGCTGACACTACTGACATCTCCCAGCTCAGGCTGACACTTCTGACATCTCCCAGCTCAGGCTGACACTACTGACATCTCCCAGCTCAGGCTGACACTTCTGACATCTCCCAGTTCAGGCTGACACTTCTGACATCTCCCAGCTCAGGCTGACACTTCTGACATCTCCCAGCTCAGGCTGACACTTCTGACATCTCCCAGCTCAGGCTGACACTACTGACATCTCCCAGCTCAGGCTGACACTACTGACATCTCCCAGCTCAGGCTGACACTACTGACATCTCCCAGCTCAGGCTGACACTACTGACATCTCCCAGCTCAGGCTGACACTACTGACATTTCCCATCTCAGGCTGACACTACTGACATCTCCCAGCTCAGGCTGACACTACTGACATCTCCCAGCTCAGGCTGACACTACTGACATCTCCCAGCTCAGGCTGACACTACTGACATCTCCCAGCTCAGGCTGACACTACTGACATCTCCCAGCTCAGGCTGACACTACTGACATCTCCCAGCTCAGGCTGACACTACTGACATTTCCCATCTCAGGCTGACACTACTGACATCTCCCAGCTCAGGCTGACACTACTGACATCTCCCAGCTCAGGCTGACACTACTGACATCTCCAGCTCAGGCTGACACTACTGACATCTCCCAGCTCAGGCTGACACTACTGACATCTCCCAGCTCAGGCTGACACTACTGACATCTCCCAGCTCAGGCTGACACTACTGACATCTCCCAGCTCAGGCTGACACTACTGACATTTCCCATCTCAGGCTGACACTACTGACATCTCCCAGCTCAGGCTGACACTACTGACATCTCCCAGCTCAGGCTGACACTACTGACATCTCCCAGCTCAGGCTGACACTACTGACATCTCCCAGCTCAGGCTGACACTACTGACATCTCCCAGCTCAGGCTGACACTACTGACATCTCCCAGCTCAGGCTGACACTACTGACATTTCCCATCTCAGGCTGACACTACTGACATCTCCCAGCTCAGGCTGACACTACTGACATCTCCCAGCTCAGGCTGACACTACTGACATCTCCCAGTCAGGCTGACACTACTGACATCTCCCAGCTCAGGCTGACACTACTGACATCTCCCAGCTCAGGCTGACACTACTGACATCTCCCAGCTCAGGCTGACACTACTGACATCTCCCAGCTCAGGCTGACACTACTGACATTTCCCATCTCAGGCTGACACTACTGACATCTCCCAGCTCAGGCTGACACTACTGACATCTCCCAGCTCAGGCTGACACTACTGACATCTCCCAGCTCAGGCTGACACTACTGACATCTCCCAGCTCAGGCTGACACTACTGACATTTCCCATCTCAGGCTGACACTACTGACATCTCCCAGCTCAGGCTGACACTATTGACATCTCCCAGCTCAGGCTGACACTACTGACATCTCCCAGCTCAGGCTGACACTACTGACATCTCCCAGCTCAGGCTGACACTACTGGCATCTCCCAGCTCAGGCTGACACTACTGATATCTCCCAGCTCAGGCTGACACTACTGACATCTCCCAGCTCAGGCTGACATTTACTGACATCTCCCAGCTCAGGCTGACACTACTGACATCTCCCAGCTCAGGCTGACACTCTGACATTTCCCATCTCAGGCTGACACTACTGACATCTCCCAGCTCAGGCTGACACTACTGACATCTCCCAGCTCAGGCTGACACTACTGACATCTCCAGCTCAGGCTGACACTACTGACATCTCCCAGCTCAGGCTGACACTACTGACATTTCCCATCTCAGGCTGACACTACTGACATCTCCCAGCTCAGGCTGACACTATTGACATCTCCCAGCTCAGGCTGACACTACTGACATCTCCCAGCTCAGGCTGACACTACTGACATCTCCCAGCTCAGGCTGACACTACTGGCATCTCCCAGCTCAGGCTGACACTACTGATATCTCCCAGCTCAGGCTGACACTACTGACATCTCCCAGCTCAGGCTGACACTACTGACATCTCCCAGCTCAGGCTGACACTACTGACATCTCCCAGCTCAGGCTGACACTAATGACATCTCCCAGCTCAGGCTGACACTACTGACATCTCCCAGCTCAGGCTGACACTACTGACATCTCCCAGCTCAGGCTGACACTACTGACATCTCCCTGCTCAGGCTGACACTACTGACATCTCCCAGCTCAGGCTGACAGATTTCAATACGATGTATGCAACCCATCCAGTGTGATGGAATATGACAGCGAGACACATCCAGTGTGATGGAATATGACAGCGAGACATATCCAGTGTGATGGAATATGACAGCGAGACACATCCAGTGCGATGGAATATGACAGCGAGACATATCCAGTGTGATGGAATATGACAGCGAGACACATCCAGTGTGATGGAATATGACAGCGAGACATATCCAGTGTGATGGAATATGACAGCGAGACATATCCAGTGTGATGGAATAGGACAGCGAGACATATCCAGTGTGATGGAATATGACAGCGAGACATCCAGTGTGATGGAATATGACAGCGAGACATATCCAGTGTGATGGAATATGACAGCGAGACATCCAGTGTGATGGAATATGACAGCGAGACATATCCAGTGTGATGGAATATGACAGCGAGACATATCCAGTGTGATGGAATATGACAGCGAGACATATCCAGTGTGATGGAATATGACAGCGAGACATCCAGTGTGATGGAATATGACAGCGAGACATATCCAGTGTGATGGAATATGACAGCGAGACATATCCACTGTGATGGAATATGATAGCGAGACATATCCAGTGTGATGGAATATGATAGCGAGACATATCCAGTGTGATGGAATATGACAGCGAGACATATCCAGTATGATGGAATATGACAGCGAGACATATCCAGTGTGATGGAATATGACAACGAGACATATCCAGTGTGATGGAATATGACAGCGAGACATATCCAATGTGATGGAATATGACAGCGAGACATATCCAGTGTGATGGAATATGACAGCGAGACATATCCAGTGTGATGGAATATGACAGCGAGACATATCCAGTGTGATGGAATATGACAGCGAGACATATCCAATGTGATGGAATATAAACAGCGAGACATATCCAGTGTGATGGAATATGACAGCGAGACATATCCAGTATGATGGAATATGACAGCGAGACATATCCAGTGTGATGGAATATGACAGCGAGACATATCCAGTGTGATGGAATATGACAGCGAGACACATCCAGTGTGATGGAACATGACAGCGAGACACATCCAGTGTGATGGAATATGACAGCGAGACATATCCAGTGTGATGGAATATGACAGCGAGACACATCCAGTGTGATGGTATATGAAAGCGAGACATATCCAGTGTGATGGAATATGACAGCGAGACACATCCAGTGTGATGGAATATGACAGCGAGACACATCCAGTGTGATGGAATATGAAAGCGAGACATATCCAGTGTGATGGAATATGACAGCGAGACACATCCAGTGTGATGGAATATGACAGCGAGACATATCCAGTGTGATGGAATATGAAAGCGAGACACATCCAGTGTGATGGAATATGACAGCGAGACATATCCAGTGTGATGGAATATGAAAGCGAGACACATCCAGTGTGATGGAATATGACAGCGAGACATCCAGTGTGATGGAATATGACAGCGAGACATAACTAACTTTTGCTCCCATTATGTATCATATAGAGTGAGATAGCAGTATCTCTCTCTTGGACCTGACCTTGATGAACTGATCAAGGTGACTCATCTCTCGCCTGGACCTGACCTTGATGAACCGATCAAAGTGACTCATCTCTCGCCTGGACCTGACCTTGATGAACCGAGCAAGGTGACTCGTCTCTCGCCTGGACTCGACTTGAATGGATCTGTCATGTCAGCAGTGTTTTCAACACTGGGGTGATTTGTTAAGCATGGATCCAACATTATCAGACTGTAACCCTTGGATCCACTTTGCAGACAGCAAAGAGACTAACTTTTATACCACAAGTCGGGCAGCTATCAGTGTCATGTGGGGGTTCGATAACGTGGATTGGTTAATAACACTCACGTTGGATGTCCTACTATATTGGGTGGAATATAGGGGAAGCACCAAGCCTTGACCTGCCGCCTGTCTAACGCCTCTACTTGAACTGGCTTGTTGAGTGCCTCGGAGGGTAGCGGCATTCAAAACATGCTAGGTCAACTGAACAGTGAATAACAAGTGATTCACACAAACGGTTGGTAGTGAGTCATACTACTGGTAACTGGTTACTGGCAACTGGTTACTAGGACCTGGTACTAGGGGGATCAGCTGTGTATCCTTCTGAAGAACATCAGTGATCACCCATTCCTTTAATTAATTACTAATGTCTGGAACATGTTCAGTGTGATGTATACCAGTATACTGTAATCAATTCAAGGCATCGTATACAACTTGCATACACTCATTGTATATATAATTTACTATTGTAAGTTATCTTAATTATTAAGTTAGATATGTTACAATCACTGCTCTCTATAAATTATTTAACTTAAACAAATTATACATATTGCATTATGTAAAATCGTAACGTTTTCTACACATTTATAGTTTTTGTGTTATTTAAAACTAATATTCAACCAACTGTGGAGAGGAAATAGAGCACTTGTGTAGAGTGTTGGAGTTATGAGGACACGCAACTTTGAGCATCCCAAAAAATGTAGCGACCTCCTGTCTAAAGGAGTGTGTCGTTCTTCTTCCTGTACTTTCTTTCACCCAAAAATGTGCCACTCCTCGGTCCTCCAGAAGCAGTGTTACAACATCGACTGCCCTGCATACCATCTAAAAGGGACCAGGAGGCACAGACCCCACAAGACAAACAATAGTAGCTACGACAACCCAACTCCAGGTGATTTTTTAGTGGCAGGAAACGGAAAAAGAAAATGGAAGGAAATAAAAATAGTCCACCACCTCGGAGCCTTGTTGGACTGGAGGCGCAGCCAGTGGCCACCCATGGCCCTTCAGAATTACAACTACTGATGCCAATAGCAAAATCCCCTCAACAAACACAGAATACAGCCTCGTTCATATTTGCTAATATACAGGGCCTTAAGCCATCCACCAACAACAAAATACCTTTTATCAGTGGACTTCTAGAGGAGTCTAATGCAATGTTTGCAGCCTTCACAGAGACTCACACAAAAGATCACTTTGACAGTGAAATATGGATAAGTGGTTACAACGTTTTTAGATGCGACAGAAAAAACAGGCAACAAGGGGGGGTTGGCCTGTATGTCAAAGAGTCCCTTATCTGCATGGAGTTGCTGAACACCACAAATGAGGTAGTTGAAGTTCTATCAATAAAGATCGAGAACCAAAACCTAGTCATTGTGGTTGTATACAAGCCACCAGATGCAACCTCACAACAGTTCAAGGAACAGCTACTGAAAATTGATTCTGTTTGGAAAACCTTCCAGCTCCATCCCCAAACATCTAACTGTTGGTGATTTCAACCTAAGACATACAATGGAAGAATGTAGCAAATAATGTTATAGCTGAAACCAATCCCCGGAGGTAGCGCAGATGAAAGGTCACACACACATGAGCTACTAAGTCTCTGCGAAAAACACACCTTAAGCAGCAGATAGTGGAGCCAACAAGACTAAAAACACACTTGACCTTATCTTCACAAATAATGAGGACCTGATAAGAACATAAGAATATCAAAAACAACTAATTCCGATCACAACCTAATCGAAGTCCAGACGTACATGCATAGGGTCCTGATCAGCAGAATGCATGTACCTGTGAAGGTGTCTTCACAAAATACAACTTCAACAACAAGAACATCAACGGGCAGGTAAACCATGTCCTAAACGAAACATGTTGGAAGTGTCTTAAATGACATGGATCCAAACCAGTGCCTTGAAAGGATCAACTTCCTGGCAGCCGAAGCATGTTCTAGCCATTTTCCCCCTAAGAAAGAAGAAGAGCAGGAGTAAACTGGAGGAGAGAAAGACGCTCCCTCTACAGAAAACGACGAAGAGTCACTGAGCTCCTCAGGAGTGCTAGAATATCTGATACACGAAAGGAGGCGCTGACCAGGGAAGTGGAAACTATCGATCTTAAGTTAAATGACTCTTACAGGAACCAGGAGAGGCAGGAGGAGCTTAAAGCTATTAGTGAAATTGAAAGAAATTCAAAATTTCTTTTTATATGCCAAAAACAAGGCAAATACCACATCTAGTTATCGGGCCCTTACTCAGACAGGATGGGACTTACACAGATGACAACAAGGAAATGAGTGAAATATTGAAATTCCAGTACGACTCTGTGTTTAGTGAACCACTAATAGGTCTGAGGATCGACGACCCAAATGATTTCTTCATGAATGAGCCTCAAAACTCCATAAATGTATGCCAGATTTCCGACATTGCCCTAACTCCGATAGATTTCGAAAAAGCCATTGACAACATGCCTATGCACTCAGCCCCGGGCCCAGACTCGTGGAACTCTGTTTTCATTAAGAACTGCAAGAAACCCCTCTCGCATACCCTATGTACACTATGGAAGAGGAGCTTGGACATGGGTGAAATTCCACAGTCACTTAAAACAACGGATATAACCCCACTCCATAAAGGTGGCAGCAAAGCATTAGCTAAGAACTATAGACCAATAGCTCTGACGTCCCACATCATAAAAATCTTTGAAATTTGTGCTAAGAAGCAGGAATGCAAATCACCTGGATTCCCAAAATCTGCACAATCCAGGGCAACATGGGTTCAGGGCAGGTCGCTCCTGCCTCTCACAACTACTGGATCACTATGACATGGCCTTGGATGCACTGGAAGAAAATCAGAATGCAGATGTAATATACACAGACTTTGCAAAAGCATTTGACAAATGCGATCATGGCGTAATAGCCCATAAAATACGTGCTAAAGGAATAACTGGGAAAGTGGGGAGATGGATCTTCAACTTCCTAACAAATCGAACACAAAGAGTAGTGGTCAACAGAGTTAAATCGGAGGCTGCTATAGTGAAGCGCTCTGTTCCACAAGGCACAGTACTCGCCCCCATCTTATTCCTTATCCTCATATCAGACATAGACAGAGATATACACCACAGCACCGTATCATCCTTTGCGGATGATACTAGGATCTGCATGAGGCTGTCATCTGCTGAGGACGCGGTTAACCTCCAAGAAGATATAAACAAAGTTTTCCAGTGGGCAACGGTAAACAATATGATGTTCAATGAGGACAAATTCCAACTACTCCGTTATGGAAAACTGGAGTAGATAATAACTAGAACAGAGTATACTACTGACTCCGACCACACAATAGAGCAGAAAAATAATGTAAGGGACCTGGGAGTAGTAATGTCTGAGGATCTCACTTTCAAGGATCACAACAGTGCCACGATCGCAAGTGCAAAGAAAATGATAGGATGGATAATGAGAACTTTCAAAACGAGAGATGCCAAGCCAGTGATGACCCTTTTCAAATCACTTGTTCTCTCTAGGCTGGAATACTGCTGTACATTAATATCTCCATTCAAAGCAGGTGAAATCGCAGATCTAGAGAGTGTACAGAGATCCTTTACTGCACGTATAAGTTCTGTCAAGCACCTTAACTACTGGGAACGCTTGGAAGCACTTGACTTGTACTCGTTGGAACGCAGGAGGGAGAGATATATCATAATCTACACTTGGAAAATCTTGGAAGGAATGGTCAGAAATCAATCCCTACGAAAGTAAAAGACTGGGCAGGCGATGCAAAATGCCCCCAATAAAAAGTATGGGCGCCATTGGTACACTAAGGGAAAACACCATAAGTGTCTGGGGCCCAAGACTGTTTAACAGCCTCCCATCAAGCATTAGGGGAATTGCCAATAAGCCCCTGGCTGCCTTCAAGAGAGAGCTGGACAGATACCTAAAGTCAGTGCCGGATCAGCCGGGCTGTGGCTCGTACGTTGGACTGCGTGCGGCCAGCAGTAACAGCCTAGTTGATCAGGCCCTGATCCATCGGGAGGCCTGATCATGGACCGGGCCGCGGGGGCGTTGATCCCCGGAATAACCTCCAGGTAACCAGGTAACCTCCTTCAGTACCCTCTATGGTGGAGGACCTCGTCACTCACGTCTGAGAGATGTGACTAACGAGGAGAGGTTAAGGGAAATCAACCTGATGATATTGGAGGACAGTAGGGATGGAGGAGGAGGGGGGAAGGAACATGATAACGACGTATAAAATTCTGAGAGTAATTGATAAGGTGGATAGTGACAGAATGTTTCAGAGATGTGACACAGCAACAAGGGGTCATAGCTGGAAGTTGAAAACTCAGATGAATTATAGGGATGTTAGGAAGTATTTCTTCAGTCATAGAGGTGTCAGGAAGTGGCACAATCTGGAAGGTGATGTAGTGGAGGCAAGATCCATACATAACTTTAAAAACACATACGATAAAACTCATGGAGTGAGAGAGAGTGGACCTAGTAGCGACCAGCGAAGAGGCGGGGCCAGGAGCTGTAAATTGACGCCTGCAACTACAAATAGGTGAGTACACACACACAACACACACACACTCCTCTTTATCAAGCATGTATAAATCTTAACAGACAAGGTTCCATAGTATTTACTCGTTGCTTTAATGGGGTTTAAAGTCTATCAACTACACGAAGGTAATTAAGGCCGCATGTAATCTGTTCACTACCTGTTAACAGTAGTTTACTCCCTAAAATGGGAATAAAAGTAAACCTTCAATATACACACTGAGAAACATACACTTCACTGTAATATACACACTGAGAAACATACACTTCACTGTAATATACACACTGGGAAACATACACTTCACTGTAATATACACACTGGGAAACATACACTTCACTGTAATATACACACTGAGAAACATACATTTTCACTGTAATATACAAAAACTGAGAAAAACATACACTCCTGAAATATACACACTGAGAAACATACACTTCACTGTAATATACACACTGAGAAACATACACTTCACTGTAATATATACACACTGAGAAACATACACTTCACTGTAATATAACATGGAAACATAACACTTCACGTAATATACACACTGAGAAACATACACTTCACTGTAATATACACACTGAGAAACATACACTCACTGAAATATATACACTGAGAACATACACTTCACTGTAATATATACACACTGGGAAACATACACTTCACTGTAATATATACACACTGAGAAACATACACTTCACTGTAATATACACACTGAGAAACATTACACTTCACTGAAAATAATACACACTGAGAAAATACATTTCCCACTGTAATATACCACACCTGGAAACATACACTTCACTGTAATATAACACTGGGAAACATACACTTCACTGTAATTATACACATTTGAGAACATAAACTTACGTATTAACACATGGAAACATACACTTCACTGTAATATATACACACTGAGAAACATACACTTCACTGTAATATACACACACTGGGAAACATACACTTCACTGTAATATATACACACCTGAGAAACATACACTTCACTGTAATATATACACACTGAGAAACATACACTTCACTGTAATATATACACACTGAGAAACATACACTTCACTGTAATATATACACACTGGGAAACATACACTTCACTGTAATATATACACACTGAGAAACATACACTTCACTGTAATATATACACACTGAGAAACATACACTTCACTAAATTTTAACACACTGGGAAACATACACTTCACTGTAATATATACACACTGAGAAACATACACTTCACTGTAATATATACACACTGAGAAACATACACTTCACTGTAATATACACACTGAGAAACATACACTTCACTGTAATATATACACACTGGGAAACATACACTCACTGTAAAATATACACACTGAGAAACTACACTTCACTGTAATTATACACACTGAGAAAACATTCACTGTAATATAACAACTGGAAACATGCATTCACTGTAATATAACACACTGAGAAACATACATTTCACTGTAATAACACACACTGGAACAATACATTCACTGTAATATATACACCTAGAAACAACACTTCATGTAAAAATACACACTGAGAAAAAAACCTTCACTTAATATATTACACTGAAAAATACTACCCCGAATATACCCACGGGAAAACATACAATTCACTTAAATACACACTGGAAACAACACTTCACTGAAATATAACCTGAAAACCATACACCTTCACTGAAATATATATACACTGAAAAACAACACTCATGTAATATAACCATGAAACAACATTCACTGAAAATATACACCTGAGAAACAAACACTTCAATGTAATATACACACTGAGAAACATACACTTAACTGTAATATACAAAAACAAGAAACATACATTCACTTAAATTAAACAACTGGAAAATACACTTCACTGAATATAACACACTGAGAACCATACACTCACGTAAATAAACACTGAGAAACATACATCTTCACTGAAATATACAAAAACGGGAAACTACACTTCATGTAAAACACACTGAAAACATACACTAACGAAATATATACACTGAGAAAACTACATTCACTGTAATATACACACTGGAAACAACACTTCACTGTAATAAATAACACTGAAAACATACACTCACGAAAATATATAAACACTGAGAAACATACACTCACTGAAAATATCCCAACAGGGAACAACACCACAGTAATATACACACTGAGAAACATACATTTTTCCTACATTTATAATTACACGAGAAACATACACTTCACTGTAATATACACACTGAGAAACATACACTTCATTTATATACACACTGAGAAACATCCCACTTCACTGAAATTAAACACACTGAGAAACATACACTTCACTTAATATACACACTGAGAAACAACCATTTCCAACAGTAATATCACACACTGAGAAACATACACTTCACTGTAATATATACACACTGAGAAACATACACTTCACTGTAATATATACACACTGGGAAACATACACTTCACTGTAATATATACACACTGAGAAACATACACTTCACTGTAATATATATACACAGAGAAAAACATACACTTAAACTGAATATACACACTGAGAAAACATACACTTCACTGTAAATATACACCTGGGAAACATACACTTCACTGAATATACACACTGAGAAACATACACTTCACTGTAATACACACTGAGAAAATACACTTCACTGTAATATACCCCACTGGGAAACTACACTTCACTGTAATATACACACTGAGAAACATACACTTCACTGTAATATATACACACTGAGAAACATACACTTCACTGTAATATACACACTGAGAAACATACACTTCACTGTAATATATACACACTGAGAAACATACACTTCACTGTAATATATACACACTGAGAAACATACACTTCACTGTAATATACACACTGGGAAACATACACTTCACTGTAATATACACACTGAGAAACATACACTTCACTGTAATATACACACTGAGAAACATACACTTCACTGTAATATATACACACTGAGAAACATACACTTCACTGTAATTTACACACTGAGAAACATACACTTCACTGTAATATACACACTGGGAAACATACACTTCACTGTATATGTATCATGTATAAATAAACTGAATTTCATGACCTTTTGAATGTGTTTTTATTATTGGAATGTTAATTAGTGAAGATAAAAATCGGTCAATTAAGCAGAACTGTTTTAAAAATGTGTCAGGTATTTATGATGGAATTGTTGACCCAGGATTAATTTTATTAAGATACATAGTATTACCAGGAGTTTTATTATACCACAGGAGGGGCAGACCATCAAGCAAATACAGTTGCCCCTGCCCTCCCTGGGGGTCAGTTACCCCTGCCCTCCCTGGGGGTCAGTTACCCCTGATCTCCCTGTGAGTCAGTTACTCACCCTGGGGGTCAGTTATTCCTGCCCTTCCTGGGGGTCAGTTACCCCTGATCTCCCTGTGAGTCAGTTACTCACCCTGGGGGTCAGTTATTCCTGCCCTCCCTGGGGGTCAGTTATCCCTGCCCTTCCTGGGGATCAGTTATTCCTGCCCTCCCTGGGGGTCAGTTATCCCTGCCCTCCCTGGGGGTCAGTTATCCCTGCCCGCCCTGTGAGTCAGTTACCATGGGGGTCAGTTATTCCTGCCCTCCCTGGGGGTCAGTTATCCCTGCCCTTCCTGGGGATCAGTTATTCCTGCCCTCCCTGGGGGTCAGTTATCCCTGCCCTCCCTGGGGGTCAGTTACCCCTGCCCGCCCTGTGAGTCAGTTACCATGGGGGTCAGTTATTCCTGCCCTCCCTGGGGGTCAGTTACCCCTGTCCGCCCTATGAGTCAGTTACTCACCCTGGGGGTCAGTTATTCCTGCCCTCCCTAGGGGTCAGTTATTCCTGCTCTTCCTGGGGGTCAGTTATTCCTGCCCTCACTGTGGGTCAGTTATTCCTGCCCTCCCTTGGGGTCAGTTATCTCTGACCTCCCTGGGGGTCAGTTATTCCTGCCCTCCCTGGGGGTCAGTTATTCCTGCCATCCCTGGGGGTCAGTTATTCCTGCCCTCCCTGGGGGTCAGTTATTCCTGCCCTCCCTTGGGGTCAGTTATCTCTGACCTCCCTGGGGGTCAGTTATTCCTGCCCTCCCTGGGGGTCAGTTATTCCTGCCATCCCTGGGGGTCAGTTATTCCTGCCCTCCCTTGGGGTCAGTTATCTCTGACCTCCCTGGGGGTCAGTTATTCCTGCCCTCCCTGGGGGTCAGTTATTCCTGCCATCCCTGGGGGTCAGTTATTCCTGCCATCCCTGGGGGACAGTTATCTCTGACCTCCCTGGGGGTCAGTTATTCCTGCCCTCCCTGGGGGTCAGTTATTCCTGCCATCCCTGGGGGTCAGTTATTCCTGCCATCCCTGGGGGTCAGTTATTCCTGCCATCCCTGGGGGTCAGTTATTCCTGCCATCCCTGGGGGTCAGTTATTCCTGCCATCCCTGGGGGTCAGTTATTCCTGCCCTCCCTGGGGGTCAGTTATTCCTGCCATCCCTGGGGGTCAGTTATTCCTGCCATCCCTGGGGGTCAGTTATTCCTGCCCTCCCTGGGGGTCAGTTATTCCTGCCATCCCTGGGGGTCAGTTATTCCTGCCATCCCTGGGGGTCAGTTATTCCTGCCCTCCCTGGGGGTCAGTTATTCCTGCCCTCCCTGGGGACAGTTATTCCTGCCATCCCTGGGGGTCAGTTATTCCTGCCCTCCCTGGGGGTCAGTTATTCCTGCCATCCCTGGGGGTCAGTTATTCCTGCCCTCCCTGGGGGTCAGTTATTCCTGCCATTCCTGGGGGTCAGTTATTCCTGCCCTCCTGGGGTCAGTTATTCCTGCCATCCCTGGGGTCAGTTATTCCTGCCATCCCTGGGGTCAGTTATTCCTGCCATCCCTGGGGGTCAGTTATTCCTGCCATCCCTGGGGGTCAGTTATTCCTGCCCTCCCTGGGGGTCAGTTATTCCTGCCATTCCTGGGGGTCAGTTATTCCTGCCCTCCCTGGGGGTCAGTTATTCCTGCCATCCCTGGGGTCAGTTTATTCCTGCCATCCCTGGGGTCAGTTATTCCTGCCCTCCCTGGGGGTCAGTTATTCCTGCCATCCCTGGGGGTCAGTCACTGGGAGTCACTTTCTAACCCGGATAATAAGCTAGCTAGGAGTCGCCTGAAGGATATCTAAAAGATGCTTCCGTGGGTCAACTCCCCCGAGGCTCGGTCCCAGACCAGGCCTCCTGGTGAATCAAAGCCTGATCAACCAGGCTGTTACTGCTGGCCGCACATAGCCCATCGTATGCATAGACCACAGCCCGGCTGGTCAGGACCTGATTACTTTTCAAGTTCCCTTTTGAAGACAGTCAGGGGTCTGTTGGTAATTTCCTTTATGTATGATTGGAGACTTTTGAATAGTCTTGGGCCCTTTACACTTATTTTATCTCGCGGTATACTCATGGCATCTCTGCGCTTCCCTGCGGGTAGTCACCGTCTGCTGAGCCTGGTTGACTAGGGAGTGATTTATTTGTTCAGATCTGGGATCAGTCCTTAAGGATTTTCCCGGTCAATGGTCTTTAAACATTTTCAGTAATTAAAATGCTTGACTCTTGAACTTATACATTCAGTGAAGGTTCTCTGTACGTTCTCTATATGTTAACGTACAGCAGTATAATAATAGCCTACACAGAACAACTGACTTTAAAAGGACCATCATTGGCTAGGCTTCCCTTCTTCTGAACGTTCTCATTATTCCTCCTATTATTTTCTTTGTGGCTGTGATAATGACACTGTTGTGGTCCTTAAAGGTGAGAACCTCTGACTTCTTCACTCTTAAGTCCTTCACGTTAATTTCTCGTTCTACTGAATGGTTATCATTAATTTTATTTTCCGTTCTTGTTGTTATTGCCTCAAATTTTCTATAGTAGGGTAACACAAATTTGTCATCATTAAACATCACATTGTTTCCTGTGGCCCACTGGAAGACTTGGGGGCCCCGTGGCCTGGTGATTAAAGCTCTTGCCTCACACGGTGAGCGTCCGGGTTCGATTCCCGGCGAGGGTAGAAACATTAGGAGTGTTTCCTTACACCTGTTGTCTATGCTCCCCATCAGTAAAATGGGTACCTGGGTGTTAGTCGACTGGTGTGGGTCGCATCCTGGGACAAAAGTGACCTAATTTGCCCGAAATGCTCAGCATAACAAGAGGCTTTTTATGTAATAATATGTCACTGAGGTCAACTAGATGCGTACACCTTGTACATGTACTTGTAGAAAAAAAGATATTATTATTATTATTGTTATCATCATCATTATTATATATATCTGCTTCATTTCGTTTATCTTCCAGTGTATGTAAAGCTGTGTTGTAGTGGCCCAGTAGTTGCAAGAGGCATAAGCGATCTGCTTTGAAATCATGGGGTGCGCGGTTTTGAATTATGTGGTTAACGATTTTGCTTTTTAAAACCCTTGCAAATATTTTTTATGTTGGGGCATTAGTGCTATCAATCCCTAGCTCTTTGTTATTGCTTTGGTGCCACCTTTGTGGAGTGAGGTTATATTGTTGTAAATAATCGCTGTAAGATTACTTCCGTGTCTATATTTTCTCTCCATAAAATATTCAAAGCCCGTGAAAGGGGTTTCTTGCAGCTGCTGATAAACACGAAAGTTCTAGAGTCTGGGTCTGTGGCAGAGTGCATGGCCATATTGTCTGGGTCTGTGGCAGAGTGCATGGCCATATTGTCTGGGTCTGTGGCAGAGTGCATGGCCGTATTGTCACTGCTTTTTTTTGTTTTAAAGCCATATGGGATTAGTATTATGACAAATTTTGAAAATGCTGATAAGGTTTTCTGTCTTGTTCATGAAAAATTCGTTCAGATTGTCGACTTTTAGCCTGCTTGTTTGAGCAAGGGCTCGATACTGGATGCAGTTTTGGTCCTGCATTTTGCATATGACAGGAAGTATTTTAGATTTCTTTCAATTTCATTAATTCTTTTTAGTTCCTCCTGTCTCCTGGACTCAGTATGATTCATTCAATTTGAGTCTACTGTCTTCTATTTCTCTAACCAATGATTCCTTCCTCACTTCAGACAATCTGTCACCCCTGATAAGTTCTGTGATTCTTCGTCTTCGCTTGTAGAGGAAGCGTCTCTTTTTCTAGCTTACTTCTCCTGTTTTTCTTAAGTGGAATGTTCCTTAAGCATGCTTCTAGTGCTACAGAGTTAATCCTTTATAGACACTCTGGTTGGGGTCTACGTTATTCACAATATCTTGCCAGAATGTTACATTAAGGACATGACGGATTCAATCTCAGTTAATGTTTTTACTGTTAAAGTTGAATTTCGTGAAAACAGACTCGTGGCTTTTAGTGTTTTACTGGTCAGGACCCATGTGCATGCAGGTCAAAACTTTGATTAGCTTGTGATCTGACTTTACCGTCTTCTACACCGTTAATTTCATAACAAGTCATCCTTATTTGGGAATATAAAGTCAAGGGTATTTTCTAATCTTGTCGGCCCCACTGTTTGCTGGTTTAAAGTGAATTTATTACACTTTTAATAGTACATATGTGTGAAAATGTTCTTCTGAGCTTTCCCCCTGAGATGATCTCTATTACACTATTTGCTACATTCTTTCATTTTAAATGTCTTAAATTTAAATCACGAAGCGACAAGATATTTGGGGCTGGGGCTGAGAGATTTTCCAGATGGTATTTAGTTTACGACAGATGTTCCTTGAACTGTTGGGAAGTTGAATCTGGAGGCTTATATATAACGATCTTTACTGCCAAACTTTAACTACATCATTTGTGGTGCTTAGTAACTTCTCAGATGACCTACTTTCTAACATATAGATCAAACCTGCTTTACCCCTTGTTGTCTGTTGTTACGGTCGCATCTAAATAAGTTGTACCCTGATATCCATACTTCGTTGTTAAAGTGGTCTCTTGTGTGGGGTCTCTGAAAGTTGGAAGCCTTGCATTTGACTCTGCCAGGAGCCCACTGACAAATGATATTTTGTTGTTGGTGGATGGTTTAAGGTCCTGTATACAGTATTTATATAAAAAAAGTAAATGATGTACTGCTTGTTTGTTGGTGGATTTCGTCGTTGGTATTAACATCTACGGTTCTGGTGGCACAAGCAGAGGGATCACTGAATGTGTCTCCAGTGCAACAAAACTCCGTGATGGTGAAATATTTTTGTCATTCTTGCTATTTCTTTCTGCTTTCTGGCACTAAAAAAATCTTGCTACTGAATGGTTGTAACTACCATGGTTAGTTTTCCATGGTTTTAATGTTTGTACCTCTTGGTCCCTTTCTAATAGTATGCAAGGAAGAGGTAAAACGACACATTCCTTTGGTTGGGAGATCACGACATTTTTTTATGGTTGGTCAAATTTGCACGTCGCATTCATTTTTCCAGACTTTCTATGTCTACAGACACCCAAGCATAGAATTAGCGCATTTTTTTCTGTTGCCTGGTATTTGTGGGGACTGGGTTACCAACTGGTGTAATTTATAGATCTGCACTAGTACCAGCACCGTCCTCAGCGATAGCACAAGAACCAGCAACACTACCAACTGGACCATCACTAACTTCAGAAGTAGTATCCGAACCAGCAACAGCGCCAGCTGATGCAGAGGCGCCGCTAGAGTGTCACCCGGGGCGGAATCTCTGGTGTCACCCGGGGCGGCATCTTTGGTGTCACCCCCATGAAATTCAAGGGCGGGGGGATGGGGGGGTAAACTCCAGTTACGTCACTGCTGCATGACCAGTGACTAATGTTTAACAATGAGAACGTTTAAGGGCCATAAACTGAACAGGAGAATACTTCTCAACTTTATTAATGATAAAATAAATAATCGTAGTAATATTGAGGAAACATAAACTCAAATACCACTTTGAGTACAGCCAACAGATCCTACATTTATTCATCTTCAACAATGTAAAAAAACTTGAAAAATAAAGAAAAACATTGCAATATCAGAGAAACACTAGTTCCGATTTGACCTTGAGTACAGGTAACATCTCAGTGAATCTAATCTTACATTTCCTTGCCTTCAACCCTGCAAAATCATCTATCACATCATCAAAATCAATGATTTTCCCTATATAGGCTTATTTGTACTTTGTGAATATATAATATAAAACAGTGCAACACTATTTTGGGCATTAGTGTCACCTTTACAGGCTCTATGGTGTCACCCGGGGCGGCTCTACCCTCCCCCCCCCTTCCTTACGACGCCTCTGAGCTGATGCACCGTTTTGTATTTCTAGATCTGTACCCGCACTTTCTTCAGAAACGCCAGAAACAGCAACACCTGCTGACGTACTGTTTCCTATTGCAAGACCTGTATCAGAACCGCCACCGATAACAGCACCAGCTGAAGCACTGCTTTACATCACTTAGTCCAGCTCGCGGTGTTTCTCACCTGTGCTCCTTTCTCATCTGGGTTTCTCTGTGATCCTGGCACACCTGTGTTATGTTGCATCTGTGTTCCTTCACTACCTGCTATGGTCTACATGAATATTTCTGACCCTGTGTTATCTCTGTGTACCATTCAGTACTTCACTTATTTCTTCACTTTCCCAACTCTCATATTTATGTCTGTATAAATATATATGTAAAAGAGAGCAAATAAGAGAATGGGTGAGACGTTATCAACAAATTTTGTTGAAAATAAGAAAAAGTTTTGGAGCGAGATTTAATAAGTTGAGGAAGCCTAGGGAACAAATACATTTGATTGTTAAAAATAGAAGAGAGTTACGAAATTAAAAGTTAGAGGTATCGGGAACATGGAGGGAATATTTTGAGGAATTGTTAAATATTGATGAAGATAGGGAAACTGTGATTTTGTGTATAGGGCAAGGAGGAATAACATCTTGTAGGAGTGAGGAAGAGTGAGTTATGAGTGTGGGGAAAGTTCTTGAGGCATTGGGTAGAATGAAAGGGAGTAAAGCAGCTGGGATTGATGAGATAAAGATGGAAATGTTAAAAGCAGGTGGGGATATAGTTTTGGAATGGTTGGTGTTTTTATTTAATAAATGTATGGAAGAGGGTAAGGTACCTAGGGATTGGCAGAGAGCATGCATAGTTCCTTTGTATAAAGGCAAAGGGGACAAAAGAGAATTGTAGGGGAATAAGTCTGTTGAGTATAACTGGTAAAGTGTATGGGAGAGTTATTATTGAAAGAATTAAGAGTAAGACGGAGAACAGGATAGCAGATGAACAAGGAGGCTTTAGGAAGGGTAGAGGGTGTGTAGACCAAGTGTTTACAGTGAAACATATAGGTGAACAGTATCTAGATAAGGGTAAAGAGGTTTTTGTGGAGTTAATGGATTTGGAAAAGGCGTATGACAAGGTGGATAGGGAAGGAATGTAGCAGATATTGCAAATGTATGGAATAGGAGATAGGTTATAGAAAGCAGTGAAAAGTTTTTACGAGGATAGTGAGGCTCAGGTTAGAGTTTGTAGGAGAGAGGGAGATTATTTCCTAGTAAAGGTAGGCCTTAGACAAGGATGTGTAATGTCACCAAGGTTGTCCAATTTACTTATAGATGGAGTTGTAAGAGAAGTGAATGCTCGGGTATTGGCAAGAGATGTGGGGTTAAAAGATAAAAAATCTAACACAAAGTGGGAGTTGACACAGTTGCTCTTTGCTGATGACGCTGTTTGTTTGGGAGATTCTGAAGAGTAAGTTGCACAGGTTGGTGGATGAGTTTGGAAGGGTATACAAAAGAAGAAAATTAAATTTAGATGAATATAGGAAAGAGTAAGGTGATGAGGATAACAAAAAAAAAAATAGGTGACGAAAGATTGGATATCAAATTGGAGGGAGAGAGTATGGAGGAGGTGAATGTATTCAGATATTTGGGAGTGGACGTGTCAGCAGATGGGTCTATGAAAGATGAGGTGAATCATAGAATTGATGAGGGGAAAAGGGTGAGTGGAGTTTGTGGAGACAAAGAACTTGATCCGTGGAAGCGAAGAAGGAAATGTATGAGAGTGTAGTTATATGGGTGTGAAACATGGGTGGTGAATGTTGCAACAAGAAGGCTGGAGGAAGTGGAGATACCGTGTCTGAGGGCAATGTGTGGTGTTAATATAATGCAGAGAATTCGTAGTTTGGAAATTAGGAGGAGGTGCGGAATTACCAAAACTATTTATTATCCAGAAGGCTGAGGAGAGGTTGTTGAGGTGGATTGGACATGTAGAGAGGATGAAACAAAATAGAATGATTTTGAGAGTGTATAAGTCTGTAGTGGAGGGAAGGCGGGGTAGAGAATGAAATAGGAAAAGCTGGAGGGAGAGGGTAAAGGAGGTTTCTTTTGTGCGAGGGGCTTGGACTTCCAGCAGGTATACGTGAGCGTTTTAGATATGAGTGAATGAAGATAAATGCTTTTTAGGACTTAATGTACTTGATTTAAGGAAACTCTGGAGGAGGAGTGTTAATGTTGTAGTTTTATACCTGTAGTGTAAGTGCGCCTCTGGCAAGACAGTGATGGAGTGAATGATGGTGAAAGTTTTTCTTTTTCGGGCCACCCTGCCTTGGTGGGAAACGGCTTATGTGTTAATAAAAAAAATGAAAAAATATATATATGTTGTGCTGAATAGGTAAAACTTGCGATTTTGGCTTAAATAGCAACGCTCTTCTTGCCAAATAAGGCAAGCGAAAATTTGTGTATGCAGTAATTTGGCAAAAATCATTCTGAACCTAACGAGAAAAAATATTTCATTGTGTTTGTTTATTATTAAATTATTGTAAATTTACGTAAAATATATTTAGTTGGATTAGACTAAATTCGATTGCGCTTGTTATAAAAAGGTTTAGTAATTTTTCTAAGTTTATTTTGGTACGAAATTATAAATTTTTACATTAACATAAATGAAAAAAAAAATATCTTTAAACGTATAAGAGAAATTTTTAGAAAGGACTTAATTTTAAGCGAGTTCTTGCTAATTGACTAATTTTACCTATTCGGCACGACATATTTTCTCCTGAAGGATAAGTTTAGTGTGTCTGTTGCTGTCATTTACTACGTGTGTGATACTCTCAGTTCCCAAATCAAAAATATTTTTGTAGTCTTAAATTTCGAGCTGGTGAAGGGATTTTGATCCAAGGATTGAGAAGCAATCTCCAGGGATCAAACCTAATTAGCTCTCATTCTCCAGCGCTTCTCTGTAGTATTAATAATATGAATAATAATATCTGAATAATAATAATAATAATAATAATAATAATAATAATAATAATAATAATAATAATTATTATTATTATTATTATTATTATTATTATTATTATTATTATTATTAAATATAATAATAGACCAAAGAAAATGACTCGAGTCTAAGCATTCACTTTTTCTTCAACAATTAATTCAACTTTTTTGGCACGTTTATTATTATTATTATTATTATTATTATTATTATTACTGTTTTTATTATTATTATTTTTATTATATGTCGCGGTAATATTATTTTCAGACACACGTGCAACATCTGGGTATTTTATTTACTTCATCAATACAGATTCTAAGACAACTAGAAGACAGTAGAACTATATACAGAAGATAAGGTAATCAGTCCCTCAGCGGAGGGACTGATTACTTCATCTTCTGTATATAGTTCTACTGTCTTCAAGTTATGTCCTGGAATTTGTATTAACGCCACTGGATGGCGAAACGTCTACAATAAAGATACCCAGATGTTGCACATGTCTTAATTTTGTCGGTATTGTGTACCATTCTTGTACAATATTATTTTCATTATTATTCTTTGTAATGGAAGGTTTGTTATAGTAAGGCTGCTATTAATTCTAACTTTATTGAAGTCTGGTGAGGAAATAATGATAATTATAACTGTGGGTGCTTTCTTTCTTTCTTTCTTGTTCCTCCTCCTCTTCTTTTGTCTTATGCTGCTCCTGTTTTCTTTCTTGTTTTTTATATTCTTCCTTTTAAATGTTGATTTTTATTAGTATTCTCTGTTTCATCCCATCTCACTCTTCCGTTTTCTCTCTTCCCATATCACTTCCCGTTTTTTTCGTTTTGCCGTTTTTTTCATGCTCTTCCCGTTTTCTTTCTTGTTTTGCCATTTTCCCTAATGTTCTTTCCATTTTCTCTTTATTTTACCGTTGTTTCTCATGTTCTTCCTGTTTTCTCTCCTGTTCGTCTCCTTTTCTCCCTTTTTATCGTTTTCCATCATGCTCTTCCCATTTTCTCTTCTTTTTTGTCATTTTCTGTCATCCCATTTGTTCGCGGTCTTCCCATTTTCTTTGTTATTCTTCGTGTATTATGCCTATTTCCTGTTTCTGCTCGATCAGTTTTGCATCTGATGTTTCTTCAGTGTCTCTCAAGTGAGACTTGCTGTCATGGAGGTCAACTTCGACTACTCTGAGGTCAACCTTGACTCCTTGGAGGTCAGTCTCGACTCCTTGTACGTCCACCTCGCCCTCCTGAATAGGACTTGACACTTTATCCTGTTTAGTCGATTCTGAGAGAGAGAGAGAGAGAGTGAATTGTGTTTTTCTTTAACGCATCAAAAATAGTACTATATAAATAAGAGAAGAAAAGGTCTGGACAATAATAATAGAGTGGTTGCCATGGCAATATCCCACTAGCCCCACCCACACACTCAACATCAATGCTTGCTTGACTGACTCTAGTCTAAACAACACCACGCCCATCCCTGCCATCCCCTGCTATTCTTATATTCCACCCCTGGTATTTATTATATCACCACTCCTGTCATCCTCATACCTGCCATCCATATGTCACCGCTCCTATCATCCATCTATTACCACCCCTGCCATCCAATGCTTCCATCACCACCACTGTCATCCATCACCACTGCCATCCGTTACCCCTGCCATCCATTCCCACCACTGCCATCCATCACCACCACTGCCATCTGTCACCACTCCTGCCATCCATCACCCCTGCCATCCGTCACCACCCCTGTCACCCATCACCACCCCTGCCACCCGTCACCACCCCTGCCATCCATCACCACCCCTGCCATTTATCACAACCCTTGCCATCCATCACCACCGCTGCCATCCATCACCACCACTGCCATCCATCACCACCCCTGTCATCCGTCACCACCCCTGTCATCCATCACCCCTGCCAACCATCACTCCTGCCACCCATCACCACCAGTGTCATCCATTGCCACCCATCACCACCCCTGCCATCCATCATCAACCTTGCCATCCATCACCACCCCTGTCATCCATCGCCACCCATCACCACCCCTGCTATCTACCACAGTCCTTGCCATCCATTACCACCCCTGCCATTCATCACTACTTCTACCATCCATCACCACTCCTGCAATCCATCACCACTCCTGCCATCCATCAACACCCCTGCCATCCACCACCACCCCTACCATTCATCACCACCTTTACCATCCATCAACACCCCTGCCATCTACCACCACAAGAGTCATTCATCACCACCCCTGCCATCTATCACAATCCCTGCCATCCATCATCCCTGCAATCCATCACCCCTGCCAGCCATCACCACCCTGCCATCCATCACCCCTGCCATTCACCAGCCCTGCTATCCACCACCCCTGCCATCCACCCCCTCTTGCCATCCATCATCCCTGCCATCCACCACTCCTGACATCCACCACTCCTGCCATCCATCACCCCTGCCATCCACCACCCTGCTATCCACCATACCTGCCATCCACCACCACTGCCGTCCATCACCCCTGCTATCCAGCACCCCTGCCATCCAGCACCTCTGCCATCCATCACCCCTGTCATCCACCACCCATGCATCCACCACCCCTCACATCCATCAACCCTGCTATCCATCACCCCTGCCATCCACCACCTCTGCCATCCACCACCCCTGCTATCCACCACACCTGCCGTCCACCACCCCTGCCATCCACCACCCCTGCCGTCCATCACCCCTGCTATCCAGCACACCTGCTATCCAGCACCCCTGCCATTCAGCACCAATGCCATCCATCACCCCTGCCATCCACCACTCATGCCATCCACCACCCCTGCCATCCATCACCCCTGCTATCCTCCACCCTTCCCATCCACCACCACTACCATCCATTACCCCTGCCATTCATCACTCCTGCCATCCATCACCATTGCCATCCATCACCCCACTCCTGCCATCCATCACCATTGCCATCCATCACCCCTGCCATCCACCACCCCTGCCATCCACCTCCCCTGCCATTTATCACCCCTGCCATCCATCACCATTGCCATCCATCACCCCTGCCATCCATCACCTGTGCCATCCACACCCCTGCCATCCACCACCCTGCCATCCACCACCCTTACCATCCATCACCCCTGCCATTCATCACCCTTGCCATCCACCACCCCTGCCATCCATCATCCCTGCCATCCACCACCCAAGCCATCAACCACCCCTGCCATCCACCACCCCTGCCATCCATCACTCCTGCCATCCACCACCCTGCCATCCATCACCCAGCCATCC
Organism: Cherax quadricarinatus; assembly: GCF_026875155.1. Lineage (NCBI taxonomy): Eukaryota > Metazoa > Arthropoda > Malacostraca > Decapoda > Parastacidae > Cherax > Cherax quadricarinatus. The sequence goes on along the minus strand of NC_069459.1, from coordinate 12,727,496 downwards.
ACCACCCCTGCAATCAACAACCCCTGCCATCCATCAACCCCTGCCCTCCATCACCATTGCCATTCACCACCCCTGCCATCCATCACCTGTGCCATCCATCGCCCCTGCTATCCACCACCCCTTCCATCCACCACCCTTACCATCCATCGCCCTTCCATCCATCACCCTTGCCATCCATCACACCTGCCATCCATCACACCTGACATCCATCACCCCTGCCATCCACCACCCTGCCATACATCACCCATGCCATCCACCACCTCTGCAATCCACCACCCCTGCCATCCATCACCCCTGCCCTCCATCATCATTGCCATTCACCACCCCTGCCATCCATCACCTGTGCCATCCATCGCCCCTGCTATCCACCACCCCTTCCATCCACCACCCTTACCATCCATCACCCCTTACATCCATCACCCTTGCCATCCATCACACCTGCCATCCATCACCCCTGACATCCATCACCCCTGCCATCCACCACCCCTGCCATCCATCACCGCTGCCATCCATAACCCTTGCCATCCATCACCCTTGCCATCCACCACAACTGCCATCCATCACTCCTGCCATCCACCACCCCTGTCATCCACCACCCCTGAGATCCATCACCCCTGCCATGCGCCACTCCGGCCATCCACGACACCTGCCATCCACGACCCCTGCCATCCACCACCCCTGCCATCCATCACCCCTGCCATCCATCACCCCTGCCATCCCTCACCCCTGCCATCCACCACCCCTACCATCCACCACCCCTGCCATCCATCACCCCTGCCGTCCACCACCCCTGCCATCCACCACCCCTGCAATCCACCACCACTGCCATCCATCACCCCTGCCCTCCATCACCATTGCCATCCAACACCCCTGCCATCCGTCACCTGTGCCATCCATCACCCCTGCCATCCATCACCCCTGCCATCCACCACCCTTACACATCCATCACCCCTGCCATCCATCACCCTTGACATCCACCACCCCTGCCATCCATCACACCTGCCATCCATCACACCTGACATCCATCACCCCTGCCATCCACCACCCCTGCCATACATCACCCATGCCATCCACCACCCCTGCAATCCACCACCCCTGCCATTCATCACCCCTACCCTCCATCATCATTGCCATTCACCACCCCTGCCATCCATCACCTGTGCCATCCATCGCCCCTGCTATCCACCACCCCTTCCATCCACCACCCTACCATCCATCACCCCTTCCATCCATCACCCTTGCCATCCATCACACCTGCCATCCATCACCCCTGACATCCATCACCCCTGCCATCCCACCACCCCTGGCCATCCATCACCGCTGCCATCCATAACCCTTGCCATCCATCACCCTTGCCATCCACCACAACTGCCATCCATCACTCCTGCCATCCACCACCCCTGCCATCCAACACCCCTGAGATCCATCACCCCTGCCATGCGCCACTCCGGCCATCCACGACACCTGCCATCCACGACCCCTGCCATCCACCACCCCTGCCATCCATCACCCGCCATCCACCACCCCTGCCATCCCTCACCCCTGCCATCCACCACCCCTGCCATCCACCACCCCTGCCATCCATCACCCCTGCCGTCCACCACCCCCTGCCATCCACCACCCCTGCCATCCCTCATCCCTGCGATCCACCACCCCGCCATCCACCACCCCTGCCATCCATCACCCCTGCCATCCACCACCCCTGCCATCCACCACCCCTGCAATCCACCACCCCCTGCCATCCACCACCCCTGCCATCCGTCACCTGTACCATCCATCACCCCTGCCCTCCACCACCCCTGCCATCCACTCACCCCTGCCCTCCATCCCCCTGCATCCATCACCCCTGCCATCCATCACCCCTGCCATCCATCACCCCTGCCATCCATCACAAATGCCATCCATAACCCTTGCCATCCACCACCCCTGCCATCCATCACCCCTGCCATCCATCACCCCTGCCATGCACTACCCCTGCATCCATCACCCCTGCCATCCATCACCCCTGCCATCCACCACCCTTGCCATGCACCACTCCTGCCATGCACCACTCCTGCCATGCACCACTCCTGCCATCCACCACCCCTGCCATCCACCACCCCTGCCAACCACCACCCCTGCCATCCATCACCCCTGCCATCCACCACCCCTTCCATCCATCACCCCTGTCGTCCACCACCCCTGCCATCCACCACACCTGCCATCCATCACCCCTGCCATCCACCACCCCTGCCATCCATCACCCCTGCCATTCACCACCCCTGCCATCCACCACCCCTGCCATCCATCACCCTGCCAACCACCACCGCTGCCATCCACCATCCCTGCCAACCACCACCCTTGCCATCACCACCACTGCCATCCATCACCCCTGCCATCCATCACCCCTGCCAACCACCACCGCAGCCATCCACCATCCCTGCCATCCACCACCCCTGCCATCACCACCCCTGCCATCCATCACCCCTGCCATCCACCACCCCTGCCATCCATCACCCCTGCCAACCACCACCCCTGCCATCCACAACCTCTGCCATCCACCACCCCTGCCATCCACCACCCCTGCCCTCCACCACCCTTACCATCCATCACCCCTGCCATCCATCACCCTTGCCATCCACCACCCCTGCCATGCACCACTCCTGCCATGCACCACCCCTGCCATGCACTACCCCTGCCATCCACCACCCCTGCCATCCACCACCCCTGCCATGCACCACTCCGGACATCCACCACCCTGCCATCCACCACCACTGTCATCCACTACCCCTGCCATCCATCACCCCTGCAATACACCACCCCTGCCATCCACCACCCTTGCCATCCCTCACCCCTGCGATCCACCACCCCTGCCATCCACCACCCCTGCCATCCATCACCCCTGCCATCCACCACCCCTGCCATTCACCACCCCTGCAATCCACCACTCCTGCCATCCATCACCCCTGCCCCTCCATCACCATTGCCATCCACCACCCCTGCCATCCGTCACCTGTGCCATCCATCACCCTGCCATCCACCACCCCTGCCATCCCTCACCCCTGCGATCCACCAACTATGCCATCCACCACCCCTGCCATCCATCACCCCTGCCATCCATCACCCCTACCAATCCACCACCCCTGCCATCCACCACCCCTGCCATCCATCACCCCTGCCCTCCATCACCATTGCCATCCACCACCCCTGCCATCCACCACCCCTGCCATCCATCACCCCTACCATCCACCACCCCTGCCATCCACCACCCCTGCCATCCACCACCTTTACCATCCATCACCCCTGCATCCATCACCCCTGCCATCCATCACCCCTGCCATCCATCACCCCTGCCATCCATCACCCATGCCATCCATAACCCTTGCCATCCACCACCCCTGCCATCCATCACCCCAGCCATCCATCACCCCTGCCATGCACATACCCCTGCATCCATCACACCCTGCCATCCATCACCCCTGCCATGCACCACCTTTGCCATGCACCACTCCTGCCATGCACCATTCCTGCCTTCCACCACTCCTGCCATCCACCACCCCTGCCATCCACCACCCCTGCCATCCACCACCCCTGCCATCCACACCCCTGCCATCCACCACCCCTTCCATCCATCACCCCTGTCGTCCACCACCCGTGCCATCCACCACACCTGCCATCCATCACCCCTGCCATCCACCACCCCTGCCATCCATCACCCCTGCCATCCACCACCCCTGCCATTCACCACCCCTGCCATCCATCACCCCTGCCATCCATCACCCCGCCAACCACCACCGCTGCCATACACCATCCCTGCCAACCACCACCCCTGCAATCACCACCCCTGCCATCCATCACCCGTGCCATCCACCACCCCTGCCATCCATCACCCCTGCCAATCACCACCCCTGCTATCCACCACCTCTGCCATCCAGCACCCCTGCCATCCACCACCCCTGCCATCCACCACCCTTACCATCCATCACCCCTGCCATCCATCACCCTTGCCATCCACCACCCCTGCCATCCACCACTCCTGCCATGCAGCACTCCTGCCATCCACCACTCCTGCCATCCACCACCCCTGCCATCCATCACCCCTGCTATCCTCCACCCTTGCCATCCACCACCCCTACCATCCATTACCCCTGCCATTCATCACTCCTGCCATCCATCACCATTGCCATCCTTCACCCCTGCCATCCACCACCCCTGCCATCCACCACACCCCTGCCATTCATCACCCCTGCCATCCATCACCATTGCCATCCATCACCCTGCCATCCATCACCTGTCCATCCATCACCCCTGCCATCCACCACCCCTGCCATCCACCACCCCTGCCATCCACCACACTTACCATCCATCACCCCTGCCATTCATCACCCTTGCCATCCACCACCCTGCCATCCATCATCCCTGCCATCCACCACCCAAGCCATCCACCACCCTGACATCCACGACACCTGCCATCCATCACCCCTGCCATCCACCATTCCTGCCATCCATCACCCCTGCCATCCACCACCCTTGCAATCCACCACCCCTGCCATCCATCACCCCTGCCCTTCATCACCATTGCCATCCACCACCCCTGCCATCCATCACCTGTGCCATCCACCGCCCCTGCTATCTACCACCCCTGCCATCCACCACCCTTACCATCCATCACCCCTGCCATTCATCACCCTTGCCATCCACCAGCCCTGCCATCCATCATCCCTGACATCCACCACCCAAGCCATCCACCACCCCTGCCATCTACCACACCTGCCATCCATCACCCCTGCCATCCACCACCCCTGCCATCCATCACCCCTGCCATCCACCACCTTTGCAATCCACCACCCCTGCCATCCATCACCCCTGCCCTCCATCACCATTGCCATCCACCACCCGTGCCATCCATCACCCCTGCCATCCACCACCCCTGCAATCCACCACCCCTGCCATCCATCACCCCTGCCCTCCATCACCATTGCCATTCACCACCCCTTCCATCCATCACCTGTGCCATCCATCGCCCCTGCTATCCACCACCCCTTCCATCCACCACCCTTACCATCCATCGCCCCTTCCATCCATCACCCTTGCCATCCATCACAACTGCCCATCCATCACACCTGACATCCATCACCCCTGCCACCACCACCCCTGCCATACATCACCCATGCCATCCACCACCCTGTAATCCACACCCCTGCCATCCATCAACCCCTGCCTCCATCATCATTGCCATTCACCACCCCTCCCATCCATCACCTGTGCCATCCATCGCCCCTGCTATCCACCACCCCTTCCATCCACCACCCTTACCATCCATCACCCCTTCCATCCATCACCCTTGCCATCCATCACACCTGCCATCCATCACCCCTGACATCCATCACCCCTGCCATCCACCACCCCTGCCATCCATCACCGCTGCCATCCATAACCCTTGCCATCCATCACGCTTGCCATCCATTACCCTGCCATCCATCACCCCTGCCATCCACCAACCCTGCCATCCACCACCCTTACCATCCATCACCCCTGCCATTCATTACCCTTGCCATCCACCACCCCTGCCATCCATCATCCATGCCATCCACCACCCAAGCCATCCACCACCCCTGCCATCCCACCACCCCTGCCATCCATCACCCCTGCCATCCACCACCCCTGCCATCCATCACCCCTGCCATCCACCACCCCTGCAATCCATCACCCATGCCATCCATCACCCCTGCCCTCAATCACCGTTCCATCCACCACCCCTGCCATCCATCACCTGTGTTATCCATCGCCCCCTACTATCCACCACCCCTGCCGTCCACCACCCTTACCATCCATCACCCCTGCCATCCATCACCCCTGCCATCCATCACCCTTGCCATCCATCACACCTTGCATCCATCACCCCTGACATCCATCACCCTGCCATCCACCATCCCTGCCATCCATCACCGCTGCCACCCATCACTCTTGCCATCCACCACTCCTGCCATCCATCACTCCTGCCATCCACCACACCTGCCATGCACTACCCCTGCCATCCACCACCCCTGCCATCCACCACCCCTGCCATGCACCACTCCGGACATCCACCACCCCTGCCATCCACCACCACTGTCATCCACCACCCCTGCCATCCATCACCCCTGCCATACACCACCCCTGCCATCCACCACCCCTGCCATCCCTCACCCCTGCGATCCACCCCCACCCATGCCACCCTCATCCTTTCCATCCACCAAACCTGCCCTCCTCAACCCTGCCATCCACCATTTCCCGCCAGCACAACCTCTGCCATCCATTACCCCTGCCTCCATCACCCCTGCCTCCACCACCCGCCCTCCCCACTCCGCCAAGCACCACTCCTCCATCCACCACCCTTGCCCTCCACCACCCTTGAATCCCTCACCCCCGCCTCCACCACCCCTGCCGTTCCCACCCCCGCCATCCACCACCCTTGCCATCCACCACCCCGCCCTCCATCACCCCTGTTATCCACCACCCCCCCATCCTTCACCCCGCCACCACCACCCCTGCCATCCACACCCCTCCGACCAACACCGCTGCCATCCACCATCCCTGCCAACCACCACCCTTGCCCCTCACCTCCTCTCCATCCATCACCCCTGCCATCTACACCCCCCCGCCCAAACCCCCACCGCGCCACCACCATCCCAGCCTCCACCCCCGCCATCACCATCCCTGCCATCCACCCCCCTGCCACACCACCCGTGCCCCTCCACACCCCTGCCACCACCACCCCTGCCATCCATCACCCCTGCCACCCCCCACCCTGCCCCCACCACCCCCGTCATCCACCACCCCTGCCTCCCCCACCCCTGCATCACCACCCCCCCTTCCACCGCCCCTGTTACCCCACCCTTGACATCCACCACCCCGCCATCCATCACCCCTGCCATCCAAACCCCCCTGCAACCACCACCCCCCCACCATCACCCCGCCCCCCATCACCATTTCCATCCCACACCCCCGCATCCTCACCTTCCATCCATCACCCCCCGCCCTCCATCACCCCTGCCACCCCCCCCTTGCCGTCCACCACCCCTTTCCATCCTCACCCCCGCCACCATCACCCCTGCCTCCACCACCCCTGCCAACCATCATCAGGGGCCCCCCAGCCCAAATCATCCACCTTGATCCCCCCCCTGCCATCCATCACCCTGCCACCATCCCCCTGCCCTCCACACCCCTGCCACCACACCCCTGCCATTCAATCCCCCCGCCATCCATCACCCCTGCCACACACCCCTGCCATCCCCACCCCCGGCCTCCCCACCCCGCCATCCCCACCCTCCCATCCATCACCCCTTGCCCTCCACACCCCTGCCATCCATCACCCCCACCTCACCCATGCCCCCTAACCCTTCCATCCATCCCCCCGCCATCCATCACCCCTGCCATCCACACCCCTGCCACCTACCCTGGCATCCACCCCCCCGCCATCCTCACCCCTGCCATCCACACCCCCGCCATCCCCCACCCTCCCTCACCACCCTGCCATCACCCCCGCCATCCACCCCCCCTGCCATCCCCCACCCCTCCACCCCCCTGCCCTCCCCCACCCCTGCCAAAAACACCCCTGCCACCACCCCCCCCTTCCATCCACACTCTGCAAACCACCACCCCGCCATATCACCCCTCCTCCACCCCCCTCCATCCATCACCCCTGCCCTCCACCCCCCTGCCTCCTCACCCTGCCCCACCCCCTGCCATCCACCCCCGACCCCCCTTTCCTCACCACCCCTGCCATCCTCACCCCTGCCAAACCACCACCGCGCCATCCCCATCCTGCCACCCCACCCCGCCATCACAAACCCCCGCCATCCATCACCCCTTGCCAACCACCCCGAACCACCACCCCTCCCCCACCACCCCTCCTCCACCACCCCTGCCATCCCCCCCAAACCCCCCCCCTGCCCTCACCACCCCTGCCATCCACCACCCTCCATCCACCACCCCCCCCATCACACCCCGCCATCCCCACCCCTGCAACCACCACCCCCTCCCCATTCCCCCCCCACCCCTCCATCACCACCCCCAACCCCCCTTGCCACACCCCCCTGCCCCCCCAACCCCCCCTCCCCCCCCCTGCCAACCCCCACCCCGCAAAACCACCACCCCCGCCCTCCACACCCCTTCCATCACCACCCCTGCAAACCACCCCTTGCCATCCCCCACCCCCACCCCCAAACCCCCCCCCACCCCCCCGCCATCACACCCCTGCATCCCCCACCCCCCAATCCACCACCCCTGCCCTCCACCACCCCTCCACCCCCACCCCGCCCTCCCCACCTGCCACCACCCCCCCTGACCCCCCCCCCTGCCATCCACCACCCCCGCCAAAACCCCCCTCACCCCCTTTTCACACCACCCCTGCCATCCACCACCCCTGCCATCCACCACCCCGCCTCCCCACCCTGCCTCCACCACCCTGCCATCCACCCCCCCCTTGTATCCACCACCCTTCCATCCACCACCCCTGCCCCACCACCCCTGCATCCACCACCCCTGCCATCCCCCACCCCCACCACCACCCTCACCACCACCCCTGCATCCACCACCCCTGCCTCCCCCCATCCCCCCCCTGCCACCCCCCCCCTGCCATCCCACCCCTGCCCTCCACCACCCTTTGCCACACCACCCCTGCCACCACCACCCCCCCATCCACCACCCCGCCCTCCACCCCCCTGCCCCCCCCCCCCCCTGCCATCCACCAAAACCCCCGCTCCACCCCCGCCCCCCCCCACCCCTTAATTCCCCCCACCCCCCCTGCCCTCCACCCCCCTGCATCACCACCCTGCCCTCCCCACCCTTCCACCCCCCCCCTGCATCCACCACCCCTCACCAAACCCCCCCTGCCAAAACCCCCCCCCACCCCTGCCCTCCACCACCCCTGCCACACCACCCTGCCCCTCCCCACCCTCCCTCACCACCCCGCCATCCACCACCCCGCCCTCCCCCACCCCCGCCACCACCACCCCGCCCTCCACCCCTGCCATCCCCACCCCTTTCCCTCCACCACCCCTGCCATCCACCACCCCCCCCCATCACCACCCCTGCCCAATCACCACCCCTGCCATCCACCACCCCGCCAACCACCACCCCTGCCATCCCCCACCCTGCCTCCACCACCCCCTGCCATCCCCCACCCCTGCATCCACCACCCCGCCACCCCCACCCCCCCCATCCACCACCCCGCCATCCCCCCACCCCTTCCCCCCACCACCCTGCCCCCCCCCCCCATCCACCCCCTGCCTCCCCCACCCCTCCATCCCCCACCCCGCCACCACCACCCCCGCCCTCCACCACCCCCGCCATCCACACCCCTCCATCCACCACCCCTGCCATCCACACCCCTGCCATCCACCACCCCCCTCCTATCCACCAACCCCCTGCCCTCCACCCCCCCCTAACCCCCCCCACCACACCCCTGCCCTCCAACCCCTGCCCTCCACCACCCCCCATCCACACCCGCCATCCCCCCCCTGCCACCATCACCCCCCCTCCACCACCCCTGCCATCCCCCACCCCTGCCATCCACCACCCCTCCATCCCACCCCCGCCATCCCCCCCCCACCCCCCTGCCATCCATCACCCCTGCCATCCCCCACCCTGCCATCCAACCCCCCTCCCATTCCATCACCCCGCCACCATCCCCCTGCCACCCACCCCTGCCATCCACCCCCCCTGAAAAATCCAAACCCCTCCACCACCACCCCTGCCATCACCCCCCTGCCTCCATCACCCCGCCATCCATCCCCCTGCCCTCCACCCCCCTGCCATCCACCACCCCCCCCCCCCTCCATCCACCACCCGCCCTCCCACCCCTGCCATCCACCCCCGCCCCCCACCACCCCCGCCCTCACACCCCTCCATCACCACCCGCCTCCACCACCCCTGCCCTCACCACCCCCGCCATCCACACCCCTGCCATCCACCCCCCCCTGCCATCCCCCACCCCATCCCATCCACCACCCCTGCCATCACCACCCCTGCCATCCCCACCCCTGCCATCCACCACCCCTGCCATCCACCACCCCTGCCTCACCCCCTGCCCCCCACCCCCCTGCCATCACCCCCCCTGCCACACACCCCCGCCACCCCCACCCCTCCATCACAC
>NC_069459.1:12659879-12712379 GCF_026875155.1 Cherax quadricarinatus | reverse complement strand
GATTGGTCCATCATGTCATGATTGGTCCATCATGTCATGATTGGTCCATCATGTCATGATTGGTCCATCATGTCATGATTGGTCCATCATGTCATGATTGGTCCATCATGTCAGGATTGGTCCATCATGTCATGATTGGTCCATCATGTCAGGATTGGTCCATCATGTCAGGGTTGGTCCATCATGTGAGGATTGGTCCATCATGTCACAGTTGGTCCATCATGTCTGGATTGGTCCATCATGTCTGGATTGGTCCATCATGTCAGGGTTGATCCATCATGTCAGGATTGGTCCATCATGTCAGGATTGGTCCATCATATCAGGGTTGGTCCATCATGTCAGGATTGATCCATCAGGTTAAGATTGATCCATCCATCATGCCAGTTGATCCATCATGTCACTATTGATACATCATGTTATGGCTGATCATTCATGTCAGGATTGATCCATCATGTCAGGACTGATCCATCATGTCAGGATTGACCCATCATGTCGGGACTGATCCATCATGTCAGGGTTGATCCAACACAGTGGTGTTGTCTGATGATAATACTGGTCTAGTGTTCGTCTGGTCTGGTTGACTGGTATAGTGTTAGTCTGGTCTAATACACTTGTCTAGTAGACTGGTCTAGTGTTAGTCCGGTCTATTAGGCTGGTGTAGTCTGCTCTAGTAGTCTGGTCTGGTTGACTGGTGTAGTGTTAGTCTGGTCTAGTAGTCTAGTCTAGTGTTAGTCTGGTCTAGTAGACTGGTGTAGTGTTAGTCTGGTCTAGTAGTCTAGTCTAGTGTTAGTCTGGTCTAGTAGACTGGTGTAGTGTTAGTCTGGTCTAGTAGACTGGTCTAGTGTTAGTCTGGTCTAGTAGACTGGTCTAGTGTTAGTCTGGTCTAGTAGACTGGTGTAGTGTTAGTCTGGTCTAGTAGACTGGTGTAGTGTTAGTCTGGTCTAGTAGACTGGTGTAGTGTTAGTCTGGTCTAGTAGACTGGTGTAGTGTTAGTCTGGTCTAGTAGACTGGTGTAGTGTTAGTCTGGTCTAGTAGACTGGTGTAGTGTTAGTCTGGTCTAGTAGACTGGTGTAGTGTTAGTCTGGTCTAGTAGACTGGTGTAGTGTTAGTCTGGTCTAGTAGACTGGTGTAGTGTTAGTCTGGTCTAGTAGACTGGTGTAGTGTTAGTCTGGTCTAGTAGACTGGTGTAGTGTTAGTCTGGTCTAGTAGACTGGTGTAGTGTTAGTCTGGTCTAGTAGACTGGTGTAGTGTTAGTCTGGTCTAGTAGACTGGTGTAGTGTTAGTCTGGTCTAGTAGACTGGTGTAGTGTTAGTCTGGTCTAGTAGACTGGTGTAGTGTTAGTCTGGTCTAGTAGACTGGTGTAGTGTTAGTCTGGTCTAGTAGACTGGTGTAGTGTTAGTCTGGTCTAGTAGACTGGTGTAGTGTTAGTCTGGTCTAGTAGACTGGTGTAGTGTTAGTCTGGTCTAGTAGACTGGTGTAGTGTTAGTCTGGTCTAGTAGACTGGTGTAGTGTTAGTCTGGTCTAGTAGACTGGTCTAGTGTTAGTCTGGTCTAGTAGACTGGTGTAGTGTTAGTCTGGTCTGGTCTAGTAGACTGGTGTAGTGTTAGTCTGGTCTAGTAGACTGGTGTAGTGTTAGTCTGGTCTAGTAGACTGGTGTAGTGTTAGTCTGGTCTAGTTGACTGGTGTAGTGTTAGTCTGGTCCAGTGTTTTTCTGGTCTAGTGTTAGTCTGGTTTAAAGTCAGTCTGGTCTAGTTGACTGGTCTAGTGTTAGTCTGGTCTAATTGACTGGTCTAGTGTTAGTCTGGACTAGTTGACTGGTCTAGTGTTAGTCTGGTCTAATTGACTGGTCTAGTTTTAGTGTGGTCTAATAGACTGGTCTAATGTTAGTCTGGTCTAATAGTCTGGTGTAGTAGACTGGTCTAGTATGGTGGTGTCTGGTGTAGTAGACTGGTCTAGTATGGTGGTGTCTGGTCTAGTAGACTGGTCTAGTATGGTGGTGTCTGGTCTAGTAGACTGGTCGAGTATGGTGGTGTCTGGTCTAGTAGACTGGTCTAGTATGGTGGTGTCTGGTCTAGTAGACTGGTATAGTATGGTGGTGTCTGGTCTAGTAGACTGGTCTAGTATGGTGGTGTCTGGTGTTGAGATTGGTCTAATGCGATGGTTTACCTGGAGTTTACCTGGAGAGAGTTCCAGGGGTCAACGCGCCCGCGGCCCGGTCTGTGGCCAGGCCTCCTGGTGGATCAGAGCCTGATCAACCAGGCTGTTACTGCTGGCTGCACGCAATCCAACGTACGAGCCACGTCCCGGCTGGTCAGGTACCGACTTGAGGTGCTTGTCCAGTGCCTGCTTGAAGACAGCCAGGGGTCTATTGGTAATTCCCTTTATGTATGGTGGGAGGCTGGGAGGCAGTTGAAGAGTCTCGGGCCCCTGACACTTATAGTATTGTCTCTTAACGTGCTAGTGACACCCCTGCTTTTCATTGGGGGGATGGTGCATCGTCTGCCGAGTCTTTTGCTTTTGTTGTGAGTGATTTTCGTGTGCAAGTTCGGTACTAGTCCCTCTAGGATTTTCCAGGTGTATATAATCATGTATCTCTCCCGCCTGCGTTCCAGGGAGTACAGGTTCAGGAGCTTCAACGCTCCCAGTAATTGAGGTGTTTTATCTCCGTTATGCGCGCCATGAAGGTTCTCTGTACATTTTCTAGGTCAGCAATTTCACCTGCCTTGAAAGGTGCTGTTAGTGTGCAACAATATTCCAGCCTAGATAGAACAAGCGACCTGAAGAGTGTCATCATGAGCTTGGCATCCCTAGTTTTGAAGGTTCTCATTGTCCATCCTGTCATTTTTCTAGCAGATACGATTGATATAATGTTATGGTCCTTGAAGGTGAGATCCTCCGACATGATCACTCCCAGGTCTTTGACGCTAGTTTTTCGCTCTATTTTGTGGCCAGAATTTGTTTTGTACTCTGATGAAGTTTTAATTTCCTCATGTTTACCATATCTGAGTAATTGAAATTTCTCATCTTTGAACTTCTTATTGTTTTCTGCAGCCCATTGAAAGATTTGGTTGATGTCCGCCTGGAGCCTTGCAGTGTCTGCAATGGAAGACACTGTCATGCAGATTCGGGTGTCATCTGCAAAGAAAGACACGGTGCTGTGGCTGACATCCTTGTCTATGTCAGATATGAGGATGAGAAACAAGATGGGAGCGAGTACTGTGCCTTGGGATTTTCACCGTAGCCGCCTCAGACTTTACTCTGTTGACTACTGCTCTTTGTGTTCTGTTTGTGAGGAAATTATAGATCCATCTACCAACTTTTCCTGTTATTCCTTTAGCACGCATTTTGTGCGCTATTACGCCATGGTCACACTTGTCGAAGGACCTTGTCGTAGTGATCCAGTAGTTGAGACAGACAGGAGCGACCTGCTCTAAACCCATGTTGCCCTGGGTTGTGTAATTGATGGGTATCTAGATGGGTGGCGATCTTGCTTCTTAGGACCCTTTCAAAGATTTTTATGATATGGGATGTTAGTGCTATCGGTCTGTAGTTCTTTGCTATTGCTTTACTGCCCCCTTTGTGGAGTGGGGCTATGTCTGTTGTTTTTAGTAACTGTGGGACGACCCCCGTGTCCATGCTTCCTTCCCATAGGATGGTAAAAGCTCGTGATAGGGGCTTCTTGCAGTTCTCGATGAACACGGAGTTCCATGAGTCTGGCCCTGGGGCAGAGTGCATGGGCATGTCATTTATCGCCTGTTCGAAGCCATTTGGCGTCAGGATAATGTCAGATAAGCTTGTGTTAACCAAATTCTGTGGCTCTTTCATAAAAAATTCATTTTGATCTTCGACTCTCAGTCTGGTTAGCGGCTTGCTAAAAACTGAGTCATATTGGGACTTGAGTAGCTCACTCATTTCCTTGCTGTCATCTGTGTAGGACCCATCTTGTTTAAGTAGGGGCCCAATACTGGACGTTGTTCTCGACTTTGATTTGGCATAAGAAAAGAAATACTTAGGGTTTCTTTCGATTTCATTTATGGCTTTTAGTTCTTCCCGCGATTCCTGACTCCTATAAGATTCCTTTAGCTTAAGTTCGATGCTTGCTATTTCTCTGACCAGTGACTCCCTACGCATTTCAGATATGTTGGCCTCTTTTAGCCGCTCTGTTATTCTTTTCCGTTGTCTGTAAAGGGAGCGCCTGTCTCTTTCTATTTTACATCTACTCCTCCTTTTTCTTAAAGGAATAAGGCTTGAGCATACATCGAGTGCCACCGAGTTAATCTGTTCTAGGCATAAGTTGGGGTCTGTGTTGCTTAGTCTATCTTCCCAGCTTATATCGTTTAGGACTTGGTTTACTTGGTCCCACTTTATGTTCTTGTTATTGAAGTTGAATTAGGTGAAGGCTCCCTCGTGACTAATCTCATTTTGTCGGTCTGGGGCTCCACGCATACATGTCTGAATCTCAATTATGTTGTGATCTGAGTATATTGTTTTTGATATGGTGACATTTCGTATCAGATCATCATTGTTAGTGAAGATGAGGTCTAGTGTATTCTCCAGTCTAGTAGGCTCTATTATTTGCTGGTTTAAGTTGAATTTTGTGCAGAGATTTAAAAGCTCGTGTGTGTGTGAGTTCTTGTCAGAGCTGCCTCCTAGTGTTATCACTACAACAACATTATTTGCTATATTCCTCCATTTTAGGTGCCTCAAGTTGAAAGCCCCCAGGAGCAAGATGTTGGGGGCAGGAGCTGGAAGATTTTCCAGACAGTGGTCAATTTTTAACAGCTGTTCCTGGAATTGCTGGGATGTTGCATCCGGAGGCTTGTAGACTACCACAATGACTAGGTTTTCGTTCTCGATCTTTATTGCTAAAACTTCCACTACATCATTTGAGGCATTAATCAGTTCTGTGCAAATAAGTGACTGCGATATACAGGCCAAACCCCCCCCCCTTTTTTTTGTTGTTTTTGCCTGTTCACTCTATCGCATCTGTATAGGTTGTAACCTGGGATCCATATTTCATTGTCCAAGTGATCCTTTATGTGGGTCTCTGTGAAAGCTGCGAACATTGCATTTGCCTCTGCAAGCAGTCCACGGATGAAAGGTATTTTGTTGTTCGTTACTAGCTTTAGACCCTATATTTGCAAAGAAGAATGTCATCGGACTGGTGGTATTGGTGGTACTTGGGGGGACTTTTTTTTCCGGCACTAGTATCTGTATCTGTTGGTTTGAAATGGAGGCCATCGACTGTGGTTGCACTCCAGAAATGACTGGATTTGGCGTACGATTTCTACCATTTCCTGCCGGGTTTTTTTCCTTCCTGGCACTAAAAAACCTCTCCCTCTTGAGGGGCTGTGGCTACCTAGGTTTTCCCATGGCGTGGATGTTTTGTATCTTTTTGTCCCCTTTAGATGGTGTGCCTGGCAATTTAAGTTATAGCACAGTCTTTCCTGTACTGAAGAGGGACACATTTCAGGGTGAAAAAGCTTACAGGAAGGGAGTTTGCATTTTCCTGTTGTCATATGGGCACGGCATTTTCTAGGGTGGTCAAAGTTGCACGTCCCATCTGTTTCTCCAGATTTCCCATGCCTACAGATACCAAGTGCATAGTATGTGCACAGGCTTGGTTTCCGTTTGCCTTGAGTTTCTGTGACTGTATTCCCTGTTGGTGCATGTTTACCTGTCTCATTCCTATCCTTACTGTTGCTAACAATGGAACTCTCACCAGTTGTTTCTGGTAATATATCCTCACTATTGCTAGTGCAGTCCCCTTGTTTGCTATCTCCTGTGGTATTACTAGTTTGTAATATTGGTTTTATCTTGTCCTTGACTACACTTGTTTCTCCACTACAGCTCCTGTCTCCCTCGAGGCCATTTATATGCATTCCCTCATGCATACATTTACTGACTACCTGGACAGCACCTCCATCCTCACCATTAGTGTCTCCCAGGACAGCACCTCCAGCCTCACCATTACTGTCTACCAGTGCAGCACCTCCAGCCTTACAGTTTCTGACTACATGGCCAGCACCAAGGGCGATACCATCCAGCCCAGACTTTTTATTTTCCCATCTGTTATAGAATGCTTCCAGGTTTTCTATGAAAGCTGCTTTGATGTTATCCTCTCTTAAAACTAATGTGATTTTAGTCCACAGATTGATCTCCTTTGGGCATACCCAAAAACACTTCCCTGATTTAATACTGCTTGTAGATAGTTCTTGGATATCTGCACAAGGGGCGTGACACCAATTTTCACAAAAATGGCAAGTAATCCATGTGGAAGCCGGTTTGTTTGATGTACTGCAGACTACACACAGCTTCATAATGTGGTTTGAATGGTTGATTTACTGTAATTCTACTAGTAACCTCTTGAATATTCTACTAATAACCTCCTTAAAGTGAAGATCTGGTTATTTGTATTTCTACTTCTGACTGTACTTGTATATTTGGACAGCTTACCAGTGTACGTTTCAGTTTTATATTTATTATTTGTATTGATAAGGGTGCCTAAAACCCCGTCTGTTTACAGTCTGCTTTATTGTCCAACGAATCCGTTTGAAACCGGTCAAGGGTTCGGACCAGTCAAGGGTTCGGAACCAGTCAAGGGTTCGAAACCAGTCGGATCTGATCAGTGGGTCACTTATTTAAAACATATCTGGTCCGTGATTTGCGCTAACACATGAAGGAACTACTGGAAATTATTTAACTGAGTAATATGTGATTAGATTGATACAAAAGTATAACTTGCGTGTTGAAGAACAAGTGATTGCTGGCAGCTCCTACAATGTCTGGTCTAGTAGACTGGTCTAGTGTGGTGGTGTCTGGTCTAGTAGACTGGTCTAGTGTGGTGGTGTCTGGTCTAGTAGACTGGTCTAGTGTGGTGGTGTCTGGTGTAGTAGACTGGTCTAGTGTGGTGGTGTCTGGTCTAGTAGACTGGTCTAGTGTGGTGGTGTCTGGTCTAGTAGATTGGTCTAGTGTGGTGTTGTCTGGTCTAGTAGACTGGTCTAGTGTGGTGGTGTCTGGTCTAGTAGACTTGTCTAGTATGGTGGTGTCTGGTCTAGTAGACTGGTCAAGTATGGTGGTGTCTGGTCTAGTAGACTGGTCTAGTATGGTGGTGTCTGGTCTAGTAGACTTGGCTAGTATGGTGGTGTCTGGTCTAGTAGACTGGTTTAGTATGGTGGTGTCTGGTCTAGTAGACTGGTCTAGTATGGTGGTGTCTGGTCTAGTAGACTGGTCCAGTATGGTGGTGTCTGGTCTAGTAGACTTGTCTAGTATGGTGGTGTCTGGTCTAGTAGACTGGTCAAGTATGGTTGTGTCTGGTCTAGTAGACTGGTCAAGTATGGTGGTGTCTGGTCTAGTAGACTGGTCTAGTATGGTGGTGTCTGGTCTAGTAGACTGGTCCAGTATGGTGGTGTCTGGTCTAGTAAACTGGTCCAGTATGGTGGTGTCTAGTCTAGTAGACTTAGTGGTGTCGGGTCTAGTAGACTCGTCTAGTATGGTGGTGTCGAGTCTAGTAGACTGGTCTAGTATGTTACCATAAGGGGATGGTAGACGGGTCTAGTATGGTGTTGTCTGGTCTAGTAGACTGGTCTAGTATGGTGTTGTCTGGTTTAGTAGACTGGTCTAATATGGTGATGTCTGGTCTAGTAGACTGGTCTAGTATGGTGGTGTCTGGTCTAGTAGACTGGTCTAGTATGGTGGTGTCTGGTCTAGTAGGCTGTTCTAGTGTGGTGGTGTCTGGTCTAGTAGACTGGTCTAGTATGGTGTCTGGTCTAGTAGACTGGTCTAGTATGGTGTCGTCTGGTTTAGTAGACTGGTCTAATATGGTGATGTCTGGTCTAGTAGACTGGTCTAGTATGGTGGTGTCTGGTCTAGTAGACTGGTCTAGTATGGTGGTGTCTGGTCTAGTAGACTGGTCCAGTATGGTGGTGTTTGGTCTAGTAGACTGGTCTAGTAATGGTGGCGTCTGGTCTGGTAGACTGGTCCATAGTAGACTGGTCTAGTAATGGTGGTGTCTGGTCTAGTAGACTGGTCCAGTATGGTGGTGTTTGGTCTAGTAGACTGGTCTAGTAATGGTGGCGTCTGGTCTGGTAGACTGGTCCATAGTAGACTGGTCTAGTAATGGTGGTGTCTGGTCTAGTAGACTGGTCCAGTATGGTGGTGTTTGGTCTAGTAGACTGGTCTAGTAGACTGGTCCAGTATGGTGATGTCTGGTCTAGTAGACTGGTCCAGTATGGTGGTGTTTGGTCTGGTAGACTGGTCTAGTATGGTGGTGTCTGGTCTAGTACACTGGTCTAATAATGGTGATGCCTAGTACTTAGACAAGTGTAGGAGAGTTGAATCTTACTTTCAGGATGAAGGATGAGTTTTTCTAGTCCCAGGATGGGCGACTCAGCCAGCAGTGTCACCACCACCGCCGCGCATACTGACATCAACAACACTCCACACGTCTCCTCTATCTGTAGGAGCACCAGCAGGAGGTGGAGGAGATCAAAGAGGAGGAAGTTAAGGAGGATGAGGAGCTCAAGGAGGAGGAGGAGCTCAAGGAGGAGGAGGAGCTCAAGGAGGTGGAGGAGCTCAAGGAGGAGGAGGAGCTCAAGGAGGAGGAGAGCTCAAGGAGGTGGAGGAGCTCAAGGAGGAGGAGGAGCTCAAGGAGGAGGAGGAGCTCAAGGAGGAGGAGGAGCTCAAGGAGGTGGAGGAGCTCAAGGAGGTGGAGGAGCTCAAGGAGGAGGAGGAGCTCAAGGAGGAGGAGGAGCTCAAGGAGGTGGAGGAGCTCAAGGAGGAGGAGGAGCTCAAGGAGGATAAGGCCAAGGAGAATGAGGAAGAGCTCAAGGAGGAGGAGGAGGTACTCAAGGAGGGGGAGGAGGAGGAAGAAGAATATGAGGAGGAGGTGCTCAAGAAGGGGGAGGAGGAGGAAGAGGAATAGGAGGAGAATGAAGAGGAGGAATATTAGAAGACAATGTACCACAACAATAGCACTCATAAACACTGCAACACACTTGTCTTACCACACATTTGTCTTACCACACACTTGTCTTACCGCACATTTGTCTTACCACACATTTGTCTTACCACACACTTGTCTTACCACACATTTGTCTTACCACACACTTGTCTTACCGCACATTTGTCTTACCACACACTTGTCTTACCACATATTTGTCTTACCACACACTTGTCTTACCACACATTTGTCTTACCACACACTTGTCTTACCACACATTTGTCTTACCACACACTTGTCTTACCACACATTTGTCTTACCACACACTTGTCTTACCGCACATTTGTCTTACCACACATTTGTCTTACCACACACTTGTCTTACCACACACTTGTCTTACCACACACTTGTCTTAACACACACTTGTCTTAACACACACTTGTCTTACCACACACTTGTCTTATCACACACTTGTCTTAACACACACTTGTCTTAACACACACTTGTCTTAACACACACTTGTCTTAACACACACTTGTCTTACCACACACTTGTCTTACCACACACTTGTCTTACCACACACTTGTTTTACCACACACTTGTCTTACCACACACTTGTTTTACCACACACTTGTTTTACCACACACTTGTCTTACCACACACTTGTCTTAACACACACTTGTCTTACCACAACACTTGTCATTACCACACACTTGTCTTACCACACACTTGTCTTACCACACACTTGTCTTACCACACAACTTGTTTTACCACACACTTGTCTTAACCACACACTTGTCTTACACACACAACTTGTTTTTACCACACACTTGTCTTACCACACACTTGTTTTACCACACACATTGTCTTACCACACACTTGTCTTACCACACACTTGTCTTACCACACACTTGTCTTACCACACACTTGTCTTACCACACACTTGTCTTACCACACACTTGTCTTACCACACACTTGTTTTACCACACACTTGTCTTACCACACACTTGTCTTACCACACACTTGTCTTACCACACACACTTGTCTTACCACACACTTGTCTTACCACACACTTGTTTTACTACACACTTGTCTTACCACACACTTGTTTCACCACACACTTGTCTTACCACACACTTGTCTTACCACACACTTGTCTTACCACACACTTGTCTTACCACACACTTGTCTTACCACACACTTGTTTTACCACACACTTGTCTTACCACACACTTGTCTTACCACACACTTGTTTTACCACACACTTGTCTTACCACACACTTGTTTTACCACACACTTGTTTTACCACACACTTGTCTTACCACACACTTGTCTTAACACACACTTGTCTTACCACACACTTGTCTTACCACACACTTGTCTTACCACACACTTGTCTTGCCACACACTTGTTTTTACCACACACTTGTCTTACCACACACTTGTCTTAACCACACACTTGTTTTAACCACACACTTGTCTTACCACACACTAGTTTTACCACACACTTGTCTTACCACACACTTGTCTTACCACACACTTGTCTTACCACACACTTGTCTTACCACACACTTGTTTTACCACACACTTGTCTTACCACACACTTGTCTTACCACACACTTGTCTTACCATACACTTGTCTTACCACACACTTGTCTTACCACACACTTGTTTTACTACACACTTGTCTTACCACACACTTGTTTTACCACACACTTGTCTTACCACACACTTGTCTTACCACACACTTGTCTTACCACACACTTGTCTTACCACACACTTGTCTTACCACACACTTGTTTTACCACACACTTGTCGTACCCACACACTTGTCTTACCACACACTTGTCTTACCACACACTTGTCTTACCACACACTTGTCTTACCACACATTTGTCTTACCACACACTTGTCTTACCACACACTTGTCTTACCATACACTTGTCTTACCACACACTTGTCTTACCACACACTTGTTTTACTACACACTTGTCTTACCACACACTTGTTTTACCACACACTTGTCTTACCACACACTTGTCTTACCACACCTTGTCTACCACACACTGTCTTAACCACACACTTGTCTTACCACACACTTGTTTTACCACACACTTGTCTTACCACACACTTGTCTTACCACACACTTGTCTTACCACACACTTGTCTTACCACACATTTGTCTTACCACACACTTGTCTTACCACACACTTGTCTTTAACACACACTTGTCTTAACACACACTTGTCTTAACACACACTTGTCTTAACACACACTTGTCTTAACACACACTTGTCTTAACACACACTTGTCTTAACACACACTTTTCTTACCACACACTTGTTTTACCACACACTTGTCTTACCACACACTTGTCTTACCACACACTTATCTACCACACACTTGTCTTACCACACACTTGTTTTTACCACACACTGTCTTACCACACACTTGTTTTAACCACACACTTGTCTTACCACACACTTGTCTACCACACACTTTCTTAACACACACTTGTCTTACACACACTTGTCTTACCACACACATTGTCTTACCACACACTTGTCTTACCACACACTTGTCTTAACACACACTTGTCTTACCACACACTTGTTTATACCACACACTTGTCTTACCACACACTTGTCTTACCACAACACTTGTTTTACCACACACTTGTCTTACCACACACTTGTTTTACCACACACTTGTCTTACACACACACTTGTCTTTAACCACACACTTGTCTTACCACACACTTGTCTTATCACACACTTGTTTTACCACACACTTGTCTTACCACACACTTGTCTTACCACACACCTTGTTTTACCATCACACTTGTCTTACCACACACTTGTCTTACCACACACTTGTCTTACCATACACTTGTCTTACCACACACTTGTCTTACCACACACTTGTTTTACTACACACTTGTCTTACCACACACTTGTTTTACCACACACTTGTCTTACCACACACTTGTCTTACCACACACTTGTCTTACCACACACTTGTCTTACCACACACTTGTCTTACCACACACTTGTTTTACCACACACTTGTCGTACCACACACTTGTCTTACCACACACTTGTCTTACCACACACTTGTCTTACCACACACTTGTCTTACCACACATTTGTCTTACCACACACTTGTCTTACCACACACTTGTCTTAACACACACTTGTCTTAACACACACTTGTCTTAACACACACTTGTCTTACCACACACTTGTCTTACCACACACTTGTCTTACCACACACTTGTCTTACCACACATTTGTCTTAACCACACACTTGTCTTACCACACATTGTCTTACCATACACTTGTCTTACAACACACTTGTCTTACCACACACTTGTTTTTACCACACACTTGTCTTACCACACACTTGTTTTACCACACACTTGTCTTACCACACACTTGTCTTACCACACACTTGTCTTACCACACACTTGTCTTACCACACACTTGTCTTACCACACACTTGTTTTACCACACACTTGTCTTACCACACACTTGTCTTACCACACACTTGTCTTACCACACACTGTCTTACCACACATTTGTCTTACCACACACTTGTCTTAACCACACACTTGTCTTAACACACACTTGTCTTAACACACACTTGTCTTAACAACACACTTGTCTTAACACACACTTGTCTTAACCACACACTTGTCTTAACACACACTTGTCTTAACCACACACTTGTCTTACCACACACTTGTCTTACCACACACATTGTCTTACCACACACTTGTTTTACCACACACTTGTCTTACCACACACTTGTCTTACCACACACTTGTCTTACCACACACTTGTTTTAACTACACACTTGTCTTACCACACACTTGTCTTACCACACACTTGTCTTACCACACACTTGTCTTACCACACACTTGTCTTACCACACACACTTGTCTTACCACACACTTGTCTTAACACACACTTGTCTTAACACACACACTTGTCTTAACACACACTTGTCTTAACACACACTTGTCTTAACACACACTTTTCTACCACACACTTGTTTTAGCACACACTTGTTTTAACCACACACTTGTCTTACCAGACACTGTCTTAACCACACACTTGTCTTACCACACACTTGTCTTACCACACACACTTGTCTTACCACACACTTGTCTTACCACACACTTGTCTTACCACACACTTGTCTTAACCCACACACTTGTTTTACCACACACTTGTCTTACCACACACTTGTCTTACCACACACTTGTCTTACCACACACTTGTCTTACCACACACTTGTTTTACTACACACTTGTCTTACCACACACTTGTCTTACCACACACTTGTCTTACCACACACTTGTCTTACCACACATTTGTCTTACCACACACTTGTCTTACCACACACTTGTCTTAACACACACTTGTCTTAACACACACTTGTCTTAACACACACTTGTCTTAACACACACTTGTCTTAACACACACTTTTCTTACCACACACTTGTTTTACCACACACTTGTCTTACCACACATTTGTCTTACCACACACTTGTCTTACCACACATTTGTCTTACCACACACTTGTCTTACCACACACTTGTCTTAACACACACTTTTCTTAACACACACTTGTCTTAACACACACTTGTCTTAACACACACTTTTCTTAACACACACTTGTCTTAACACACACTTGTCTTACCACACACTTTTCTTACCACACACTTGTCTTACCACACACTTGTCTTAACACACACTTGTCTTAACACACACTTGTCTTAACACACACTTGTCTTACCACACACTTGTCTTAACACACACTTGTCTTAACACACACTTGTCTTAACACACACTTTTCTTACCACACACTTCAGTTTAAGACATACAAAATGAAAGAATATAACAAATAATGTCGTAGCAGAAATAATCCCTGGAGGCAGCTCAGATGAAAAGTCACACACACAAGAGCTGCTGAATCTCTGCAACAAACACACCCTGAGTCAGCAGATAGTGGAGCCAACAAGCCTGGAGAACACGCTAGATCTTGTTTTCACAAATAATGAGGACCTGGTAAGAAAGATAACAATATCAAACACAACTAATTCTGATCACAATCTAATTGAAGTCCAGACTTACATGCACAGGAATCCTGACCAGCAAAATGCATACAGCTATGAGGGCACCTTCACCAAATTCAACTTCAACAACAAGATCATCAACTGGGACCAGGTAAACTATGTCCTAAATGAAACATGTTGGGAAGATATCTTAAATAACATGGACCCTAACCAGTGCCTTGAAAAGATCAACTACCTGGCAGCTGCAGTATGTTCAAGGCATATTCCCTTAAGAAAAAAGAAGAGAAATAAACTGGAGAGAGAGAGAGACTCCCTCTACAGAAGAAGGTGAAGAATCACTGAGCTCCTCAAGAATGGTAGATTATCTGAAACACGGAAGGAAGCACTAACCAGGAAAGTGGAAAATATTGAGCTTAAGTTCCAGGATCCAGGAGAGACAAGAGGATCTAAAAGTGATTAGAGAAATTAAAAGTAATTCAAAATATTTCTTTTGATATGCCAAAACAAGGCAAAAACCACATCTAGTATAGGGCCCCTGCTTAGACAAGACTGATCCTTCACAGATGACAACAATGAAATGAGTGAGATACTGAAATTTCAATATGACTCTGTGTTCAGTGAGCCACTAATCAGCCTAAAGATAGACAATCCAAATAATTTTTTCATGAATGAGCCTCAAAATCCTGTCAATGCATGCAAAATTTCTGTTCAACTGCCTCCCAGCACACATAAGGGGGATTACCAACAGACCCCTGGCAGTCTTCAAGCTGGCACTGGACAAGCACCTAAAGTCAGTTCCTGATCAGCCGGGCTGTGGCTCGTACGTTGGTTTGCGTGCAGCCAGCAGCAACAGCCTGGTTGATCAGGCGCTGATCCACCAGGAGGCCTGGTCACAGACCGGGCCGCGGGGGCGTTGACCCCCGAAACTCTCTCCAGGTAAACTCCAGGTAAACTCCACTAGACTTTGAGAAGGCCATCGACGACATGCCCAGGCACTCAACCCCAGGCCCAGACTCATGGAACTCTGTATTCATTAATTAAGAACTGCAAGAAACTCCTCTCACGGGCCCTAAGTATGCTAAGGAGAAGGAGCATAGGCACAGGTGAGATTCCACAATCACTAAAAACAACAGATATAGCCCCACTCCATAAAGGTGGCAGCAAAGCAGTAGCTAAGAACTTTAGACCAATAGCTTTAACGTCCTACATTATAAAAATCTTTGAAAGAGTTCTAAGAAGCAGGAGAGCAAACCACTTGGACTCTCAGTATTTGCACAATCCAGGACAACCTGGGTTCAGAGCAGGTCGCTCCTGCCTCTCGCAACTACTGCACTACTATGATATGGTCCTAGATGCACTGGAAAACAAACAGAATGCAGATGTAGTATACACAGATTTTGCAAAAGCCTTTGACAAGTGCGATCATGGTGTAATAGCACACAAAATGTGTTCTAAAAGGATAACTGGCAAAGTTGGCCAGTTATCTAGTCGAATACAGAGTAATGGTAAACAGAGTTAAATGGGAGGCTGCCATAGTGAAGAGCTCTGTTCCTCAAGGCACAGTACTTGCCTTCATTCTCTTCCTCATCCTCTTATCAGACATAGACAGAGATTTAAGCCATAGCACCGTATCATCCTTTGCAAACGATACTAGGATCTGCGTGAGATTGTCATCCATTGAGGACACGGCAAATCTCCAAGAAGATATAAACCAAGTTTTCCAATGGGCAACGGAGAACAATATGATGTTTACCTGGAGAGGGTTTCGGGGGTCAGCGCCCCCGCGGCTCGGTCTGAGACCAGGCCTCGACAAATTCCAAGTTCTCCGTTGTGGAAAACTGGAGAAAATAATAGCTAGAACTAATCACACAATAGAGTGGAAAAATAATGTAAAGAACCTGGGAGTGGTAATGTCTGAGGATCTCACCTTGAAGGATCACAGCAGTGCCACTATCACATCTGTGGAAACTGATAGGATGGATAATGAGAACATTCAAGACAAGAGATGCCAAGCCAATGATGATCCTTTTTAAATTACTTGTTCTTTCTAGGCTGGAATATTGCTGTACATTAACATCTCCATTCAAGGCAGGTGAGATTGCAGATCTAGATAATGTACAGAGAACCTTTACTACACGTATAAGTTCCATCAAACACCTTAACTACTGGAAACGCTTGGAAGCACTTGACTTGTGCTCACTGAAGCGCAGGCGAGAGGTATACATCATATTCTACCCATAGAAGATCCTGGAAAGACTGGTCCTTAATCTGCACACACAACTCACTCCCTACGAAAGCAAAACACTTGGCAGGCGATGCAACATACCCCCAGTGAAAAGTATGGGCGCCAATAGTACATTAAGAGAAAACACAGTAAGTGTCTGGAGCACAAGACTGTTCAACAGCCTCCCACCAGCCATAAGGGGAATTACCAATAGACCCCTGGTTGTCTTCAAGAGGGAGCTGGACAGATACCTAAAGTCAGTGCCCAATCAGCCAGGTTGTGGTTCGTATGTTGGACTACATGCAGTGAGCAGTAACAACCTTGTTGGTCAGGCCCTGATCTACCAGGAGGCCTGGTCATGGACCGGGCCGCGGGGGCGTTGATCCCCGGATTATCTTGCTTTATATTATTATTTGACATTATATTAACTATGTATGTAGGTAGGATGTAACATATTACATTTCAGACCATGCTAACTGTTCGAGAGTTGTGGTTGGCTGTCCGCATTGGTAAACTGCTTAGTTAGCTGTCAGCTCGCGTGTTTACCTGCGGGTGTCTCGGCAGTACCACGGGAGAGTCATGTGATATCACCTGATGTAGGCCTGGAGTCGAGAACTCGCTCTCTCCATAGCTGGTCATCGCTCGACAAGCACCACGCTTTCCATCTGCTCCTGGTCTTGGAAGCATCCCTCTCATCTCTGTTCGTTAGACTGCTTTGGTAGTATGATTTCGTTGGTGAGTAGAAACATACCTCTTGTAACTCTGTAACTCGGTTTCACAGAGCGTCGTAGTCCGGAATTTGGTTATGCTGAACTAAGATTCAGTACTTAGGGAGTTTTATGACTTTCATGGATGATCTGCTGTTTTAGTTTAAGACGAGTCTAGTCTTATTGAGACATAACGGACAACTTTGAGCACATACACACATTCTCTCTCACACACACTTGTATATGCTAGTATTTTTATAATTGATGATAACGTACCAGACGGTTTTTGTGAGTCATACTGATATGAAATATGCCTTCAGCACTACACTACTATATGTACAATTTAACTTTGCACTACAAGAGATATGAAGGAACTGGTAACTTAAACTATGTAATACTTATTATCTACCTAGACACCTTTTGTATTAAAGATCTCGAATTTTATTTCGTTGGATTATTATCATCCAGCTGTAATCCCAAAACTCTATTAATATTTCACTCAAGTCAAGGGGTAACTAGACCTGATCTTCTGACAACCTGTTATAAAAACCAGAAACAGACTAATACTAGAGGGAAGATCTTCTAGTATTCTCTGGAGATGTCTATACTTAATAGATATCGCCATTTTGTAAAACCACACACCTGTCTTATCACACACTTGTATTGTCTTACCACACACCTGTCTTATCACACACTTGTATTGTCTTACCACACACCTGTCTTATCACACACTTGTATTGTCTTACCAACCACCTTTCTTATCACACACTTATATTGTCTTACCACACACCTTTCTTACCACACACCTGTCTTATCACACTTGTATTGTCTTACCACACACCTGTCTTATCACACACTTGTATTGTCTTACCACACACCTTTCTTATCACACACTTGTATTGCCTTACCACACACCTTTCTTACCACACACCTGTCTTTAGCACACACCTGTCATACCTTACCACACACCTGTTATACCTTACCACACACCTGTTATATCTTACCGCACACCTGTTTTACTACACACCTATAAGAACATAAAGAAGAAACACTGCAGCAGGCCTACTGACCCATACGAGGGAGGTCCAAGTCACATCCCGGCTTAAATCAGTGCCTTAACCTACTCAGGTCAGGTCACATCCACCTAAGGGAGGAGCACGGCATCTGACCTAGTAGCACAAGCTAGTCAGGTCCAACTCACACCCACTCATGCATTTATCTAACCTATTTTTAAAACTACACAGCGTCTATGACGGTACTCGGGAGTTTGTTCCACTCATCCACAACTCTATTACCAAACCTGTCTTACTACACAGTTGTCTTAGCATACACCTGTCTTATCGCACATATGTCATACTACACACCTGTCTTAAATTACCACATACCTATTTTAGCACACACCTGTATTACCACACCCCTGTCTTAGCAAAAAGGTGTCTTAGACAAATATCTCAGCACACATCTGTCTTAGCAGACAAATGTCTCAGCACACATCTGTCTTAGCACACAGGTATCTTAGCACACATCTTAGCACACATCTGTCTTAGGCACACAAGTGCTTTAGGCAACAAGTGCCTTAGCAAAATTCCTTGCACACAGGTGTCTTCGCACACCCGTCATAGCACACAAACTGTTTAGCAGACGTTCTTAGCATACACGTCTTCGGAGACAGGTGTCTTAGCACACACCTTTTTGCAGACAGGCGACAGGGGTTTAGCACCAAACCCGGGTTAGCACACAGTTATTTAGCACCACCTGTTTAGCACTACCCTTCTTGCACACATCGTCTTAGCAGAAAGTAGGTATTTACCTTTGTTTAAGGGGGAGGTAGTAGGTAGGGGCGTGAGTTGGTACAAAAACATAAACTGTAGTGGTAGGTGAAATGAGGTAGATGGTTACTTAACTGCTGAGTGGGCCAAGACGGGTGGGGAGGTTTTCCGTTACCGGACCTTGGGTGGTAGTGATGATGGGGTAAAGGTGATGTGGTGATGGCGATAGTTTAATGGTAGTAGTTGGTGGTGGTGGTGATAGTGCAAGGTATGTGTGGGGATTGTGGTGTTGTTTTGGGGTTGTAGGGGGGTGATGTGATAGTGGTAAGGTAGTAGTAGTGGTGATTGTGGTGTTGGTATGGGGTTGTAGTGGTAGGCTTGGGGTGGGGGGGTGTGGTGGTGGTGGGACCTTTGGGGGGGACCCGTGGTGGGGGTTTGGTCGGTGGGGTGGTACGGTGGTGGTGGTACCGGTGGGGGGTGGTACCGGGGGTTTGGGGGTTACGGAGGGGGTGGGAACCCGGGTGGTGGAACCGGTGGTGTGGGTTTCCCGGGGGTGGTGGGACCCGGGGGTGGGGTCCGGTGGGGGTGGAGGTGGGGGTGGTACCCGGGGGTGGGGATGGGGGTGGTGGTTTTGGGTGGTGGAAATGGGGTGGTGGACCGGTGGTGGGGGTATGGGGGGGGTTTGGGACGGTGGTGGTGGGGGTGGTACTGGTGGTGTGGTACTGGGGTGGTGGTATGGTGGGATGGACGGGGTGGGGGTACGGGGTGGTGGTACCGGGGGTGTGGTACTTTTGGGGGTGGGGTACTGGTGGTGGAGTACGGGGGTGGGGGGACGGTGGTGGGGCCCGGGGTGGTGATACCGGGGGGTGGTGGTACCGGTGGTGGGTACGGTGGTGGTGTACTGGGGGTGGGGGTATGGGGGGTGGGAAAGGGGTGGTGGTACCCGGGGGGGTGGGGACCCGGGATGGTGGACCGGTGGTGGTGGTACTGGTGGTGGGGGTACCCGGTGGTGGTGGTAAGGTGGTGGGGGTACGGTGGTGGGGGACTGGTGGTGGTTGGGTGGTGGACTGGGGGTGGTGGTACCGGTGGGGTGGTACTGGTGGTGGGGACTGGTGGTGGTGGTCTGGTGGTGGTGGGTTTCCGGTGGTGGTGGTAAGGTGTGGTGGTACGGTGGTGGTGGTACCGGGGGTGGTGGATGGGGTTGGTGGTATGGGGGTGGTATAGTGGGGGGGTATGGGGGTGTTTGGGACCCGGGGTGGTGGTACTTTGGTGGTGGGACCCGGGGTGTTTGGTCCCGGGGGGGGTATGGGGTGGTGTATGGGGGTGGGGGGTAGGTGGGGGTGGTTTTTTGGTGGGGGGGGACCGGGGTGGTGGTACCGGGGGTGGTGTATGGGGGGTGGGGATTTGGGGTGGGGACCGGGGTGGTGGGACCCGGGGGGGGTGGGGGGGGGACTGGTTGGGGGGGGTACCGGGGGGGTGGGAGGGGGTGGTGGGGACTGGTGGGGTGGAATGGTGGGGGGGTATGTGGTGTTGGTACCGGTGGTGGTGGTGGTACTGGGGGGTGGTGGTACTGGTGGGGTGGTACGGGGGGGTTGGACGGTGGTGGGGGTACTGGTGGTGGTGGTTTGGGGGGGGTGGTGGTTTCTGTGGGGGTGGGGGACCCGGGGGTGGTGGTACTGGTGGTGGTTTTCTGGTGGGGGAGTATGGTAGTGGGGTACCGGGGGTGTTGGGCTGGTGGGGGTGGTAAGGGGTGGTGGTATGGTGGGGGGTGGGGCGGGGGGTGGTAATACTGGTGGTGGGGAACCCGGGGGTGGGGGTTTTGGTGGTTGGTATGGTGGTGGTGGTACTGGTGGTGGGACTGGGGTGGTGGTTTGGTGGTGGTGGTACTGGGGTGGTAGTATGGTGGTGGGGTATCGGTGGGGGTGGGGACTGGGGTGGTGGTACTGGGGGTGTGGACTGGTGGGGGGTTGTACTGGTGGTGGTGGGACTGGTGGGGGTGGTACTGGTGGTGGTGGACTGGGTGGTGGGGTCTGGTGGTGGTGGTCTGGGGGTGGTGGGCTGGTGGTGGTGGTATGGTGGGGGGTTTCTGGGGTGGTGGTCCGGTGGTGGTGGTCTGGTGGGGGTGGGGACTGGTGGTGGTACTGGTGGTGGTGGTATGGGGGTGGGATGGTGGGGTGGTTGGTGGTGGTGGTATGGGGGTGGTGGGATGGGGGTGGGACTGGTGGGGGTGGTACTGGTGGTGGTGGTACTGGTGGTGGTACTGGTGGGGTACGGGGTGGTGGAGGTGGTGGTGGGCTGGTGGTGGTGGTATGGTGGTGTAGTACTGGTGGTGGTGGTACCCGGGGGGGGGTGGAAATGGGTTTTTGGGGGTGGGATGGTGGTTGGGATGGTGGGGTGGTACTGGTGGTGTGGTACTGGTGGTGGTCTGGTGGTGGTTTGGTATGGTGGTGGTGGTACGAGGGGGTTATGGTTGGTGGGGATGGGGGTTGGGTTTGGGGGGTGGGGCTGGTGGTGTTTGGTGGTGGTGGTACTGGTGGTGGTGGTACTGGTGGTGGTATGGTGGTGGGTAATGGTGGTGGTATGGTGGTGGTGGTATGGTGGTGGGGGTACTGGTTTGGGGGTGGGGGTTTCTGGTGGTGGGATGGTGGTGGTTGGTTTGGGTGGTTTGGTATGGTGGTGGTGGTACTGGTGGTGGTGGGGGACTGGGGGGTGGTTTCTGGGGGTGGACTGGTGGTGGGGGTACTGGGGGGGTGGGACTGGTGGGGGGTACTGGTGGTGGTGGTACTGGTGGTGGTTTGGGGTGGGGTACTGGTGGGGTGGTATTTGGGGGTGGTACTGGTGGTGGGGGTACGGTGGTGGTGGTATGGTGGTGGTGGGGGTGGTGGGCTGGTGGTGGTATGGTGGTGGTGGTATGGTGGGGGTTGGTGGTGTGGTACTGGTGGGGTGGTACTGGTGGTGTGGTATGGTGGGGTGGTTGGTGGTGGTGGTAAGGTTGGGGGGGTACTGGTGGTGGTGACTGGTGGGGTGGTGGGGTTTTTGTGGTGGTGGTCGGTGGTGGTTGGTACTGGTGGTGGTGGTACTGGGGGGTGGTGTTTTCTGGTGGGGTCTGGTGGGGGTACTGGTGGTGGGGGTATGGGGTGGGATTGGTGGTGGTGGTATGGTGGGGTGGGGGGGTCTGGTGGTGGTACTGGTGGTGGTGGTCTGGTGGTGGTGGTTACTGGTGGTGGTTCTGGTGGTGGTGGGATGGTGGGGGTGGTACTGGGGTGGTACTGGTGGGTGGTACTGTGGTGGGGTATGGTGGTTGTTTGGTGGTGGTGGTTTGGTGGGGGTATGGGGGGGGGTACTGGTGGGGTGGTGGGGGGGGTAGTAATTTGGTGGGGGTGGGGGACCGGGGGGGTGGTTTGGTTTTCTGGTGGTGGTGGGACTGGTGGTGGTGGTATTGGTGGTGGTGGTTGGTGGTGGTGGGTGACTGGTGGTGGTGGGACGGGGGGTGGTACTGGTGGTGGGGTACTGGGGTTTTGGGTACTTTTTGGGGTGGGTGGTGGTACTGGTGGTGGTACTGGTGGTGGTATGGTGGTTGGTCTGGGTGGTGGGACTGGGGTGGTGGTACTGGGGGTGGTACTTGGGGGGGGTGGTACTGGTGGGGTGGTACGGTGGGGGTCTGGTGGGGGTGGTACTGGGGGGTGGGATGGTGGTGGGACTGGGGTGGGACTGGGGGTGGGGTATGGTTTGGGGGTCTGGTGGTGGGGTACTGGGGTGGGGTACTGGTGGTGGTACGGGGGGTGGTATGTGGTGGGGGATGGTGGTGGTATGGTGGTGGTACTGGTGGTGGTGGTACTGGTGGTGGTACTGTGGTGGGGTACTGGTGGTGGTGGGACGGTGGTGGAGTACTTTGGGGGGGTGGTGTGGAAAGGTGGTGGTGGGCTGGGGTGGTGGTACTGGTTGGGGTGGTTCTGGTGGGTTTTGGTTTGGGACTGGTGGTGGTTGGTGGTGGGGGGGTATGGTGGGGGTGGGACTGGTGGTGGTGGGATGGTGGGGGTATGGGGGTGGGGTCTGTGGTGGTGGGTTTTTTTGGTGGTGGTTGGTATGGTGGTGGTATGGGGGGTGGACTGGGGTGGGGTCTGGTGGTGGGGTTTTGGGGGTTTCTGGTGGTGGTACTGGTGGTGGGGTATTTGGGGGGGTATGGTGGTGGAAATGGTGGTGGTGGTTCTGGTGGTGGTAGGGGGACGGTGGTGGGGGTATGGTGGGGTACTGGTGGTGGTGGGACTGGTGGTGGTCTGGTGGTGGTTTTGGGGGGGTTTGGTTTGGGGGTGGTATTTGGGGGTGGTACTGGTGGTGGTTACTGGTGGTGTTACTGGTGGGGTTTGGGGGGGTTACTGGTGGTGGTACTGTGGTGGTTTTATTTTGGTACTGGTGGTGGGGATGGTGGTGTTCGGTTATGGTGGTGGTGGTACTTTTGGTGGTGGTACTGGTGGTGGTTTTTGGTAGGTGGTGGTACTGGTGGTGGTGGTATGGGGTGGTGGTCTGGTGGTGGTGGAGGTGGTGGAATGGGGGTGGTGTACTGGTGGTGGGGTTTCTGGGGGTTTGGTTTGGGGGTTTGGACTGGTGGGGGTCGGGGGGGCGGGGGTGGAGGTGGGGTGGGACTTTGGGGGTTGGGGGGTACTGGTGGTGGGGTACTGGTGGTGGTACTGGTGGTGGTATTTTGGGTTTGGGGGTACTGGTGGTGGTACGGTGGTGGTGGTTTTGGGGGGTTTTGGGCTGATGGTGGGGTACTGGGGGGGTGGTGGTATTGGTGGTGGGGTTTGGGGGTGGGGACTGGGGTGGTGGTAATGGTGGTGGTTTGGTGGTGGTACTGGGGTGGGGTTTTCTGGTGGGGGTTAATGGGGTTTTGGTGGGCCTTGGGGGGTGGTTTGGTGGTGGTACTGGTGGTGGTGGTACTGGTGGTGGGGTACTGGGGTGGTTCTGGTGGTGGTGGTACTGGTGGTGGGGTTTTGGGAATGGGGGGGTGGTATGGTGGTGGTACTGTGGTGGTACTGGTGGTGGGGGGGTCTGGTGGTGGTAATGGGGGTGGGGGTATGGGGTGGTGGTTTCTGGTGGGGTACTGGGGGTGGTGGTACTGGTGGGGGTATTGGTGGTGGTACTGGGGTGGTGGAATGGTGGTGGGGATGGTGGGGGTTTGGGATGGTGGTGGTGGTCTGGTGTGGTACTGGTGGTGGGGTATGGTGGTGTTTCGGGGTGGGGTACTGGTGGTGGTACGGTGGGTGGGACTGGGGGTGGTGGTATGGTGGTTGGTACTGGTGGTGGTCTGGGGTGTGGTACGGGGGGGTGGTATGGGGTGGGGTAGGGGGGGTTGGTAATGGGGGTGGTATGGTGGGGGTGGTACTGGGGGTGGTACTGGTTGGTGGGGAGGGGTGGTGGTACTGGTGGTGGTTACTGGGGGGTAGGTGGTGGGGGTACTGGGGGGGGTCTGGGGGGGTGGTTAATGGGGGGGTTGGGGCTGGTGGTGGTCTGGTGGGTGGTATGGGGGTTTGGGGGTGGTAATGGTGGTGGTACTGGGGGTTGGGAAGGGGTGGTAGGGGGTGGTGGACTTTGGGGGTGGTACTGGGGGTGGGACTTTGGGGTGGGTACTGGTGGTGGTTACTGGTGGTGGTACTGGGGGTGGGGGTACTGGTGGTGGACGGTGGGGGTGGTACGGGGGGTGGTACGGTGGTGGTATGGTGGTGGTATGGTGGTGTACGGGGGTTGGACGGTGGTGGGGTTTTCTGGTGGTGGTATGGTTTTTTGGGGGTTTTATGGGGGTTTAAAAGGGGGTGGTGGTATTGTTGGGGAATTTGGGGGTACTTGGTTTGGTTTGGGGGGTTATGTGGTGGTTGGTACTTTTGGGTTGTTTGGTTTCTTGGTTACTTTGGGGTCGGTTGGGGAAAGGTTTGGTTATTGGGGGGTTTTTGGGTTGGTGGGTTTTACTTTTTGGGATTTGGTTTGGGGCTTGTTACTTGGGGTTCCCGTTTGGGGGTTGGGGTTTTACTGGGGGTTTTTTTGGTGGTTATTTGGGTTTCTGGTTTGGGGGTTTTTACTTTGGGGGGGGGTTTACTTGGTGGGTTTTGGTGGTTGGTTTCTGGGGTTGGTTTTTGGGGGTTTACTTTGGGGGGCTTGGTTACTTGTGGGGTTTTGGTTACTGGGGGGTTGGTAGGGGGTTGGTACTGGGGGTGGTCTGGGGGTTTTGGGTACTGGGGGTTTATTTTTTTTTTGTTTACTTTTTTATTAGTTTAGCTTGGGGTTAAATTGTGTTTACTTTAAAGGGGGTTTTTACTTGTGTTTAAATTACCT
This sequence comes from Cherax quadricarinatus, assembly GCF_026875155.1. Lineage (NCBI taxonomy): Eukaryota > Metazoa > Arthropoda > Malacostraca > Decapoda > Parastacidae > Cherax > Cherax quadricarinatus. Next base: position 12,687,331 of record NC_069459.1, on the reverse strand, counting down.
TGTTAGTTTTTGTATTTAGTTAATGTGTTGTTAAATTTTTGTTTTACTTTTGTTGTTTTCTTGTGTTTTGTTTCCTTAATTATTATCTTTTATTTAAATTCCCGATTTATTATTTTGTTCCTACTTTCCATGTACCCCCGTTATCTTTTTGGTTTTCTTACCATGTAGCCCCAGCTTTCTTCGGTTTCCCAGTTTCCATGTGTCCTAGCTTATCTTCGTAGTTCCTAGCTTACCATGTAGCTCCTAGCTTATCTTCGTAGTTCCTAGCTTACCACTGTAGCTCCTAGCTTATCTTCGTAGTTCCTAGCTTACCATGTAGCTCCTAGCTTATCTTCGTAGTTCCTAGCTTACCATGTAGCTCCTAGCTTATCTTCGTAGTTCCTAGCTTACCATGTAGCTCCTAGCTTATCTTCGCAGTTCCTAGCTTACCATGTAGCTCCTAGCTTATCTTCGTAGTTCCTAGCTTACCATGTAGCTCCTAGCTTATCTTCGCAGTTCCTAGCTTACCATGTAGCTCCTAGCTTATCTTCGTAGTTCCTAGCTTACCATGTAGCTCCTAGCTTATCTTCGTAGTCTAGTTACCTGTAGCCCTACTTATCTTCGTATTCCTAGCTTACCATTAGCTCCTAGCTTATCTTCGTAGTTCCTAGCTTACCATGTAGCTCCTAGCTTATTGTTGCGGCCCCCTGCCAAACTAGCGGTTAAATAGTTAACCTGCCGGCCGGCAGTACCACTGGGTACGTCATCAAACCCAATGTGGGGACTGCTGAGCCGGCCTTAGAGCAGTAAGTGCCTGAGCGCCTCGCTGTACGCACCTAAGCAGTAGGTACCTGAACACCTAAGGGTACAGTCTACTGGCTTTAGCAACAGTATGTACCTGAGCGCCTCACGGTACGCACCGCAGTAGTAAGTACCTGGGTGCCTCACGGTACGCACCGCAGTAGTAAGTTCCTGAGTGCCTCACGGTGCACATCTAAGCAGTAGGTACCTGACCACCTAAGGGTACAGTCTACTGGCTTTAGTAACAGTATGTACCTGAGCGCCTCAGGATACGCACCTAAGCAGTAGGTACCTGAACACCTAAGGGTACACGTCTACTGGCTTCAGCAACATTAAGTACCTGAACTCCTCAGGGTACACATCTACGCAGTAGGTACCTGACCACCTAATCGTACCTATCTACTGGCGTTAGAAGAACCGCTCACCGCAGCTCACTGAGTCTGTTGGCCTCAGTTACTTGACGGCCGCATTCAGTGAGCTTGCAGCATGGTGTTCGGCTAGCGGTGTGTCAACCGGCTTTGGAGGGATTTATTGGACTACCGGTGAGTCTGTGGATCACCGTCTACGTTGGGTCAACTGTGGGCCGGAAAACTCAGTGCTGTTTTTGGGACATTACATGAAAGGGAAAAGGGTTGGGAGTGTTACCAAATGAACTGGGCCCCGGGCCGTAAATGTGACACTTTGGAAAGTATGATGGGGTGGAAAAACTGAGAATCACAGGACCCAGTGGAACACTGAGAAGAAAAAAGGGGGTCGTGGACACTGAAGATGGCCTGGTTGTAGTGTACAAATGAATTGGTCATGTGAATGGGGCTGGGGGGGCGGGGGGGGAAGCAGGGTTTATTTTAATTTATTTTTTATACAAATGTTATTTAAATTTTTTATTTTAGCATAGGTTTTTAAAATTATATATTTTAAAAATATAATTATAAATATTAAAAAATTTATAAAATATATATATTTATAGTGACACCCGAAAGGGCAAAGTTGTACCCTTTTTAGGGTTTTTGAAAAATTTTTTTATTTTAGTTAAAAAGTGAAAAATTTATTTTTTGTAACTTTTACATATTAAAAAATCATAGTTCAAAACCTTTTAGACCAAAAAATAGTTGATTAAAGATTAAATTTTTTTAATTTTGGTATTTATGTTTTCCCAACTCTGTATTACAAAAGGATTTAAAACTTACAAAAATTTTTAAAAATTTTCCTTTTTTTTTAATATTATCTTCGTATTCCTAAATTACCCGTTGATCCTAGCTTATCTTCTTAGTTCCTACTTTCCTTTTAGCTTCCCAGCTTTTTCTTCCCTAGTTTTTTTAGCTTACCCTTTTTACTCCAGCTTTTCTTTGTAGTTCCCCAGCCCTTTTTAGGGAGCTCCTAGCTTTCTTCGTAGTTTTTTAGTTACCATGTTTTGTCCCAGCTTATCTTTGTAGTTCCTAGGGGTTACCATGAAACCCTAGCTTATCTTGTAGTTCCTGTTACCTTTTTAGCTCCCAGCTTATCTTCGCAGTTCCTAGTTACCATGTAGCTCCTAGTTATCTTTTGAGTTCCTAGCTTTCCATGAGTCCCAGCTTATCTTCGCAGTTCCTAGCTTACCATGTAGCTCCTAGCTTTTCTTCGTATTTTCCCACTTTCCATGTAGTCCCAGCTTACTTCGAGTTTCCCAGTTACCATTAGCCCCCCTAGCTTTTCTTCGTAGTTCCTAGCTAACCCTGTAGCCCCCTACTTTTCTTCGAAATTCCAGCCCGGTTTCCCATGGGAGCTCCCAGCTTATCTTTGAGTTCTACTTACCAAAGAAACTCCTAGTTTATCTTCGTAGTTCCCCACTTAAAACCCCTGTAACTCCTTGCTTAAAACTTCGTAGTTCCTAGCTTACCACTGTAGTCCTAGGGTTATTTCGTAGTTCCCAGCTTTCCATGTAAAACTCCTAGTTATCTTCGTATTCCTAGTTTCCACTGTAGCCCTAGCCCTTTTTTGGATTCCCAGCTTACCCCTGTAGTCCTAGTTATCTTTGAAAATTCCTAGCTTACCTGTAGCTCCACTTATCTTTGTAGTTCCTGCTTTCCCCTGTAGCTCCCAGCTTACTTTTGTAGTTTCCGCTTACCCTGTAGCCCAACTTATCTTCGTTTGTTCCCAGCTTACCACTGTAGGGTCCCCACTTATCTTCCCCAAAATTTCCTACTTACCATGAGCTCCTAGCTTATCTTCGTATTTTTCCCAGCTTACCATGTACCCTAGCTTTTTCTTCTTTGTTTCCCTTTTGCTTACCATGTAGTTTCCCAGCTTATCTTCGTAGTTCCTAGCTTAACCCTGTAGCTCCCCCGGGTTATCCCTTTGTAGTTCCTAGCTTTCCTGAGCTCCTACTTATCTTCGTAGTTCCTAGCTTACCCGTAGTCCTAGGCTTATCTTCGTAGTTCCTAGCTTTCCATGGGAGCTCCCAGCTTATCTTCGTTTTTCCTAAACTTACCACTGTACTCCTAGCTTATCTTCGTTTGTTCCTAGCTTAAACCCTGTAGCTCCTAGCTTATCTTCGAAAAATTTCCCAGCTTACCCCTGTAGCTCCAACCTTTTTTTTCGTAGTTCCTAGCTTAAACCCTGAGCACCCGCTTATCTTCGTTTTCCCCAGCTTACCATGTAGCTCCTTGCTTTTCTTCGTAGTTTCCCAGCTTACCACGTAGCTCCCAGCTTAATTTGTTTGTTCCTAGCTTACCATGTAGTCCCAGCTTATTTCGTATTCCTAGCTTTCCATGAAACTCCTAGCCCTTTTCTTTGTAGTTCCCCAGCCCTTCCTTTTACTCCTAGCTTAACTTTGTAGTTCCCAGCTTACCCTGTAAATCCCAGCTTTTCTTCGTGTTCCCAGCTTTCAACGTAGCTTTCCCAGCTTTTTTCGAAATTTCCCAGCTTACCCTGTTTGCTTTTTCCCAGCTTATCTTTGTAGTTCCTAGCCCTTAAACCCCTGTAGCTCCTAGCTTATCTTCGTAGTTCCTAGCTTACCACGTAGCTTAGTTTTTTTCGTAGTTCCTAGCTTACCATGTAGCTCCTACTTATCTTTTAGTTCCTTTCTTACCATGAGCTCCTAGCTTATCTTCGTAGTTCCAAACTTTCCATGTAGCTCCTAGTTATCTTCGTATTTTTCCCAGTTACCCCTGTAGCCCCCTAGCTTTTCTTCGGGATTTCCTAGTTACCATGGAGCTCCTAGTTATCTTTGTAGTTCCCAACTTACCTGGGAGTCCTAGCTTATCTTTGAAATTCCCCAGCTTCCATGTACTCCTAGCTTATCCTTTTGGTTCCCAGCTTACCATGTAGCTCCTAGTTATCTTCGTAAATTCCTAGGGTTACCATGTAGCCCCCTAGCTTATCTTCGGGGTTCCTAAACTTACCCTGTAAACTCCTAGCTTATCTTCGTAGTTCCTAGCCTTTCCCGTAGTTTCCCAACTTTTCTTGTTGTTCCTAGCTTACCCCTGTAGCTCCTTGCCTTTTCTTGTAGTTCCTACTTTTCCACTGTAAACTCCTAGCTTAATTTGTTTGTTTTTCCCAGCCTTTCCATTAGCTCCTAGCTTTTCTTCGTATTCCTAGTTTCCAACCCGTTGCTCCTAGCTTATCTTCGTTGTTCCTAGCTGTCCCTGTAGCCCCCTTTTTTCCCAGCTTTCTTCCCTAGTTCCCAGCTTACCAAATGTGCTCCAGCTTATCTTTGTAGTTCCTAGCTTTTCCATGTAGCTCCCCAGCTTATCTTCGCAGTTTTCCCAGCTTACCAGGGAGCTCCCAGCTTTTTCTTCGTAGTTCCCAGGTTTTCCATTAGGTCCCAGCTTATCTTCCCCTAGTTCCTAGCTTACCACTGGGAGCTCCTGCTTATTTCGTAGTTCCAGCTTACCACTGTAAGGGTTTCCCAGCTTACTTCGTAGTTTTTCCCAGCTTACATGTAGCTCCTAGTTATCTTCGTGTTTCCCACTTACCACTGTACTCCAGCTTATCTTCGTTTTTTAGCTTACCATGTACTCCCACTTACTTCGTAGTTTCCCGTTACCAAATGTAGCTCCCGCTTATTCCCTTTGTTTTGTTCCTTCTTACCATGTAGCTCCTTCTTATCTTCGAAATTCCCCTTTTACCCTTAGCCCTATTTTTTCTTGGGATTTTCCCGCTTACCACTTAGTCCCCCAGCTTATCTTGCATTTTTAGCTTACCCTGTTTGCTCCTGCTTACTTGGGATTTTCCCAGGGTTAATGTAGCCCCACTTATCTTTGTAGTTTCCTACTTACCACTGTAGCTCCCAGCTTATCTTCGTAGTTTCCCACTTACAATGTAGCTCCTACTTATTTTTCGTAGTTCCTAGGGTTACCACTGTACTCCCCACTTATCTTCGTTGTTTTGTAGCTTAAAATGTAGCTCCTAGCTTATCTTTGTATTCCCAGCTTACCACTGTAGCTCCCAGTTTTTTTCGTAGTTCCTGTTACCATGTAGTCCTAGTTATCTTCGCAGTTCCTAGCTTTCCATGTAAACTCCCAGCTTATCTTCGCCCTTTTTTAGTTACCATTAGCTCCTAAATTATCTTCGCACTTTCCCAGTTCCATGGGAGCTCCTAGCTTATCTTGCAGTTCCTAGCTTACCTTTTTGCTCCTAGCTTTTTTTTGCAGTTTCCCAGCTTTACCATGTAGCTCCTAGCTTATCTTCGCAGTTTTCCTTTGCTTTTCCATGTATCCAGCTTATCCCTTTGCGTTCCTACTTACCCTGGGAGCTCCTAGTTATTTTTCCCCAGTTCCTAGCTTTTCCCTTAGCTCCCAGCTTATCTTGGGGGTTTTCCCAGCTTAACCCTGGCTCCCAGCTTATCTTGCAGTTCCCTTTCTTACCATGTAGTCCTAGCTTATTTCGCAGTTTTCCCGCTTTTCCATTTACTCCCCAGCCCTTTTTCTTGCAGTTTTTTAGCTTTCCAGTAGCCCTAGCTTATCTCCCCAGTTCCTACTTACCATTACCCTACTTATCTTCGCAAATTTTCCCATTTCCCCCTGTAAACTCCTAAACTTTTTTTTCGCAGTTCCAGCTTACCATGTTGCTCCCAAACTTATCTTCGCCCGTTCCACTTACCCCTGTAAGCTCCTAGCTTTTAAAAAACCCTTTTTTTGTAGTTCCAGCTTACCAATTTTGCTCCTACTTATCTTTGCAGTTCCCAGCTTTCCATGGAGCTCCCGCTTTTTTCGTTGTTTCCCAGCTTACCATGTAGCTCCCCAGCTTATTTTTCGCAGTTTCCCAGCCCTTTCCATGTAAAACTCCTAGCTTATCTCGTTTTCCTAGCTTACCATGTACTCCAGCTTAAAATTTTTTAGTTCCCAGTTACCAAGTAGGGTCCTAGCTTTTCGTATTTCCCAGCTTGCCATGTGCCCCCTAGCTTATCTTTGCAGTTCCCAGCTTAAACCTTTTACCCTACTTATCTTCGTAGTTCCCCAGCTTCCCATGTTTGCTCCCCAGCTTTTTTGCAGTTTTCCCAGCTTAAACCCTGTAGCTCCCAGCTTAACTTCTAGTTTCCTAGCTTACCATTAGCTCCAAAGCTTATCTTCGTAGTTCCCAGCTTTTCCTGTAGCTCCTTTGCTTTTCTTCGTAGTTCCCCAGCTTTTCCATGTAGCTCCTACTTATCTTCGTAGTTCCTTTGCTTACCACTGTACTCCTACTTATTTCGTAGTTCCCAGCCCTTTCCATGTAGCTCCTAATTATCTTCGGGGAGTTCCTAGCTTTCCAAAGTAGCTCCTAGCTTTTCTTCTTTTTCCTAGCCCTTCCACTGTACTCCAGCTTATTTTTCGAGTTCCTTGCTTACCAAATTTTTTCCCAGCTTATTTTTTTGTAGTTTCCCAGACCAAAGTTTTGCTCCCAGCTTTTCTTCGGAGTTTCCCTAGCTTACCAGTAGCTTTCCCAGCTAAACTTTGTAGTTCCTAGTTACCCCTGTAGCTCCTAGCTTTCTTCGAGTTCCTAGCTTACCATGTACTCCTGCTTTTTTTCGTAGTTCCCAACTTTCCATGAAACTCCTAGTTATTCGTTTGTTCCTAAACTTACCCTGTAGCTTAATTTTCTTCGAAGGTTTCCCAGCTTTCCATTTACTTGCTTTTCTTCGTAGTTCCTAAAACTTAACCCTGTAGCTCCTAGTTACTTTGCAGTTCTAGCTTTCCAGTACTCCTTTGCTTATTTTTCGTTTTCCTAGCTTACCCTTAGCTCCTAGCTTATCTTTGTAGTTCCTAGGTTTTCCACTGTAGCTCCCACTTATCTTTGCAGTTTTCCCCAGCTTACCATGTTTGCTCCCCAGTTATCTTTGCAGTTCCCTTGTTAAACCCTGTAGCTCCTAGCTTATCTTCGTAGTTCCTAGCTTACCACTGTACTCCCAGCTTATCTTTTTAGTTCCTATTACCATGTAGCTCCTAGCTTTTCCTTCGTCGTTTCCCAGCTTTCCACTGTAGCTCCCCAGCTTATCTTGAAATTTGTAGCTTACCATGTACTCCCGTTATCTTCGTAGTTCCTAGCTTCCCACTGTAGCTCCCCAGCCCTTTTCTTCTAGTTCCTACTTACCATGTACTCCTTTGCTTATTTCCCCCTAGTTCCAGCTTACCACTGTAAACTCCTACTTATCTTTGTGTTCCTAGCTTTTCCATGTAGCTCCTAGCTTTTTCTTCGTAGTTTTTTTTGCTTACCACGTGTCCTTTGCTTACTTCGTATTCCTAACTTACCATGTAGCCCTTTGCTTAACTTTCCCCGGGGTTCCCAGCTTACCATGTACCCTAGCTTATTTCGTAGTTCCTAGGTTACCATGTAGTTCCCAGCTTATCTTTTGTTGGGTTTTAGCTTACCACTGTAGCTCCTAGCTTACTTCGTTTGTTCCCCAGTTACCCCTGTAGCTCCTGCTTATCTTCGTTTTCCCAGCTTACCAAAGTAGCTTCCCCAGCTTTTTTCGGATTCCAAAACTTACCACTGTAAAACTCCAAACTTTTTCTTTTTTGTAGTTCCTAGCCCTTTCCATTTTAATCCTAGTTATCTTCGTAGTTTCCCAGCTTTTCCACTGTAACCCCCCTAGCTTATCTTCGAGTTCCCCAGCTTTCCATTTAAACTCCTAGCTTATCTTCGCAGTTCCTAGCTTACCATGTAGCTCCTAGCTTATCTTCCGTAGTTCCTAGTTACCAAATGTAGTTCCTAGCTTATCCCCCCGCAGTTTCCCAGTTACCATGTAGCTCCCACTTAAACTTCGCAGTTCCCAGCTTAACCCTGTAGCTCCTTTGCTTTTTCTTCGTAGTTCCTACTTTCCCCCTGTAGCTCCAAACTTACTTCCCTTGTTCCTAGCTTTCCTGTAAACTCCCAGCTTTAAAACTTTTTTTTTGGGTTTTGTTTTTCCCAAACTTTCCATGTAGCCCCCTAGCTTTTCTTCGTAGTTAGTACTTACCAAGTAGGCTCCTACTTTTTCTTCGTAGTTCCCAGCTTACCATGTAGCTCTAGCTTATCTCGTAGTTCCTAAACTTTCCATGTAGCTCCTACTTATCTTCGCAGTTCCTAGTTTTCCATTAGCTCCTAGCTTTTTCTTCGCATTCCTAGCCCTTTCCATGGTGCTCCCCCAGCTTATCTTGGGAAATTCCTAGCTTCCCATGTAGCTCCTAGCTTTTCTTGGGGGGGGGGAAAACTTACCATGTAAACTCCTTCTTAAATTTTGCAGTTCCCAGCTTTTCCTTTTACTCCCACTTTTTCTTCGCCCGTTCCTAGCTTACCCTGTAGTCCTAGTTTTTCTTCGAGTTCCCGCTTACCATTAGCTCCTACCCTTTTCTTTGCGTTCTAGCTTTCCAGTAGTCCTTTGCTTATCTTTTGCCCGTTTCCAGACCCCTGTAGTCCTAGCTTATCTTCGCAGTTTTCCTTTTTACCACTGTAGCTCCTAGTTATTTCGCAGGTTTTTAGCTTTCCCTTTTGGGTCCTAGCTTATCTTTGCAGTTCTTTGCTTACCCTGTAGCTCCTAGCTTATCTTCGGGAGTTCCCACTTACCCTGGGAGTCCTTCTTATCTTCGCAGTTTTCCCAGTTACCCCTGGGGCTCCCGTTATTTCGCAGTTTAGCTTAAACCCTGTAGCTCCTAGGTTTTCTTCGCAGTTTCCTTGCTTACCCTGAGCTCCCCCGCTTATCTTCGTTGTTCCTAGCTTAACCCCTTTTGCTCCTAGCTTATCTTCGCGTTCCCGCCCTTTCCATTTAAACCCAGCTTATCTTTGTAGTTCCTACTTTTCCATGTAGCTCCTTGCTTATCTTCGCAGTTTCCTAGCTTACCAAAGTAGCTCCCGGGTTTTTTTTTCGTAGTTCCTTTGCTTAAAATGTTAGCGCCTAGCTTATCTTCGCGTTCCTTGCTTACCATTTTTGCTCCTTTTTTTATCTTCGTATTCCTACCCTTCCCTGTTTGCTCCTAGCCCTTTTTTTTGCGTTCCTAGCTTTTCCAAAGTAAACTCCTAGCTTATCCTTTTTAGTTCCCAGCATTTCCCTGGGGCCCCCTAGCTTTTCTTCGCGTTCCTAGCTTTTCCATTTTAGCTTTAGCTTTTCTTCGGGAGTTTTTAGCTTACCATGTAGCCCCTACTTATCTTCGAGTTCCTAGCCCTTTCCCTGTAAATTTCCCAGCTTTTTCGTGTTCCTATTACCCTGTAGCTCCTAGCTTATTTCGCCGTTCCTAGCTTACCATGTAGCTCCTAGTTATTTCGTAGTTTCCCCAGCTTTTCCCCTGTAGCTCCTATCTTACTTCGCAGTTTTCCCAACTTCCCAGTAGGGTCCCTTCTTTTTTCGTAGTTCCTAGCTACCCCCTGTTGCTCCTAGTTTTCTTCGCAGTTCCTAGCTTTCCCCCGTATCCTAGCTTATTTCGTAGTTTTTAAACCAAACCCCTGTAAACTCCTAGCTTATCTTCGTAGTTCCAACTTACCATGTAGCTCCCGCTTTTCTTGTAGTTCCTACTTACCATGTAGCTTACTTAAACTTGCAGTTCCTAGGGTTAAACCCTGTACTCCTAGCTTAAACTTTGTAGTTTCTAGCTTAACCCCTGTACTCCTACTTATCTTCGTAGTTCCTAGCTTACCATGTAGCTCCAGCTTATTTCGGGAGTTCCTAGCTTACCCTGTACTCCTTGCTTAAACTTCTAGTTCCTAGCTTTTTCCAAGTAGCTCCCAGCTTTTCTTCGCAGTTTCCCAGCTTACCATGAAACTCCTATTAAACTTCGTAAATTCCCCCGCTTAAACCCTTAGCTTTCCCAGCTTATCTTCGAGTTCCCATCTTAAACCCTGTAGCTCCTAGCTTATTTCGTAGTTCCTACTTACCCTGTGCTCCCCACCTTTTCTTTGTAGTTCCCAGCTTACCAGGGAGCTCCAAAACCCTTTTTTCGTAGTTCCCAGCTTTCCCTGTAGCTCCTAGGGTTTTTCTTCGGGAGTTTTAACTTTCCATGTAGTCCCAGCTTAAACTTCGGTTTTTCCCAGCTTACCATGAAGCTCCTACTATCTTCGCAGTTTTCCCAGCTTACCATGTAGCTCCCCCCACTTATCTTTTGCAGTTCCTAAACTTTCCCTGGGAAACTCCTTTGCTTATCTTCGTTTGGGTTTTAGCTTACCAAATTTGCTCCTATTATCTTGCAGTTCCTAGCTTACCATGTACCCCAGCTTAATTTTTGTTGTTCCTAGCTTACCATGTAGCCCCCTAGCTTATTTCGTAGTTCCTAGCTTACCCCTGTAGCTTCTAGCTTATCTTTTGTAGTTCCTTGCTTTCCAGTGCTCCTGCTTATCTTCGTAGTTTCTAGCTTTCCATGTACTTTCCCTTTTTTTTTCGCAGTTCCAGCTTACCATGTAGCTCCCGCTTATCTTTGTGTTTCCCACTTACCATGGCCCCCTAGCTTATCCGTAGTTCCTACTTACCATGTACTTTCCCACCTTAACTTGTAGTTCCTACTTTCCACTGTGCTCCTAGCTTAAACTTCGTAGTTTCCAAACTTACCATGTAGCTTTCCCGCTTTTTTCGTAGTTCCAAATTACCACTGTAGCTCCTACTTATCTTCGTCGTTTCCCAGCTTACCCCTGTAGCTTTCTTTGTTTTTCTTTGTAGTTTTCCCAGCTTACCAAATTTGCTCCCAGTTAATTGTAGTTTTAGGGTTACCATGTAGGGTTTCCCAGTTTTTCTTCGTGTTTCCCAGTTACCACTGTAGCTTCTAGCTTTTCTTCCCTAGTTCCTAGCTTCCCCTGTACTCCTAGCTTATCTTCGTATTCCCAGCTTACCTTAGCTCCCCAGCTTATCTTCGCGTTCCTAGTTACCCTTTTAGCTCCTAGTTTTTCCCTTTGTAGTTCCTAGCTTTTCCATGTGCTCCTTTTTATCTTCGTAGTTCCCCACCCAACCCTGTAGCTCCTACCCCTTTTCTTCGTAGTTTTCCCACTTACCACTGTGCTCCCCAGCTTTTTTTCGTAGTTCCAGCTTACCATGTAGGGGTCCTAGCTTTTTTTTCGTTGTTCCTACTTACCATTAGCTCCCAGCTTTTCTTCGGGCGTTCCTAGTTTACCACTGGGAGCTCCTTTGCTTTTCTTCGTAGTTCCTAGCTTACCATGTAGCTCCTGCTTATCTTCGTTTTGTTCCTAGCTTAACTGTTTGCTCCTGGGTTAAACTTCGTCGTTTTCCCAGCTTTTCCCTGTTTGTTCCCCCGCTTATCTTTGAGTTCCTAGCCCTTTCCATGTAGCCCTAGCTTATCTTTGCGCTCCCAGTTACCATGTAGCCTAGCTTATCTTCGCAGTTCCTAGGTTACATGTACCCTACAAATTTTTGCATTTTCCCACTTACCCTGTTTCCTAGCTTATCTTTGTAGTTCCTAGCTTACCTGTAAACTCCTACCCTTTCCTTCGTTTGTTCCTTGCTTACCCTGTAGCTCCTAGCTTAAACTTCGTAGTTCATAGCTAAAGTACTCCTTGCTTAAAATTTTGTAATTCCTAGCTTACCATGTAGCCCTAGCTTATCTTCGTGTTCCCAGCTTTTCCAATGTAGCTCCTTGTTATCTTTGTAGTTCCCAGCTTTCCCCATAGCCCCATTATTTCGTAGTTTCCCAGTTACCCCTGTAGCTCCCAGCTTAAACTTCGTGTTTTTCCCGCTTACCCTGTAGCCCCTAGCTTATCTTGTAGTTTCCCAGCTTACCATGAAACCCTAACTTTTCTTGCAGTTCCTAGTTTCCACGTAAACTCCCAGCTTTTTTCGCATTTCCTAGCTTACCATGTAGCTCCCTAGCTTATCTTGTAGTTCCCAGCTTACCCCGGAGCTCCTAGCTTATCTTCGTAAATTCCAGCTTGCCATGTTGTCCTAGTTATTTTCGTTTGTTTTTCCCAGCTTTTCCATGTAGCCCCCTAATTTTTTTTCGTTTTTCCAAACTTTTCCCCCTGTAGCTCCTAGCTTATCTTCGAGTTCCCCGCTTACCATGTTTGCTCCTAGCTTATCTTCGCAGCTCCTAGTTACCATGTTCCCCAGCTACTTCGGGAGGGTTTCCCAGCTTTCCCTGTAGCTTTTCCCAAACTTATCTTCGCAGTTCCTAGCTTACCATTAGCTCCTACTATCTTCCCAGTTTTTTGGGTTACCAGTAGCTCCTAGCTTATCTTTTGAATTTTCCAGCTTACCCTGTGCTCCTAGCTTATCTTCGTAAATTCCCCAGCTTTTCCCTGTTGCTTTCCCAGCTTTTCTTCGTAGTTCCTAGCTTCCTTAGCTCCTTCTTTTTCTTCGTAGTTCCCAGCTTACCACTGTAGCTCCCAGCCCTTTTCTTCGTAGTTCCTACTTACCATTAAACTCCTTGCTTTTTCTTCGTGTTCCCAGGGTTTCCCTGTAGCCCTAGCTTATTTGTAGTTCCTAAACTTAAACGTAGCTTCTACTTTTCTTCGAGTTCTAGCTTCCCTGTTTGCTCCTAGCTTATTTTGTAGTTTTCCCAGCTTACCCTGTAGCCCCTAGCTTATCTTGAGTTCCTAGCTTCCATGTAGCTTTCCCAGCTTTTCTTCGTTTGTTTCCCAGTTACCCTGTAGCCCTAGTTTTCCCTTTGTAGTTCCCAGCTTACCATGTAGCCCCCTACCTTATTTGTAGTTTCCCAGTTACCCCTGGCTCCTAGCTTTTCTTCGTAGTTTCCCCCGCTTACCCCTTTGCTCCTACTTACTTGTGTTTTCCCAGTTACCAAAATGTAAGCTCCTAGCTTATCTTTGTCGTTCCCAGTTACCATGTAACTCCTAAACTTTTCCCTTTGTAGTTCCTAGCTTTCCATTTAGCTCCCAGCTTATCTTTGCAGCTCCAACTTACCATGTAGCTCCCAGCTTTTCGCAGTTCCCAGCTTAAACCCTGTAGCCCTAGCTTATTTTTGCAGTTCCTAGCTTTTCCCCCTGTTTGCCACCCCGCTTATTTCGAGTTTCCCAGCTTACCCCTGTAGCTCCTAGCTTATCTTCGTAGTTTTCCCAGGGTTACCCCGTAGCTCCTAGGTTATCTTCGTAGTTCATAGCTTACCATGTTTGCTCCCAGCTTATTTCGAAATTCCTAGCTTTCCCTGTAGCTCCCAGTTATCTTTGTAGTTTAGCTTACCACTGAACTCCTAGCTTACTTCGAGTTCCTGCTTTTCCACTATAGCTCCTAGCTTATCCCTTTGTAGTTCCTAGTTTTCCACTGTAGCCCTACTTATTTTTCGTATTCCTAGCTTACCACGTAGCTCCAAGGGTTATTTTTCGTAGTTCCTACTTTCCTGTAGCCCCAAATTTTTCTTCCCCAGTTCCTAGCTTACCCCTGTAGCTCCTTGCTTATCTTCGCATTTCCTAGTTTCCATGTAGCTCCCAGCTTTTCTTTTGTGTTTCCCAGGGGTTACCACCCGTAGCTCCCAGTTATCTTCGTAGTTCCCAGCTTTCCCTGTAGTCCTAGCTTAATTTTCGTATTCCTAGTTACCCTGTAGGTCCTAAACCTTTTCTTCGTTTTGTTCCAAACTTACCACTGTAGCCCTTTGCTTAATTCCCTTTGTTTTCCTAGCTTAAAGTAAACCCCTAGCTTTTCTTTTGCAGCTCCTAGGTTTCCATGTATCCTAGCTTATCTTTTGGGAGTTCCTAGCTTACCAAAGTAGCATAGCTTTTTCGCCGTTCCCAGCTTACCATGTAGCTCCTAGCCTTTTCTTTGTAGTTCCTAGCTTACCATGTAGCTCCTGGGTTAACTTTTAAATTCCTAGCTTACCTGTTGCCCTAGCTTATCTTTGTAGTTCCTAGCTTACCCTTTAGCTCCTTGTTATCTTCGTAGTTCCCACCCTTTCCCTGTAGTCCTACTTACTTCCTAGTTTTTCCCAGCTTACCCCTGTAGCTCCTAACTTTTTCTTGTATTCCCCCGCTTACCAAAGTAGCTCCTTTCATTATCTTCCCTAGTTTTCCCAGCTTACCCCCCCGTAGTCCAGCTTACTTCGTATTTTTCCCAGCTTTCCACTGTAGCTCCTAGCTTTTCTTCGTAGTTCCTAGCTTACCCTGTATCCTAAAATTTTCTTCGCAGTTCCTTTGTTACCCTGTAGCTCCTAGTTATCTTCGCATTTCCTAGCTTACCTTTTAGTCCCAGCTTATCTTCATAGTTTTTCCCAGCTTAACACTGTACTCCTACTTATCTTCTAGTTCCCGCTTACCACTGTAGCTCTACTTATCTTTGTAGTTCCTACTACCATGTAGCTCCTAGCTTATCTTCGTAGTTTTCCAGTTACAAATGTAGGCCCCCGCTTATCTTCTAGTTTCCCAGCTTACCAAAAATAGCTCCTTTGCTTATTTTCGTTTGTTCCAGCTTACCTTTTTAGCTCCCGCTAAACTTTGCAGTTCTTAACTTACCATGTAAAAGGGCCCAGCTTACCTTTGTAAATTTCCCAGCTTACCACGGAGCTCCTAGCTTTCTTCGTAGTTTTCCTTTGTTACCACTGTTTGCTCCTAGCTTATTTCGTAGTTCCCAAACTTACCACTGTTTGCTCCCAACTTACCTTCGTAGTTCCTAGCTTACCACGGGAGCTTTAAGCTTATCTTCGTAGCTCCTAGCTTACATTAGTATCTCCTAGTCTTCCTTCCCAGCTCCCGGGTTTTTTTCGTTTAAATCCCTAGCTTTTTTTTATTTTTGGCTCGTAGCTTACTTTCGTAGCCCTTTTAGCTTATCTTTATAAAAGTATTAAATTAGTAGCTCCTAGTTTAAAAACTGTAAATCCAGCTTTTTTCGTAACTCCTATCTTCCCTTAGCACTCCCAATTTACCATGTTGCCCTAAAATTTTTACTGTGCTCCTAACTTACCCTGTTGCTCCCAACTTACCACTGTTGCTCCCAACTTACCACTGTTCTCCTTTAAATTTCCAAATGTTTTTTCCTAGTTTTAATCGGGGACCTCTAGCTCACCTCCGGCCCCCAAAGACAAAGCTAGGGGCGACCCCGGGTAGTTTCCGCCCAGGGGGCACGGTGGGAGACCAAACCCTACAAGCCCCTCGGTTTAGTGTCATCTCTGGCACTAGTCCGGGGTTCAGCCCTAGTTGTAGCGTGCTATGCCCCGTAGAAAGGCCAGGGCAACTACCCCGGCACATGGGCCCCCCCCCCACCACCTTCCACTGGGAAAAACCCAACCCCACACGGAAAAATTTGGGTTTTAAAAATTTAAAAAATTAATTTTTTAAAGGGGTGGGGGTAAACCCGCGGAAGGTCCCCAGCCCGTGAAAAAGTCCCGCGTCAAAGGGAAACCCTTTGTCCCGTTTTTCCCGACAAAGCTTTAAATAACCAAAACCCCAAAACAAGTGTCACAAAAACCTCAACGGGGGCAACAATGGGTGTCACGTAGTGTTCCATCCAAGTGTCATAAAAAATATGTCAAGGTTTAAAGTTCTCCACACCCCTTTTAAAAATATGAAACATGTTTAAAAATTTTTAAAACCACAAAGTTAGGTGCGCTGTGAAAGTTTTTTGTGACGAAATTTTAAAACTGCATAAAAAATCGTTATGAGTGTAACTAGTTATAAAAAAAGTAAAAAAAATTTTTACCCCTTGCTTGTTTAGTTATCAAAAATGAGCACCAGTTCCCCGGACCCACTGTGCCCTGTAATATGTACACTACGGGGCCCCTACCCTGGGGATTTGTGACATATAAAAACCCAGGAAATTTAAACCAAATTTCCGTCACGTATCATTATCACAAAGGGATACACAAAGGGGGTATAATATCTTTAGTTTTATTAAAAAAAATAGACATTTAGGGAACTTTTTTAAAATGTATCCAGAAGGGGGAAAATTTTTAAAAGGGGTTTTTTCTAAAGTTTTTCCTTGTCCCCAAATTTTTGTTTATAACTCGAGAATGCCCTTTTCCGATCGGCATCAAATCTTTAAGTAGTTTTTGTAACTAGGGAAAACGTTAATCAACTATTGGCATGCGCAGTTTTTTTGTTACATTGATTTTTTTAAAAATTTCCCCCATATTATTTTGTGTAAAATCTAGTGGAAAAATGTTTTTAAAACTTTTAAAACAAAAAATACTTTTTTCCTGTTTCCCGACGAAAAAAAACACCCATCGCCACCACTTAATTTTTCCCCGCGTCGTGCCCCCAAAATTTTCCCCTTCATTGGCAAAAAATTAAAAATTTTAAAAATTAGTGCTTCAACGAGATTAGATGTAAATATGAAAAAAAAAAATTTAATTTTGGGCGAGGAGCGCTTTTTGAAGAACCTGTTTGGGGGCGGGTATTTAAAATTTCTTCCAGGGTTAAAACCCCCTGGGTTTTCCTTTATAGACCAGGCATTGTCCGGATGCCTCTTTTACCGGGGGGAGGGGGTTTGGGGGGTGCTGGAGGCAGATGGGGGGAAAAGTGGTGGGGAGAGATGGGAAGGGGGGGTGAGGGGGAGATAGTATTGATTGCAGGGTTTAGGTAACATTTTAAGGGCCCCAATTCACCATGTATAGTAACATTAGGGAAAAAAATTTGCACCTTAAAAAAGAAAACCCTAAACTGCACGAATTGCCAAAATCCCCGAGGGAGATTTTTACGAAAGTTTCTTAAAAATTTCTCTAGGGAAAACGGGCAGTGGAAAAAAGCAAAACTTCCCGTAGACTAGGAGGCATTGGTGTCCCCCAATTGTCACAGATTGCGTAAACCCGCTTTCCTGTTTCCCCATGGTTTGCAAACCAAAGGGCTTGTAGCAGCGGGGTTTTCCCTGAAAAATCTTTGGGACAAGATTGAGTTTTAGGACCAAAAGTTCGAAAATCATGATCTGGGGTAAAATTTAAAAAGGTCTGAAAACCCGACCTGCTCCTCCCAAAAATCTTTCGAACAGTCGCACTGGGGGGGCCCCAAAAGTGGAGAAAAATAGCCTCAACAAATGCTTCGAGTGTGTCCGGGGAAGGGTACAGCCCCCCTCCTGGCAGTGAGGCTCCTCGTGGGAGGGGACCTTTTTGTTGGCTGTTTCCCAACTCCGCCTTGGGGACACGCCCCCGAACCCCCAGAAACCCCCCCCGCATTGGTGTTTCCCTTTGACTTGGCGCCTCTATTTTGCCGAACACAGGTATTTTTTTGGAAATGAAGCAGCAGACCCCATTCCAGTACCTGGGCTTTTGGCCGTAAAAACCGAGGGAAAAAATTTCAAGAACCCTGAGGAGGTTTAAAAAACATTATCAAGAGGAGGGCCTTACGACCCGCCGGAATTTCCCAGCAGTAAGGGAACCCCCCCCCTGGGGGCCCCCCCCTTCCCGGGTAAAAAATTTTTTTTTTTGGGAAAACCCCCCCAAACCCCGGGGGGGGGGGGGGGGGGGGGGGCCCCCCCCCCGGGGGGGGGGTTTTTTTTTTGGGGATTTTCCCCCCCGGGGGGGAAAAAAAAAATTTTGGGTTTTGGGGGCCTGGAAAAAAACAAAATTTCCCCCCCTTGGGGGAAAATTTAAAAAAGGAAAAAAATTAAAAGGGAAAAAATTTTAAAAAATTTTTTTTAAAAAAGGGAAACCCCCCGGGGGGGGGTTTTAAAAAATTTTTTAAAAATTTTTTCCCCTTTTAAAATTTTTTTTGGGGGGGAAAAAAAAAAAAAAAAGGTTTTTTTTTTTTTTTTTAAAAAAAAGGGGGGGGGGGAAAAAAAAAAAAATTTTTTTTAAAAAAAAAAATTTTTTAAAATTTAAAAAAAAAAAAAAAAAATTAAAATTTTTTAAAAAAAATTTTTTAATTAAATTTTTGTATTAAAAAATTTTTTAAATTTTTTTTTTTTTTTTTTTTTAATTTTTTTTTTTTTAAAATTTTTTTTTCCCTTTTTTTTTTTTTTTTTTTTTTTTTTAAAAAAAAAAAAATTTTTCCCCCCGTTTTTTAAAAAAAATTTTTTTTTTTTAAAAAATTTTTTTTTTTTTATTTTTCCCCTTTTTTTTTAAAAAACCCCCCAAAAGTTTTTAAAAATTTTTTTTTTTTTTTTTTTTCCCCCCCCCAAAAAAAAGGGTTTTTTTTTTATCTAAGTTCCTTAAGGAGCTAGGCAAAAGACTCATCATGGTAACTAGGGATCCCAGGGCAGCTAGTTTTCTGTTCCAGCGACTCAGTGCGGCTGTTCAGAGAGATAATGCCTGCTGTATTTTGGGCACACGCCCCAGCTCTGAGGAGCTGGATGAGATTTTCGCATTATAATCAGTGACAAACATGTATCTCTCACACCTCATGTACTGTGTGCCATCTTTGTATCAGCAATGTATCTCTTAAGTCTTTTGTACCATATTATGTAATAAAATATATATATTGGTAAAAAAGAACGAAAAAATGGGGTGGTAGGGGAAGTGGAATATTCAAATGGCTTCAGGAAGAAATCCGAATATTCTTCCTTGAAGCCTTTTTGTCCACTTCTCCGAGTCTATGCATCCCACAATTTACACCAGAGGTGGACCCCATATATATATATATATATATATAATAATATATATATATATATCTATATATATATATATATATATATATATATATATATATATATATATCTATATATACTATTTATATATATATATATATATATATATATATATATATATATAATATATATATATGTATATATTATATATATATTATATATCGTGCCGAATAGGTAAAATTGGTCAGTTAGCAAGAACTCATTTAAAATTAAGTCCATTCTAAAATTTTCTCTTATACATTTAAAGATATAATTTTTTCACTTACATTAATGCAAAAATTAATAATTTTGTAACAAAAGAACCTTAGAAAACTTACCTGACCTTATTATAACAAGCGCAATTTAATTTAGCCTAATCCAACTAAATAAATTTTAGATAAGTTTACAATAATTTAATAATAAACAAATACAATGAAATTTGTTTTTTTCGTTAGGTTCAGAAAGATTTTTGCGAAATGATTGCATACACAAATTTTGGCTTGCCTTATTCGGCAAGAAGAGCGTTGCTATTTAAGCCAAAATCGCAGTATTTCAGAATCAGTATTTCAATTTTGCCAGTTTCTTGTATAAAAAAAAAAGTTGGCATCACCACTGGCCAAAAACTTATCTCTAAGTAAGATTTACCAGCGGTTAAAGTTGGAAACCCACCTGATTCCAAGTTTTTTTTAACAGTGTAAGTAAAAGTTCAAATTTGCACTTAGACTGAACTTGTTGGGCATCATACTTCTTAGGAATACGTCATCATTAATGTTACCTGGAGGTTATTCCGGGGATCAACGCCCCCGCGGCCCGGTGCATGACCAGGCCTCCCGGTGGATCAGGGCCTGATCAACCAGGCTGTTACTGCTGGCCGCACACAGTCCAACGTACGAGCCACAGCCCGGCTGATCCGGCACTGACTTTAGGTATCTGTCCAGCTCTCTCTTGAAGGCAGCCAGGGGTTTATTGGTAATTCTCCTAATGCTTGATGAGAGGCTGTTGAACAGTCTTGGGCCCCGGACACTTATTGTGTTTTCTCTTATTGTACCAATGGCGCTCCTACGTTTAATTGGGGGTATTTTGCATCGCCTGCCCAGTCTTTTACTTTCGTAGGGAGTAATTTCTGTGTGCAGATTTGGGACCATTCCTTCCAGGATTTTCCAAGTGTAGATTATGATATATCTCTCCCTCCTGCGTTCCAACGAGTACAAGTCAAATGCTTCCAAGCGTTCCCAGTAGTTAAGGTGCTTGACAGAACTTATACGTGCAGTAAAGGATCTCTGTACACTCTCTAGATCTGCAATTTCACCTGCTTTGAATGGAGATGTTAATGTACAGCAGTATTCCAGCCTAGAGAGAACAAGTGATTTGAAAAGGATCATCATTGGCTTGGCATCTCTCGTTTTGAACGTTCTCATTATTCATCCTATCATTTTCTTTGCACTTGTGATCGTGGCACTGTTGTGATCCTTGAAAGTGAGATCCTCAGACATTACTACTCCCAGGTCTCTTACATTATTTTTCCGCTCTATTGTATGGCCAGAGTTTGTAGTATACTCTGTTCTAGTTATTATCTCCTCCATAACAACGGAGGAGATAATAACTAGAAGTTTTCCATAACGGAGTAGTTGGAATTTGTCCACATTGAACATCATATTGTTTTCCGTTGCCCACTGGAAAACTTTGTTTATATCTTCTTGGAGGTTAACCGCGTCCTCAGCAGATGACAGCCTCATGCAGATCCTAGTATCATCCGCAAAGGATGATACGGTGCTGTGGTGTATATCTCTGTCTATGTCTGATATGAGGATGAGGAATAAGATGGGGGCGAGTACTGTGCCTTGTGGAACAGAGCTCTTCACTATGGCAGCCTCCGATTTAATTCTGTTGACCACTACTCTTTGTGTTCGATTTGTTAGGAAGCTGAAGATCCATCTCCCCACTTATTTTGTGCGCTATTACGCCATGATCGCATTTGTCAAACGCTTTTGCAAAGTCTGTGTATATTACATCTGCATTCTGATTTTCTTCCAGTGCATCCAAGGCCATATCATAGTGATCCAGTAGTTGTGAGAGGCAGGAGCGACCTGCCGTGAACCCATGTTGCCCTGGATTGTGCAGATTTTGGGAATCCAGGTGATTTGCAATCCTGCTTCTTAGCACTCTTTCAAAGATTTTTATGATGTTGGACGTCAGAGCTATTGGTCTATAGTTCTTAGCTAATGCTTGCTGCACCTTCATGGAGTGGGGCTATATCCGTTGTTTTAAGTGACTGTGGAATTTCACCCATGTCCAAGCTCCTCCTCCATAGTGTACTTAGGGCACGCGAGAGGGGTTTCTTGCAGTTCTTAATGAATACAGAGTTCCACGAGTCTGGGCCCGGGCTGAGTGCATGGGCATGTTGTCAATGGTTTTTTCGAAGTCTTGGGAGTTGGGTAATTCAAAATCGGCATACTTTTAGGAGTTTTGAGGCTCTTTCATGAAGAAACTTTTGGTCGTCGATCCTCAACGATTAGTGGTTCACAAACCAGTCGTGAGACGATCACAAGAACATTTTTAATAACGGAATAAAAAAAATATCACATTTACCAAAAAAGGGAAGATTGGATTTATTTCGGGAATAACATATGAATTTGGGGTGCCGGGAAAAAAAACCACCCCAGTGGTAAAATTTGAAGGAGACCAGATGAATTATTCCCAGTAAGGGGAATAATTTTTTTCGCAACGTTTTACACAAAAAGGGGCCACTGTGTTGCTCTCTGCTGAATTTTACTCTCCACCGTCTAGTTTTTTCCGATAATTTCTAGGTCTGAAGCTCCACCACTCAGGATTTAGAAAGTGCCCTTTATTTCCAGGAGCGGGAAAAAGTTTAATAACGTTTGGGCATAGGGCACCTCACTGTGTTGGCCTCACATTTCCATGTTTTTTGAATTTGGTCTTCGTTAACGTACCAAAGCAAAAAAATTTAAACTAACGGTGAGTGTTTCTCCCCGTTTGAGGGTATAATTCAAAGTAGGAGGGGAAGAAAAAAGTGAAAAAAAAAAAAAATTCAAGCACCATGTTAAGGTTTTCCCCTTTTAGGAACATTAAAAAAATTAATAATAATAATAATAAAATAATAAAAAATAATTTAAAAATAATTTTTATTATTATTAATTTTTTATTATTATTATTATTATTTTAAAATTTATTATTATTATTTTAAAATGCATATTTTGAAAAAAATTTTAAATTTGGATTTTAAAGGTAACTAAATAATATTTATTTATCAGGGTTTAAATGCGAGCCACACTCCAGTGTGAGGGGTGTAATTTTGGGTGAATCCCTGGATTTATGAAGGAGGTACCCGGCCCAGATGCCCACTATGTATGGTCCTGCTCTACACCACGGCATCAGGTACACCTTGTGGTTGTACTCCAACATGTCCTCTGTGCTGGAAGGTAAGACGTTGTGATTGTTAGCATTGTGACGACATAAACCGTGAGCTGTACTTAGGTATAGTATCGCAAGTTGCACTTGTAGTAGCGTGTTTACCTAACTGATTTTGTCTTAGCTTGTTGCTCGACCTCTTGGCGTAATTCACCGCTGTCCAATACATCTTTCAAGACAACATGATACTTCTACTACTTTTTTACTTTCACTTTTAGTTTATTTCTTCATTTCTTACCTTTAAAAGTTTTCCCAAACGTCTGCCAGACTCCTCTGCATATCCCGCTTCCATTATTTTTAGTTTGTACACTCGCAGCTTAACTTGTCAGTAGTAGCGCAACGAAAAAGTAAGAATTACAAAAGTCTTAACTGACCATTGGAAGACGTAGTACTACTTTCCATTGCAGGCGCCACGTCATATAATAAATGATAATACAGTTAATATCACGTATCGCCTGTGGTGGAACGGTAGTGTCTTCCAATGGTCAATTAAAACTTCTGTAATTTTTTTTTTTTGCGCTGCTGCTGACATGTTGAGCTACGAACGTACAAGCTAAAAATAATAGAAGCTGGATATGTAGAGGAGTCTAGTAGACGTTTGGGAAAACTTCTAAGTGACTCTTCTCATGCTGCTATAAGGCTCTGGATCCTAGGAACTAGAGCTACCCTCCCCTTTGATCAGAACTCTTTACCTCCCAAAGGGGTTGTACGACTTCCTATGGGTTTACCACATCCCCATGAATTAAAAAAAATACTTATTAGTTGTATTATCATTTATAAGTATTTTTCTAAATCCTTGGGGAAGTGCTAAACCCGTAGGGAGTCATACAACCCCTTGAGAAGCTGGAGGTAAAGAGTTTCGGTCGAAGGGGAGGGAAGCTCCAGGTCCTAGGATCCAGAGCCCTTTAGCAGCATGAGGGGAGTCACTTGAAGAGTATGAGACTTACTCATTAAGGAGGAGGAGGCTGGCTGGCCAGGTGTGGTACACGCCCACGATCACTGCAGGTACTACTACCGACGCCCCTGTCCACGCCCACACCCATGCCCACGCACGCCCTGAAAGAAAGTTATTGCGCCTGAACACTGTCCTAAATTACTGTACCTACGATGAGAAAACATGTACACTCAGATCTGCAGAAGCGTAGTGTACACACACACAAACACAGACACACACAAACACACAACACACACAACACACACACACACACACCACACACCCACACACACACACACACACACACACCACACACACACACACACATACACACACACACATACACACACACAAGGAGATTAGTAGAAGAGCCAGAAACGAGTATGCACAGATAAGGAGGGAGGCCCAGCGACAGTATGAAAACGACATAGCATCGAAAGTCAAATCTGACCCGAAACTGCTGTATAGCCACATTAGGAGGAAGACAACAGTCAAGGACCAGGTGATAAGGCTGAGGAAAGAAGGTGGAGAACTCACAAGAAAC
The DNA here is from genome assembly GCF_026875155.1 of Cherax quadricarinatus. NCBI lineage: Eukaryota > Metazoa > Arthropoda > Malacostraca > Decapoda > Parastacidae > Cherax > Cherax quadricarinatus. The sequence goes on along the minus strand of NC_069459.1, from coordinate 12,663,784 downwards.
GATCAAGAGGTATGTGAGGAGCTCAACACGAGATTTAAGGAAGTATTTACAGTAGAGACAGGAAGGACTCTGGGGGGACAGACCAGATGGGGACACCAGCAAGGAATACAACAACAAGTGTTGGACGACATACATACAGATGAGGAGAGGTGAAGAAACTGCTAAGGGACATCGATACCTCAAAGGCAATGGGACCGGACAACATCTCCCCGTGGGTCCTTAGAGAGGGAGCAGATATGTTGTGCGTGCCACTTACCACAATCTTCAACACGTCCCTGGAAACTGGGCAACTACCTGAGGTATGGAAAGGGCAAAGTAGTTCCCTTTTTTTTAAAAAAAGAGACGAAAAAGGCACTAAATTTAAGCCCCTTGTCTTTGACGTGTATATTTTAAAAATTATGGAAAGATTACAGAGGAATGGGGAGACCTGGAAGAACAAGAATAAAGCCAACCAGCAGGGATTCACAAGGAAAAATCCTTGTCACAAAACCTTCGGGATTTTTATATAAAAAAACAGAAGTAAACACGAGAGAGAAGGGGGGGTGATTGCATCTTTTTGGGACGCAAAAAGGCCTTTGCACAGTTCCTCACAAGAGATTAGTGCAAAAGCTACGCATCAGGCGCATATAACAAAAGGGCCGAAAAGGATCAGAGAATCCCTGCAGGGGGGCAACAACGATCATGGTACTAATGAGTACAAGGGGGCACCTTGAGACGGGGTCCCAAAGGTGGGTCCTAGGACCGTGCATTTTGTATATGTGAACGCAGAGGAAAGGGTTAGACTCAGGGGTTCCCTGTTTGCAGATATGTGAAGTTAAGAGGAGAATAAATCTGATGGGGACCGTGGGACTTTAAAAGACCGGGACAACTGGACCCTGGTCCAGCAAATGGTTTTCTCAAATTTTAATCCTGCCAAATGCAAAGTCAGAAATAGGGGAAGGCACAGAAGCCCACAACAGAGTATAGGCTAGGTGGCCAAAGACGCAAACCTCACTAAAGGAGAAAGATCTTGGGTAGTATAACACCGAGCATGTCCCCCGAACACACATAATCAGATAACTGCGCAGCATATGGGCGCCGGAAAACCTGAAACAGCTTTCCGACCCTAGTAAGGAAATCGTTCAAGACACGTAACCGGTTATTTAGGGCCCAAACTGGAGTATGCAGCACCTTTTTGGAACCCCACTGAAAAGCACTCAAGAAACTAAAAAAGTAAAAAGGGTTTCCCACGGGTTGTTCCAACAAAGGGGAATTCCTATGAAGAAAGATTAAGGGAAATGGGCCTGACGACACGGGGACGGGAGGGTCAGGGGGACAGATAACGACATAAAAAATACGCGGGGAATAACAAGGGGGACAAAGACGGGATTTTTCCGGGGGGGGGGACCAAAAAAAAGGGGCCACTTTTGGAATTGAAGACACAAATGACAAGAGATATTGGAAGTATTTCTTTAGTCATAGATTTTTTAAGGCAGGGAAAAGCCTAGAAAATGATATGGAGGCAGGGAAACCTACACAGTTTTAAGACGAGGGTTTTATAAAGCTCATGGAGCGGGGGGAGGAGGGGCCCCTAGCAACCGGGAAGAGGGGGGGCCCGGAGCAAACCGACCCCGCACCACAAAAAGGTGAGTACAAATGGTGAGGGCACATCACACACAAAAACAACACACACAAACACCACACACACACCCACACACACACACACACACACCACCCACACACACACACCCACCCACACACACACACACACACCACAACACACCAACCACACACACAACACACCCACAACAACACAACAAACAACACACAAACACACACACCCCCCACACACACAAAAAACCACACAAACACAGACACACAAACAAAAACACACCCAACACACACACACACAAACACAAACACCACACACACACACACACAAAACACACACACACACCACACACCCACAACCCACACACACAAAACCCAAAAACCCAACCCCCACACCAAACACAACCACACACAAACACAAAACACACAACACACACACACCACACACACCCACACACAACCCCACACACACACACACACAACACACCCGCTAAAAGGTATGTTCACGAGAGAGGTTAAGGAAATCAACCGACGACACTGGAGGACAGTAGAAGGATAGGGGGGACATGATAACGACAAAGCAAAATACTGGACAGGAATGACAAGGTGGACAAAGACAGGATTGTTCCCAGAGATGAGACACAGCAACAAGGGGACACAGTTGGAAGTTGAAGACACAGATGAATCACAGGGATGTTAGGAAGTATTTCTTCAGCCACAGAGTAGTCAGGAAGTGGAATAGTTTGGGAAGCGAGGTAGTGGAGGCAGGATCCATACATAGCTTTAAGCAGAGGTATGATAAAGCTCACGGTTCAGGGAGAGTGACCTAGTAGCGACCAGTGAAGAGGCGGGAGCCAAGAGCTTGGACTCGACCCCTGCAACCTCAACTAGGGGAGTACACACACACACTCTAAACTGAAAAACTATATGCTAAACTAAACACCGAAGAAGCAGTAACACGAGCATATATCTCTGCTCCTGTAGCCAGAAATATAAGAAAAGTTTCGTAGAAATTAGACGGTGAGATAAGTGTACTCACTGCTCTTGGGCCAGTAGCAGAGTGGCAGGAGAACTATAGGAGTGAACACGTAGAGTTGCATGTCCACGGCAGTGTACCAACAGTGAGGTAAACACTGTAAAGAAACAAGGGTAGAAGTGAGGCACCACACTGTAAACAGTCACAATAGTATCAGTAAGGTAGACATTGTAAACAGTACCAATGGTATTAGTGAGGTAAACATTGTAAACAGTCCCAATGGTATCAGTGAGGTAAACATTGTAAACAGTCCCAATGGTATCAGTGAGGTAAACACTGTAAAGAAACACAAAACACAAGGGTAGAAGTAAGGCAAGACACTGTAAACAGTCACAGTGGTATCAGTGAGGTAGACATTGTAAACAGTCACAATGGTATCAGTGAGGTAAATGCTGTAAACAGTTCCAATGGTATCAGTGAGACAGACATAAACAGTCTCAGTGGTATAAGTGAGATAGACATAAACAGTCTCAGTGGTATCAGTAAGATAGACATAAACAGTCTCAGTGGTATCAGTAAGATAGACATAAACAGTCTCAGTGGTATCAGTAAGATAGACATAAACAGTCTCAGTGGTATAAGTGAGATAGACATAAACAGTCCTATGGTATCAGTAAGTAGACATAAACAGTCTCAGTGGTATAAGTGAGATAGAACATAAACAGTCTCATGGTATCAGTAAGATAGACATAAACAGTCTCAGTGGTATCAGTAAGATAGACATAAACAGTCTCAGTGGTATCAGTGATGTAGACACTGTAAACACAAAAAACGTAAAGTAAAACTTACCAAACACTTTGAGCACATACTCTAAATCGCCTGGAAATAGTTAAACTATAACTTGTAATGGATAAAAATGTTCCTATATGCTTCAGCGTCTAGTACTAGGTGGTTGTGTGTACCCAAGTTTGTGGTACCCTGGTGGTGTACCCAGGTGGTTGTGTGTACCCAATGTTGTGGTACCCAGGTGTGTGTAACCCAGGTAGTTGTTGTACCCAGAAAAGCATATCAACATGACCATGATACAGTAAGCCCCAAACGGAGGACCATGCACAGAAGCTTCACAATGTTTGCTCCATATATTATATATATTATCATATTATTATATATTAGTATAATATATTTATCATTATATAAATATATAACTATATATATATAATAATATAACCATGACACAGGAAGCATCAAAGACATGCCACAGGAAGCTTCACAATGGATGCTCCCAGTACTCACAGTGGCAGCCTCGTCAGTCTTGCCCATCTGCTGCAGGAAGGAAAAA